>SZWC01000628.1:329044-346151 GCA_023375785.1 Penium margaritaceum | reverse complement strand
TAAGGCTGCACACCAAATCCTAGGATTCGTGAATAAGATTCGTGAACCCGGAGAAAGATTCGGATTCGGGGATCTGAATCCTTCATGAGGATTCGATTCGGGATTCGGAGATCCTTTTCCCCATTGTTTCACTGTGGAAAACAGGGATTTATGTGGCAGATTAGAGGATTTTTACCTGCCATCACCCATAGGATTCGGAAAAGATTCGTGAATCCTACGGATTCGCGAATCCAGATTCGGATTCGTGAATCAAAGCCAGACCTGGATTCGGATTCGTGAACCCGGATCCATTCTGGGATCCGGGAATCTTACCCGGTGTGCACCCTTATATGCGTTACCCCGGTATCCACGATAGCGATGAATTCCATTCCGACAGTCCAGACAGTGCATGAGACGACCGTACAGATGTACTCCGGCATCGGTTGACGGCACAGTGTCATGGGTCGCCATTCACGGGCCTTTGCCTCGAGGATCTCGTGGACAGTCCTTCGACATGATCCCTCATCATGCGGTGACCCGGCGACTCGAGCCAACAGTTGACTCTCCAACCGGATGATGCTAGCGCAGCGTTGATTTCTTGAAAGAAGGTCTCTAGCTGTGTAATTTGTCCTGGCAGCTGGGTAAGGACATCTATCCAGTGTAGCACGAGGTGAGTTCGATCAAAGAATTGCCGCATGGCGTCCGTCGCTAATGAACGGACCGCACTTGTTGGCGTCGGTGTCACAACTGGCGGGGTGTGCACCGTGGGCGTAGGGGCAGAGTCGCGCCGCATGTGGCGAAGCCAATCCACGTATTCCTTGTGCGTCCACCCAGGCACATCCTTGAAGAGATCAGTATTGCGTTGCACATTGATGTGGCCAACGTCATCATTGTGTTGAGGGAATCCGTCAAGAGGGTATGCCCAGCGGTACTCCTCAGCCGTAAGATCACGTGTTTGACCCCGAATGAGAACAGCCTTGCCAGAAGGGGGCTCAGGCGAAGGTGGACCACCTTCGTATGATGGTGTTTCGAGGGAGCTGTGGTCCTTCCACCCTTCCCGTGGTAACCGGCTAAGAGCATCTGCGTTGCGATTTGCAAATGCTGGTTGGTACTTGATCGTGAGGTTGTATCATTGGAGAAGCAGGGCCCATTTACCGAGGATTCCTTCGTGGTTCTGCGTAGTTAGCAGCCATTGGAGGGCCTGATGATCCGTGAGGATGGTGAAGGATTTGCCATTTTGACGTAATCTCGGTAGAACTGGATAGCACATAGCACCGCCAGGCATTCTCCCTTCACCGGAGGGTACTTAGCCTCTGTGTCGTTGAGCGCACGACTGCCATAGCAGACCACCCTCATCATGCCATCGTCTCCTCGTTGAGACAGGATGGCCCCAATGCCCTCATGTGAGAAGTCTGTTGTAATGAAGAATGGCAGGTTGAAGTTCAGAAATTCCAGCATCGGGGCTGTGTTGAGACAGTGCTTGATCTCGACCCATGTAAGCTGACATGCTTCAGTCCATTCAAATGGTTCATCTTGATGGGTAAGGCTCTGCAATGGACAAACAATCTTTGCATGATCACGGACAAACTTGCGATAGAAGCTGACGAACCCCAGGAAGATCTTGACCTGGGATGATGTAATCGGGCGCTTCCAGTCACGGACGGCTACAATTTTGTCCGGGTCCGTGGATATTCCTTGTGCATTGATGATGAATCCCAAGAACTCCATGCTGTCTGCCCCAATGACACACTAGGCGGCCTTCAAACGAAGGGTCGCTGAGCGTAGGGCCAAAAACACAGCATCAAGTGAAGCCATTAGCTCTTGGAAGCTAAACGCAGCGACCATGACATCATCCACGTAGTAGCATGCGTTGGGAACATCGCGCAAAACTTGGTCCATCACGCGTTGGAACGTAGCACTGGCGTTGCACAGCCCAAAGGGCATATAAGTGAAGGCATAAAACCCGTCTGGAGTAATGAAGGTCGTCTACATCATAGAGTTGCGATCCATGGGGATGATATGAAAGGCCGATTTGACGTCGAGCTTAGCAAACCAACTCTTCCCGCGTTGACGTTCTTAGATGTCAACAATGAGCGGCATGGGATATGCATCTTCAACAGTAACCTTGTTAAGGTCACGGAAGTCAACACATAACCGTTTTGTGCCATCCGGCTTCCCCACAATCACCAAATTGGATCACCACGGGATTTCCACCTTAACAATCACACCCTGTTCCTTAAGTTCACGCAGGCCTTCGTTGATGATGTCCTTCTGGTCCTGGAGTAGACGTCGAGCTTTTTGCTTATGTGGCGGTGCGTCTCCCGTGTCAATGACATGGACCGTGTCGACTTCTCCGATCTTGGCTGACTTGCATGCAAATACTTCTTCGTGGAATGTGAGGAGCTCCTTGATTTCTTGTTTCTGTTCCTCTGTCAAGCGCTCGTGAAGCATGTGGTTCCTTCTTTGGGAAGGTGGGACCGGTGGCGGCTCTTCGTCACCCACCAGACCGGCTCCAAGATCAGGGTCTGGGTCCCAATAGTCGTAGACTTACAGGTTGAAATTGCGGGAGCCGCTTGGTGAGAGTGTAAGAGCTCTTGACTGACGTGGAGGAAGCTCATCGTCGAGGCGCAGCCAGCCGACGTCACTCATTGGTTCATCATCTAAGTCATCCGAACTGGCATCCTCACAGAGGGCAATGTCGTTGTCACACACCAGCATTTTTCCTTTGCGTTCCGCCTCTTTGGCGGGATCATCTGGAATCGTTGGTCGCGTGGTCACTTGCACAAAAGAGCCATCCGAGAGCTGAGGGGGGCCAGGATGGGCGAAGGTAGTTGGCGCGCTGCCGGGGTCACTGGAGTGGCCGTTGGTCGTGGGGCAGAACAGTCACTTCGGGGACTTCTCCGACGGTCTGGCTATTGGCCCCATCGAAAGCTGTGGTCGATCATCCGCCGGAGCGGCTTGTGCTCGTTCAGGGTACGGCTGCTCTGGTGTATGTATGCGGTCCGGCGCTTGCTCCTCCTCGGCTTGTGATGACATAACGGGCGGGCCATTGTGCTTTGGAAATGCCAGGATAGAGTTTCTGACAGCGTAGTCTTCAGCACACGCTTCCTCTAATGAGAAGGGGTGGCCAAACTTTGTGGGTATTGATGTCCGTGGTCCCACGATCAGGGCTGTACAGGTGGTATAATCCGATGAGGTCAACTGCATGACTCCCTCCGCATAGAACAAAGCAGCCTGCTGGGGAATGAGATAATCTGTTCCCAGCAAGACATCATAGGTGCGGGCCACCGTGACTTGCATTTGTACAACTTCATGGATGAGGCCCATCTGTAGGGGAAGGTCATCTACGATGCCATACCCTGCATCCATGCCGCCGGATGCATTCGTGAACATTTTGGTTGTTGGTCTAATGTTGTAGTGCCAGCCGACCGCTTGCACAACCTGAAGTGTTACCGTAGTGTGGGTAGCGCCAAGGTCAATGATTGCCAAGAACTTCTTGTCGCATATCCACACAAAGCAGCTGGTTACTTCATGGTGGGGAGCCTGTGTCCTCGATGGTGCCAGGGGCATGGGCCGCCACCCCCATGTGTCGGGTTCGGCTCTAATGGATAGCCTGCTGAGTCGGTCATTTGGGGTCTGAGTGCAGGTAAGGCGAATGCCAGCTGGTCAAAGCTTCTCTACGTACTACTGCAGAACTGCTGCAAAGTCTGGGAGACAAGTGTGGTTTTGTTGTAAGTACTCTCCCAAGGATATCTCGTGAAAGGGCCGGTGGAAGGAGGTCATGACACCCGCCGTGGGCTCGTTGCGTGCCGTAGGTTCAAATGTCACCTTCTGGCGACGTGGTGGTGTGGGACCCCTTGGAGGGCGCGCGCGCGGTTCGGATGGAGGCTGCAGGGACATTGCCATGATCTGACTTGGTAGACGTGTCGAGCGCGCTTCGACACGTGTTTGTAGGTCTGCTTCGGCCTGTTCCTGTTGCTCTTTGTATCGACGCATGCGTTCATACATTTCCGCAATCGACCATCCTTCCACACCTTGCGCTTGAGCCACAGTGACCAACTCCCACTCCGCAGCTGTTGGGGGGGGGGTCTCCGTGGTCTGCTCTCCTGAGCAGGGAAGTTTGAGCTTCACATTCCGTGCAGGTGTCTCTGAAGTAGACGACTGAGTGGCAGCTGTCATCTCTCCCATCTCCCTCTGCTGCGCATATGCCTTCCATTGCGCCGGTCCATTGTTTGCCGGGCAAGAGGGTTGGGCAGTGATGTTGGGGCCAACAGCTTGCCGAGCAGCGGTGGGTCCAGCTCCAGTCGATCCGCGTCCTTGGTATTGTCCTCCTCTAGCTGACACACTGGGTATCGGGTTGGGATTGGGACACTCCCGGCGCCGATGGGTGAATTCTCCACATCCATAGCAGCTTCCCGGTGGGTAGTTATGAGGATTCATCAGGTTGGGTGCAGAAGCGCCTGTTGGCATGCGAATAGTGGGCGCCACATGTTCATTCGGGGCGGATTGCTCTCGGGCCGCTCGTCGCTTGATCTCCCTTTGCTGAGGTTCCGCTTCCTCCTTTAAGGCGTCCAGCGTGTTGAACTGGCGGAGATCCAAAGTGTTGGCTATCGCTGGAACCAGGGAATCCCGGTAATACTCCTTGATCATGCGCAAGGGTATGTCGACACATCGTACCGAGATCTTGGTAAACTTGTCGTTGTGCAGCTTGATATTCTCCCCAGCCTTCATGCGGATGGTACGAATCTGGAGCTCTGCCTCTTCCAGGCTTATGAGGTCAAAGCGCTTGGTCATTCTGCTCGCCAAGTCTTCAAAGTCAGCAAAAGGACGTTCCTTATGTTCTGCCGTAAACCACTCCAAGGCTTTCCCTTGCAGCACAAGGTGTACCGCTGGGACGATGTAGTCAGTAGACAACAGTCCGTGGTCGAGACAATTGCCCAACTTGGACAGCCACATGGCCGGGTCCTCATCTGGTTTACCCTTGAAGACGTTGAGCTTTGGGAGGGTGTAAGAAGCCTTCACCGCTGGGTTTGGGGTCAATTCTTGCGGAGCCACCATCTGCACCTGTGCCCGCGACGGGGCCCCCAAGTAGGATCGGTGTGCCTACGCCAGGCCAACTGCCCTAGTACCAGCCGACGAAGCGACTGCTGCTCCCCTTGATCGAGCACGTCCTGCATCGGTTCCTCCCAGTCCAGAACTTCCCATGTACTGTCGTGTTGTTCTTGCCTGTACCCGTACGGCATACTACTTGCTTCCATGAGCCACTGATCCTTGCCCAGGTCCGGCCATTCCATCCGCCACTTGGGGTCGCTGCTGGAGTCTTCCTACTGCTGGCCTGGCCGACGACTTGCCCGCTTGATGATGGGACGATTGCCATCTTGATTGCACGGGTGGTATGGTGTGTTTAGTCGACGGAGTCCCCGTTGGGATGTGCGTGTCCACCATGGCTCGTACTTGTTTGGTAGGTCCAGCCGTGGATGAAGCATTGACCCCCCCTTGAGTTGGAGCTTCTCGGCGGCGCGATGTAGCCAAAGCAGAGGATGCCCTTCTTACGTGCTGCTGATGTGACGGCTCGTCTCATCTTTGCGTCTTCGGAAGTGCGAGATACGTCGGGGCTCGTCCTTGCGTTGCCAATGGTATTCGTCAGATGATTCATCGGTGCAGTTGCTGTATTCTCTTGCCATGGCGCATTTCGTCCCGTCGAAGATCCGACGGTTCTCTCCGTGAAGAACCTCGCCTCGGATTATAGACTGATCTGCAGGCACATGTCACACTCGTCACAGAAAACAAGTGACATCCACGCTCACCGCACCATTAACACTGTTATACCCTTTTCCGCCTTCAGCTGGAATCGGATCTGACAGCATGCGAGGATTAGCTCCAATAGGCATTTACTCGTCTTGTGCTATCCCCGTGACTCCGTATTCCCTATTTTCCAATTCTGCCTCAGACTATGTTGTCTATTCCTGCTTCATCAACCGGATGGCTTTCCCAAATGTTCGATGGATCATTCACCAGATTAATACCGGAGATATTTCACAAACACACACTCTTTTCCGTGATCAACCAGCCTTTCTCCGACGAGGGTCTCAACTATTTCCAGGCAAGTCAATGCACGTTTATTTCGTTCATTTACTCACTCCAACCCGTCGTCGACGGTCGATCATGCACCGGATATCATGGCACTAAGTGAGGGAATTCCTCCTAACAGCTCATGATGGAAATGACTTGAACAATCAAAGATATTACATTGAACTAAGAAAGGACATACACAGTCAGCATTTCCCTCCTAACTACTCAGCCAGCACCCTAGACATCACCAAGTAAGACACGCAAACCGTAAGCTTCCTGAGTCGCCGGATCATCCACCGGCGCTGGTCCTTGCACGAGCACCGTGCGATGCGTGGCGCCTTCGTTGTTTGCCCGCGGAGCGGCTTGACGTAACTCCAATGGCCCACCAGCTTGTCAACATGCACGGGAAAGAACACGCGTCGAGTCCTCCTCTCGCAGCTGGGCAAGCTCTTGTTGGTAGCGCCGGTATGCTCGGTATGCCTCGGCCTGCTCCTCGGCTGCCTCCGTAGCGCGCCGTCCGACGTTACGCGCAACATCCTACCAGCTCTCCACGCGGCGGGGCTCGTCGTCACGGGGAAGCCTTTGCAACCAGGGCCGCCAGAACTGCTCCACGGCTCCGCCTGCGGGATGGTGCGACCATTGCATCACTCCCAGGACCGTCCGTGTGCCAAGCCGATGGGGAACGTTGCAGCAGCTGCAGATGGCGTGGAAGGTCACTGGAGAGTCTTGGTGACCACGCCTGGAGCTTGGTGGCTGGTGCTCCCGCGGAAACTCAGGACCAGGCCATGATGGCTCCGTGACATACTCCTCAGGGAGCGGCCTTCCCATCCGAGGGTGGCACACACGTACACACACACGTACACACACACACACACCTACACTTATGACCTGATCTAGCTTCTCTACTCTAGCTTGTCGTGAGACGGGATGCAAGTCCCGCTCGACGGTCTGATTTGGCCGAGGGGCAGCAATCTCTCGGCTTGGCCGGCACCTGAAGGGCTCGCCTCCCACGCACGGGTCCGGCGAGGGGTCGGCAACCATGGTCTCACGAGTGGCGAACGCCGTCACGCAAGTCAGAAGCAAGAACGTCGGAAGTCACCGCTTGATCATTGGTTCCAGCGGGATGGCATCAGCAGCTTGCTCTCATAAGCAGTCGTGCCCTTGTTGCCTCTCCCCCTCTTATCTCCCTCTCGCACCGCCTTCCCGAGGTCCATTCCCGCTACTCAGCCCCTTCCCGCGGCTCGCACATCAAAACACCTTTGGATAAGGCGCCTCGAGCACCGCTCCTCTCTTCGAGGTTCGGACGCGACTCCGCTCCCATCAAGCCAGCCTCGGGCTGCCTTCTTTTCATCTCGGCAGGTCTGGTTGGTTCACGTCGTCTACCGCAATATCCTTCCTCGCGCCCCATCGCTTCCCGGAATCGAACTGCCCTTCCCCGCGATTTTCTTTCATCGCTCGAGCGGTCGTCGGATGATTCGTCGACCTTTCCCTCCCCCTTCTCCTCCTTGAACCCGGACCCCAGCTCCTCCTCTCTCATCATCCGGTGGATGAACGAAACATCATTAACATAGGGCGCGACTAGGGCGCGAATTGGGCGCACCTATGGCGCAACTAGGGCACAACTAGGGCGCAACTAGGGCACAACTAGGGCGCGATTAGGGCATAACTGGGGGCAACAAGGGCGCAACTAGGGCGTAACTAGGTTGCAACTAGGGCACAAATAGGGCGCAACTAGGGCGCAACTAGGGCACAACTAGGGTGCAACTAGTGCGCAACTAGGGCGCAACTAGGGCGCGACTAGGGCGCGACTAGGGCGCAACTAAGACGCATCTAGGGTGCAAGTAGGGTGCAACTAGGGCGCAAGTAGGACGCAAGTAGAGCGCAACTAGGGCACAACTAAGGCGCAACAAGGGCGCAACTAGGGCGCAACTAGGGCACAACTAGGGCGCAACTAGGGTGCAACTAGGGTGCAACTAAGGCGCAACTAGGGCGCAACTAGGGCGCAACTAGGGCGCAACTAGGGCGCAACTAGGGCGAAACTATGGCGCAACTAGGGCGCAACTAAGGCGCTAATAGGGTGCAAATAGGACACAAGTAGGATGCAACTAGGGCGCAAGTAGGGTACAACTAGGGCGTAGCTAGTGCCCAACTGAGGTACAACTATAGCGCAACTATGGCGCAACTAAGACGCAACTAGGGTACAAGTAGGGCGCAAATAGGGCGCAAGTAGGACGAAAGTAGGGCACAACTAGGGCACAACTAAGGCGCAACAAGGGCGCAACTAGGGCGCAACTAGGGCGCAACTCGGGTGCAACTAGGACGCAATTAGGGTGCAACTAGGGCGCAACTAGGACGCAACTAGGGCACAACTATAGCACAACAACGGCAAAACTATGACGCAACTAGGACGCAACTAGTGCGCAACTAGAGCTCAACTAGGGCGCAACTAGGACGCAACAATGGCGTAACGAGGGTGCAACTAGGGCGGAATGAGGGCGCAACGAGGGCGCAACCATGGCGCAACTAGGGTGCAACAAGGGCGCAACTAGGGTGCAACTAGGGCGCAACGAGGGTGCACCTAGGGCGCAAGTAGGGCACAACTTGGGCACAACTAGGACGCAACTAGGTCGCAACTAGGGCGCAACTAGGGCGCAACTAGGGTGCAACTAGGGCGCAACTAGGGCGCAACCGGGGCGCAACCAGGGCGCAACTAGGGCGCAACTAGGGCACAACCAGGGCGCAACTAGGGCGCAACTAGGGTGCAACTAGGGCGCAACCGGGGCGCAACCAGGGCGCAACTAGGGCGCAACTAGGGCACAACCAGGGCGCAACTAGGGCGCAACTAGGGTGCAACTAGTGTGCAAGTTGGGCGCAACTAAGGTGCAATTAAGGCGCAAGTAGCGCGCAAGTAGGGCACAAGCACGACACAATTAGGGCGCAACTAGGGCGCAACTAGGGTGTACCTACTGCCCAACTAAGGCACAACTAGGGCGCAAGAATGGTGCTAGTAGGGCGCAAGTAGGGTGCAATAAGGACGCAAATAGGGTGCAACTTGAGCGCAACTAGGGCGCAACTAGGGCGCAACTATGGCGTGACTAGGACGCGACTAGGGCGCGACTAGGGCGCAAATAGGGTGCAACTAGGACACAACTAGGGCGCAATTAGGGTGCAACTAGGGCACAACTAGGGCGCAACTAGGGTACAACTAGGGCGCAACTAGGGTGCAACTATGGCGCAACTAGGGCGCAACTAGGGCGCAACAAGGGTGCAACTAGGACGCAAGTAGGGCACAAGTACAGCGCAACCACGGCACAAGTGGGGCACAACTAGGGCGTAACAAGGGCGCAACTAGGGCGCACCTTGAGTGCTACGAGGGCGCAACTAGGGCGTAACGAGGGCGCAACGAGGGCGCAACAAGGGCGCAACAAGGGCGCAACTAGGGCGCAACTAGGGCGCAACTATGGCACAACTAGGGCGCAACTAGGGCGCAACTAGGGTGCAACTATGATGCAACTAGGGCGCAACTTGGGCGCAACTAGGGTGCAACTAAGGCGCAACTAAGGCGCAACTAGGACGCAAGTAGGGCACATGTAGGACGCAGCTAGGGCGCAACTAGGGTACAACTAGGGCGTAGCTAGTGTCCAACTGAGGCGCAACTAGGGTGAGAGTAGGGCGCAAGTAGGGCGCAACTAGGGCGCAAGTAGGGCGCAAGTAGGACGCAACTAGGGCGCAACTAGGGCACAACTAGGGCGCAACTAGGGCGCAACTAGGATGCAACTAAGGCGCAACTAGGGCGCAACTAGGGCGCAAGTAGGGCGCAAGTAGGACGCAACTAGGGCGCAACTAGGGCACAACTAGGGCGCAACTAGGGCGCAACTAGGATGCAACTAAGGCGCAACTAGGGCGCAACTAGGGCGCAAGTAGGGCGCAAGTAGGACGCAACTAGGGCGCAACTAGGGCACAACTAGGGCGCAACTAGGGCGCAACTAGGATGCAACTAAGGCGCAACTAGGGCGCAACTAGGGCGCAAGTAGGGCGCAAGTAGGACGCAACTAGGGCGCAACTAGGGCACAACTAGGGCGCAACTAGGGCGCAACTAGGATGCAACTAAGGCGCAACTAGGGCGCAACTAGGGCGCAAGTAGGGCGCAAGTAGGACGCAACTAGGGCGCAACTAGGGCACAACTAGGGCGCAACTAGGGCGCAACTAGGATGCAACTAAGGCGCAACTAGGGCGCAACTAGGGCGCAAGTAGGGCGCAAGTAGGACGCAACTAGGGCGCAACTAGGGCACAACTAGGGCGCAACTAGGGCGCAACTAGGATGCAACTAAGGCGCAACTAGGGCGCAACTAGGGCGCAAGTAGGGCGCAAGTAGGACGCAACTAGGGCGCAACTAGGGCACAACTAGGGCGCAACTAGGGCGCAACTAGGATGCAACTAAGGCGCAACTAGGGCGCAACTAGGGCGCAAGTAGGGCGCAAGTAGGACGCAACTAGGGCGCAACTAGGGCACAACTAGGGCGCAACTAGGGCGCAACTAGGGCGCAAGTAGGGCGCAAGTAGGGCGCAAGTAGGGCGCAAGTAGGGTGCATCTAGTGCGCAACTAGGGCGCAACTAGGGCGCAACTAGGACGCAACTAGGGCACAACTAGGGCGTAACTAGGGCGCAACTAGGGCACACTAAGGCGTAGCTAGGGCGCAACTAGGGCGCAATTAGGGCACAACTAGGGTGCAATGAGTGCGCAACGAGGGCGCAACAAGGGCGCAACTAGGGTGCAACTAGGGCGCTACTAGGGCGCAACTAGGGCGCAACCAGGGCGCAACTAGGGTGCAACTAGTTTGCAAGTTGGGTGCAACTAGGGCGCAACTTAGGCGCAACTTGGCCGCAAGTATGGTGCAACTAGAGCGCAACTAGAGTGCAACTAGGGCGCAACTAGGGCGCAAGTAGGGTGCAACCAGGACGCAGCTAGAGCGCAACTAGGGCACAAGAAGGGCGCAACTAGGGCGCAACTAGGGTGCAAGTAGTGCGCAAGTTCGGCACAACTATGGCACAACTAAGGCACAACTAGCGCGCAAGTAGGGCGCAAGTAGGACGCAACTAGGGCGCAATTAGGGCACAACTAGGGCGTAGTAGGACGCAACTAGGGCACAACTAGGGCGTAGTAGGACGCAACTAGGGCACAACTAGGATGCAAGTAGGACGCAACTAGGGCACAACTAGGGTGCAAGTAGGGTGCCAATAGGGCGCAAGTAGGGTGCAATAAGGGCGCAAGTAGGGTGCAACTAGGGCGCAACTTGGGTGCAACTAGAGCGCAACTATGTTGCGTCTAGGGTGCAACTAGGGCGCAACTAGGGTGCAACTAGGGCGCAAGTAGGGCGTAACTGGGGTGCAACTAGGGCGCAACAAGGGCGCAACTAGGGCGCAACTAGGGTGCAACTAGGGCACAAGTAGGGCGCAACTAGGGCGCAACAAGGGCACAAGTAGGGTGCAACTAGGGCACAAGTAGGGCGCAAGTAGGGCACAAGTAGGGCGCAACTACGGCGTAAGTGGGGCACAACAAGGGCGCAACTAGGGCGCAACGAGGGCGCAACGAGAGCGCAACAAGGACGTAACAAGGGCGCGACAAGGGCGCAAATAGGGCGCAACTAGGGCGCCACTAGGGCGTAACTAGGGCGCAACTAGGGCGCAACTAGGGCGCAACTATGGTGCAACTAGGGCGCAGCTAAGGCGCGACTAGGACGCAAGTAGGGCACAAGTAAGACGCAACTAGGGCGCAACTAGGGTACAAATAGGGCGTAGCTAGTGCCCAAGTGAGGCGCAACTAGGGCGCAAGTAGGGCACCAGTAGGGCGTAGGTAGGGTGTAATAAGGGCGCTAGAAGGGCGCAACTAGTGCGCAACTAGGACGCATCTAGGACGCAAGTAGGGCGCAACTAGGGCGCGACTAGGACGCAAGTAGGGCGCAGGTAGGGTGCAACTAGGGCACAACTAAGACGCAACTAAGGCGCAACTAGGGCACAACTAGGGCGCAACTAGGGTGTAACTAGGGCGCAACTAGGGCGCAACTAGGACGCAACTAGGGTGCAACTAGGGCGCAACTAGGGCGGAACTAGGGTGCAACTAGGGCGCAACGAGGGCGCAACGAGGGCGCAAATAGGGTGCAACTACCTAGGGTGCAACTAGGGTGCAACTAGGATGCAACTAGGGTGCAACTAGGGCACAACTAGGGTGCAACTAGTGTGCAAGTTGGGCGCAACCAGGGTGTAACTAAGGCGCAACTGGGGTGCAAGTAGGACGCAACTAGGGCGCAACTAGGGGACAACTAGGGCGTAGCTAGTGTCCAACTGAGGCGCAACTAGGGCGCAAGTAGGCGCTAGAAGGGCGCAAGTAGGGCGTAACTAGGGTGTAACTAGGGCGCAACTAGGGGACAACTAGGGCGTAGCTAGTGTCCAACTGAGGCGCAACTAGGGCGCAAGTAGGCGCTAGAAGGGCGCAAGTAGGGCGTAACTAGGGTGTAACTAGGGCGCAACTAGGACGCAACTAGGGCGCAACTAGTGCGTAACTAGGGTGCAACTAGGGTGCAAGTAGGGCGCAACTAGGGCACAACTAGGGTACCCGGGCACAACAAGGGCGCAACTAGGGGGCAACTAGGGCGCAATTAGGGCGCAACTAGGACGCAACTAGGGCACAACTAGGGCGCAACTAGGGCGCAACTAGGGCGCTACTAGGGTGCAACTAGTGCGCAACTAGGGGGCAAGTAGGACGCGACTAGGGCGCAACTAGGGCACGACTTGGACGCAACTAGGGCGCAACTAGGGCTCAACTAGGGCGCAACTAGGGCGCAACCAGGGTGTAATTAGGGCGCAAATGGGGGCAACTAGGGCGCAACTAGGGCGCAACCTGGACGCAACTAGGGCACAACTAGGGCGCAACTAGGGCGCAACCAGGGTGTAATTAGGGCGCAAATGGGGGCAACTAGGGCGCAACTAGGGCGCAACCTGGACGCAACTAGGGCACAACTAGGTCGCAACTAGGGCGCAACTAGGGCACGACTAGGGCGCGACTTGGGCGCAACTAGGGCGCAACTAGGGCGCAACTAGGACGCAACTAGGGTGCAACTAGGGCGCAACTAGGGCGCAACTAGGGCGCAATTAGGGCATAACTGGGTGCAACTAGGCCGCAAATATGGCGCAACTAGGGCGCAACTAGGGCGCAACGAGGGTGCAACTAGGGCGCAACTAGGGCGCAACTAGGGCGCAACTAGGGCGCATCTAGGGCGCAACTAGGGCGCAACTAGGGCTCAACTACGGTGCAACTACGGCGTAACCAGGGCACAAATAAGGCACAAGTAGGACGGAACTAGGGTGCAACTAGGGTACAACTATGGCGTAGCTAGTCTCCAACTGAGGCGCAACTAGGACACAAGTAGCGTGCAAGTAGGGCGCAAGCAGGTTGCAACATGGATCCTTGCATGTACAACGCTTGGACATGTTTTGTGTCAGCGACCAGGTTTTGTACCAACATTCAAGGAAAGCAAGCCAGTTCCCCGAGGACCGCCCTGGCTTCCACACTTTTCCGTGTAGAGACTTCACCGACCTGGAGTAGGTAGTCTCTGACTCTACTCTCCGACTGCCGGACTTCCCGAGTTAGCGGGCAAGTAGGAGTAAAACATAGAAATCAACACCTTGTTGCAAATCTACACCTTGTCGCAAATCAATACCCTGTCGCAAACACCCTGTCCCAAATAAACACATTAACGCAAACTAACACCCTATCGCAAGTCAACACCTTGTTACAAATCAACACC
Source organism: Penium margaritaceum (assembly GCA_023375785.1). Taxonomy (NCBI): domain Eukaryota; kingdom Viridiplantae; phylum Streptophyta; class Zygnematophyceae; order Desmidiales; family Peniaceae; genus Penium; species Penium margaritaceum. The sequence continues at coordinate 332,296 of SZWC01000628.1, read as the reverse complement.
CTGTCGCAAATCAACACCCTGTCGCAAATCAACACCCTGCCGCAAATCAACACCATGTCTCAAATCAACACTATGTCGCAAATTAACACTATGTCGCAAATAAACACCCTATTACAAATCAACACCCCTTCCCAAATCAGCACCCTATCGCGAATCAACACCCTCTTGAAAATCAACACCATGTCGCAAATCAACACCCTGTCGCAAATCAACACCTTGCCGCAAATCAATATCATGCCGCAAATCAATACCCTGTGCAATTCAACACCCTGGCGCAAATCAACATCTTGTCGCAAATCAACACCTTGTCGCAAATGAACACCTTGTCGCAAATCAACACCTTGCCGCAAATCAATATCATGCCGCAAATCAATACCCTGTGCAATTCAACACCCTGGCGCAAATCAACATCTTGTCGCAAATCAACACCTTGTCGCAAATGAACACCTTGTCGCAAATCAATACCTTGTCGCAAATAAATACCATGTCGCAAATAAACACCCTGTCACAAATCAACACCCTGTCACAAATCAACACCTTGTCGCAAATGAACACCTTGTCGCAAATCAATACCTTGTCGCAAATAAATACCATGTCGCAAATAAACACCCTGTCACAAATCAACACCCTGTCACAAATCAACACCTTGTTGCAAATCAACACCTTGTTGCAAATCAACACCTTCTCGCAAATCAACACCCTGTCGCAAATCAACCTCCTGTCGCAAGTCAACACCCTGTCGCAAATCAACAGCCTCTCGCAAATCAACACCCTATCGCAAATCAACACCATATCGCAAATCAATACCTTGCTGCAAATCAACACCCTGTCGCAAATCCACACCCTGCTGCACATCAACACCCTGTCTTAAATCAACACCCTGTTGCAAATCAACACCGTGTCGCAAATGAATACATTTTGCAAATAAACACATTGTCGCAAATCAACACCCTGTCACAAATTGACACCCTTCGCAATTCAACACCCTGTCGCATATTAACACTCTGTTGCAAATCAACACCCTGTCGCAAATCAATACCCTGTCGCAAATCCAGACCCTATCGAAAATCAACACCGTGTCACAACTCAACACCATGTCGCAAATCAATATCCTAATGCAAATCAACACCCTGTTGCAAATCAACACCCTGTCGCAAATCAACACCCTGTTGCAAATGAACATCCTGACGCAAATCAGCACCCTGTGGCAAATCAACACCATGTCGCAAATCAACACCCTGTTGCAAATCAACACCCTGTTGCAAATCAACACCCTATCGCAAATCAACACACTGTCGCAAATCAACACCTTGTCGCAAATCAACACACTGTCACAAATCAACATCCTGTCACAAATCGACACCCTGTTGTAAATCAACACCATGTTGCAAATCAGCCCCCTATCGCAAATCAACACCCTGTCGCAAATCAACACATTGTCGAAAATCAACACCTTGTCCCAAATCAACACTCTGTTGCAAGTAAACACCCTATTACAAATCAACACCCGGTTGCAAATCAGCACCCTGTCGCAAATCAACACCCTCTTGCAAATCAACACCCTGTCGCAAATCAACACCCTGTCGCAAATCAACACCTTGTTGCAAATCAACACCCTGCTGTAGATCAATACCATGTGCAATTCAACACCCTGGTGGAAATCGACACCCTGTCGCACATCAACACCTTGTCGCAAATCAATGCCTTGTCGCAAATCAACACCTTGTGGCAAATCAAAACCATGTCGCAAATTAACACCCTGTTGCGAATCAGCACCCTGTCACAAATCAAAACCCATGTCGCAAATCAACACCCTGTCGCAAATCAACACCCTCTTGCAAATCAACAACATCTCGTAAATGAACACCCTGTCGCAAATCAACACCCTGTCGCAAATGAATACCTTGTTGCAAATCAACACCTTGTCGCAAATCCACACCCTGTTGTAAATCAACACTCTGTCACAAATCAACACCTTGTCACAAATCAACACCCTGTTGCAAATCAGTACCTTTCGCAAATCAATACCTTGTCGCAAATCAACACCCTGTCGAAAATTGACACACTTTCGCAATTCAACACCCTGTCGCAAATCAACACTCTATTGCAAATCAACACCCTGTCGCGAACCAATACCCCGTCACAAATCCGGACCCTATCGCAAATCAACACCGTGTCGCAACTCAACACCATGTCGCAAATATACACCCTGTCGCAAATTAACACCCTGTCGCAAATCAACACCTTGTCGCAAATCAACACCCTGTCGCAAATCAACACCCTGTCGCAAATCAGCACCCTGTCGCAAATCAACACCATGTCGCAAATCAATACATTGCCGCAAATCAACACCCTGTCGCAATTTAACACCATCTCGCAAATAAAAATCCTGCCACAAATCAACACCCTATCGATAATGAACACACTGTCGCAAATCAAACCCTGTCGCAATTCAACACCTTGTTGCAAATCAGCACCCTGTCGCAAATCAACACCTTGTTGCAAATCAACACACTGTCTCAAATCAACACCCAGTCGCAAATCAACACCCCATCGCAAATCAACTGTCCGTTCCAAAATCAACACCCTGTCGCAAATGAACACCTTGTCGCAAACGAACACCCTGTCACAAATCAACACCCTGTCGCAAATCAACACCCCATCGCAAATCAACTGTCCGTTCCAAAATCAACACCCTGTCGCAAATGAACACCTTGTCGCAAACGAACACCCTGTCACAAATCAACACCCTGTCGCAAATCAATACCATGTCGCAAATTTACACCTGTCGCAAATCAACATCCTGTCGCAAATCAAGGCCTTGTCGTAAATAAACACCTTGTTGCAAATCAACATCCTATCGCAAATCAACACTCGACCGCAAATTAACACTCTTTCGTAAATCAACACCCTGTTGCTAATCAACACCCTGTCGCAAATCAACACCCTGTCGCAAATCAACACCCTGTCGCAAATTGACACCCTGTCGCAAATCAACACCCTGTCCCAAATCAACACCCTATCGCAAATCAACACATTGTCGCAAATCAACACCCTGTCGCAAATCAACACCCTGTCGCAAATTAACACTCTGTCCCACATTAACACCATGTCGCAAATCAACACCCTGTCACAAATCAACACCCTGTCACAAATCAACACCCTATCGCAAATCAACACCCTATCGCAAATCATCACCCTATCATAAATCAACAATCTGTCACAAATCAACACCTTGTCGCAAATCAACAC
>SZWC01000628.1:276124-291063 GCA_023375785.1 Penium margaritaceum | reverse complement strand
CCAAAGCCGGGTCACAGAAACCAAAGCCGGGTCACAGAAACCAAAGCCGGGTCATAGAGACCAAAGCTAGGTCATAGAGGGTCCAAAGCCGGATCACCTAAACCACAGCCGGATTACAGAAAGCAAAGCCGGGTCACACAAACCAAAGCCGGGTCACCAAAACCAAAGACGATTCGCAAAAACCAAAGCCGGGTCACTGAAACCAAAGCCAGGCCACAGAAACCAAAGCCGGGTCACAGAGGGTCCTAAGCCGGGTCACAGAAACCAACGACGAGTCACATAAACCAAAGCCGGGTCACATAAACCAAAGCCGGGTAACAGAAACCAAAGCCGGCTTCCAGAAACTAAAGCCGGCTCATAGAAACCAGAGTCGGGTCACAGAAACCAAAGCCGGATTACAGAAACCAAAGCCGGGTCACAGAAACCAAAGCCGTGTCATAGAGGGTCCAAAGCCGGGTCACATAAACCAAAGACGAGTCACAAAAACCAAAGCCGGGTCACAAAAACCAAAGCTGGGTCAGAGAAACCAAAGCCGGATTAAAGAAACCAAAGTCGGGTCATACAAACCAAAGCCAGGTCACAGAAACCAAAGCCGGGTCTTAGAAACCAAAGCCGGGTCACAAAAACCAAAGCCTGTCAGAACAATACAAGCGCAGGGAAGACAGCAGCAGAAGCAGGTAGAAGTATTGGAATATGCACGAGTACGTCAGCACGGTGAAGTACGCGAGTGCGGTCCCAAGAAGTTAGTCGTTGGAGGTTGAATGAGGCCGAGACGTGAGGTAGTCAAGATAGACAAGATGATGTGAGAGATTGCTAGCGAGATGAGTGATGGTTGGCTGAGTAGGAGAGTTGAGCAAAGGAGCAGGAACAGCTGAGTGAAGGGCTGAGAGAGGCTGGCAAAGGTAAGTAATGCGAGGTGTGAGCAGAGCAAAGACACGGCGGCGATGCCGCAGAACCAACGGGGAACAGGATGGGAAGAACTATTCTGGTTGAACTGGGAGGGAATGAACATCCTCCTTATATCAAAGACAGAACAGGACAAAGCAGATGTAAAGCTTCTTGTACACTAGCCTGACGTGCGTACGGTCGAGCCGCTTATTAGGGGATTACTCGGTATTGTGCCGTTGATCGGTCTTCGCCATCAACGGTTCGTGCGTGAGGGGGACCGAGGTGGTTCATGCCGAGGCTTGAACCGTTATTGAGAGTGCTCGGAATTTCTGAGAGGAGAAGATCCAGAGGCTTTTGGGGAGAAAACATCAATTGTCTTGCTTTGACAGAGTCACAATTCTGACACCCCCCTTGAATCTGTCAAGGCAGTGAGTTAGGAGAGCTCAACACGGGGAGTGCACGGTGGCAGCTATGAGGTCCCATCTTCTTTTGTTGTCTCTTCGCAAGTTACCAATCCTCCGCAGTAGTTGATCAGTCCTCGCTACATGAGGGGTACGTTGTGATCATGTTGGGCCAGGAGAAAGTGAAGCTTAGGGTCGACGAGTGTGCGAAGTCCTTGCCTGAGTTCGGTGTTGAAGCGATCGTGCTGGGCACGAAAGTCTGCCTGACTCCAGTGTTCTCAAAAGTAGAGTGGGCCTTGGACCAGAGATCCCACAATGGAGAAGTGATGGAGGTCATGGGGGTCAAACGTCTTGTAGAAGAGCTGCTGCCATGTGTCGAAATTGGTCAATGTAACATCAGCCTCTTCGTCCTCGGGGAGAAAGAACAGTTGAGGTATGTCTGGCAGAGATGGGAAGATGACCACACGAAAGGTGTGAAGGTAGTAGGAGCATCAAAACCACGCATACTGTAGCAGGGAGTACCACTGGTGGGCTGCAATCTGTGTTGGCTATTTGATGAAGTGANGTCAGCCTCTTCGTCCTCGGGGAGAAAGAACAGTTGAGGTATGTCTGGCAGAGATGGGAAGATGACCACACGGAAGGTGTGAAGGTAGTAGGAGCGTCAAAACCACGCATACTGTAGCAGGGAGTACCACTGTTGGGCTGCAATCTGTGTTGGCTGTTTGATGAAGTGATGGACAGGAGCGAGGCGCGGTTTGAGTACACTTCAGACGGCAGTGAGAGTGGTGTCGTAGTCCTTAGGATGACTTTGGTTGCTGTGACGATGATCAAATTTGCCGAGCAGCAGACCAGCCACTTCATACTAATTGATGTAGATGTTGCGTACATTGTAATGATACTGTCTGACCAGCTGAGGATGTTGCTGGCGTCAGATGCAAGAGCTGGGAAATCATCCCACGCAGCAGAGAGTTTTTTCATGATGGAGAAGCTGACAGTATTGATAATGTGCCGTAGATAGAGGGCAGAAGTTGTTCTTGATGGTACTAATGGTAAAATCTCAGATGGCGCAGGGATGGAACATTGTGCGCTACAGGTGTAGGAGGATAGGACAGAAGTGGATGAGAAGGTGACGGTGGAGTGGGCACAGGGGTGGAACCACGTGCGTCGGGGATGTTTCGGCGTGAGTGCAGGTCCTCCCAAAGCTGGCGATGCGACCGGGCGGATCCTTGTGCTGGGTGGAGCAGAAGCGGATGATGGCAGAGGAACGATGGATGATGGAGTGGACGCAGGGGCGAAACCTCTTGCGCGGCTGAAATAGGGGAATAGGATGTGGCAAGGGGAAGGCAGAAGCCAACGCGCCGCGATAAATCTGCTGTCGGCGTGGGTGTAGGCTGCTGCAAAGCGGGCAGCTAGCCCGTGCTGACCCTTTGCTGGCCACAAATGCTGATGATGATTGCTGATGAGAAAGCGGAAGCTGATGATGATAACGGAGTGGGCGCAGGGGCGAGTCGCGTGCGCTGAAGGAAATTTCAGCGTGGGCGCAGGTCGTCGCGGGACAGGCGATGCGACCGGGCGGATCCTTGTGCCGAGTGGAAAAGCAATGCAGAGGAGGAGGCAACAGATGAATGAGTGGGCGTAGGGGCGGAACCACGTGCGCTGCGAAACGATGCTGATGATGTGGAGGCGGCCCGGATGATGCGGATGATGCAGAGGCTGGAGGACGGCGGATGACGATGGGATGAGGAAGACGGATGATTTGACTGAGGTGGCAAAGGCAAAGGGGACGAGGATGACTGATGGCAGCAAACGAGGATGACGCGAGGAATGGGGATGCATGACAATGCTGAAGGAAGAAGGTGGAGAATGTGGCGAGTAGAGAGCGGCGGGATGAGAGGCAACGTGGTAGGAGGGGAGAGCGAATCAACCACTTCCTTTGCTTCCAAGAGAGTGACGGCTTGTTCCCCATTTGGTCCTTTGGCGGGCAGGAAAACTAGTGGTGTCCGATATCCTGGGAGCTGGAGGAGGTTGGTTACAACTAAGGAAGTCAGGCAGCGGACAGAGGCACTGGTCCGCTGATGTCAGAAGAGTGACGGCTTGTTCCCCAGTTGGCTCGGAATGGGAGCAAGAAGACTGGTGGTGTCTGATATCCTGACGGTGGTAGTTTGGCTGCAGTTGCTGACAAGGTGAGAGGAAGATGCGAGAGGGCAGCTCGAGATANACAGCTTGTTCCCTAGTTGGTCCTTCGGCGGGCAGGAAAACTAGTGGTGTCCGATATCCTGGGAGCTGGAGGAGGTTGGTTACAACTAAGGAAGTCAGGCAGCGGACAGAGGCACTGGTCCGCTGATGTCAGAAGAGTGACGGCTTGTTCCCCAGTTGGCTCGGAATGGGAGCAAGAAGACTGGTGGTGTCTGATATCCTGACGGTGGTAGTTTGGCTGCAGTTGCTGACAAGGTGAGAGGAAGATGCGAGAGGGCAGCTCGAGATAATGGACTGAAGATGAAAGAGCGATGAAAGCAGATGCGGCAGATGAGGGAAGAGGATGAGGGCGAAGGTGCTGGCGGAGACCAAGGAGATGGGGAGCAGTAGAGGGTTGGCGGCAGGAAGCTTCCATGAAGATGACAGCAGGCGGCGGCTCGGGAGTGTTCTTGCGGCTGATGTGGGCAGCAGGTTATCAAGAGTTGGCCACGGGCACAGAAATGGGCGCATGGCTTTCTCAAGATGACGTCGCGTTTCTTCAGCATGAGAACTTTTCCAAGCGCTGCTGCTTGATGTCGGCTGCTGACGAAGCTGAAAGACGCGAGGCGACGGTAGCCACAGTGAAAGAATGCCAATTGAAGCAATGAAGAAGGGATGGCGATAGAGCGGTGACTGGGTTACGGGGCACCAGGTGATGTCGCCTGTTGCTCTTATACCATGTCAGAAGAATGCAAGCGCAGGGAAGACAATAGCAGAACCAGGCAGAAGCATTGGAACATACACGGGTGCATCAGCATGGTGACGTAAGCGAGTGTGGTCCCAAGATGTTAGTCGCAGGAGGTTGGATGAGGCCGAGACGTGAGGTAGTCGAGATATACAAGTTGATGTGCAAGAGTGCTAGCGTGATGAGTGATGGATGGCTGAGTAGGAGAGCTGAGCGAACGAGCGAGAGTGCCTGAGCGAAGGGCTGAGAGAGGCTGGCAAAGGCAAGTAATGCGAGGTGTGAGCAGAGCGAAGACACGGCAGCAATGACGCGGAACCAAAGGGGAACATGATGGGAAGAACTGTTCTGGTTGAACTGGGAGGGAATGAACATCCTCCTTATATCAAAAACAAAAGAGGACAAAGCATATGCAATGGCTTCTTGTACACTAGCCGGATGTGCGTTCGGTCGAGCCGCTTACTATGGGATTACTCGGTATTGTGCCGTTGATCGGTCCTCACCGTCAACGGTTCGTGCGTGATGGGGACCGAGGTGGTTCATGCCGAGGCTTGCACCCTTATTGAGAGTGCTCGGAACTTCCGAGAGGAGAAGATCCAGAGGCTCGTGGGGAGAACCCATCCATTATCCTGCCTTGACAGAGTCACAATTCTGAGAAATCATGGTCACATAAACCACAGTCGGGTCACAAAAACCAAAGCCGGATCACAAAAAACCAAAGCGGGGTCACAGCAACCAAAGCCAAGTCACAGAAACCAAAGCCGGGTCACATAAACCAAAGCTGGGTCACAGAGACCAAAGCCGGGTCACATACACCAAAGCCGGGTCACATTAACCAAAGCCGGGTCACACTAACCAAAGCCGGGTCACAAAACCCAAAGCCAGGTCAAAGAAACCAAAGCCGGATCACATAAACCAAAGACAGATCACAGAAACCAGAGCCGGGTCACACAAACCAGAGCCGGGTCACAGAAACCAAAGCCGGGTCACGGCAACCAAACCCGGGTCACAGAAACCAAAGCCGGGTCACGGCAACCAAACCCGGGTCACAGAAACCAAAGCCGGGTCACGGCAACCAAACCCGGGTCACAGAAACCAAAGCCGGGTCACGGCAACCAAACCCGGGTCACAGAAACCAAAGCCGGGTCACGGCAACCAAACCCGGGTCACAGAAACCAAAGCCGGGTCACGGCAACCAAACCCGGGTCACAGAAACCAAAGCCGGGTCACGGCAACCAAACCCGGGTCACAGAAACCAAAGCCGGGTCACGGCAACCAAACCCGGGTCACAGAAACCAAAGCCGGGTCACGGCAACCAAACCCGGGTCACAGAAACCAAAGCCGGGTCACGGCAACCAAACCCGGGTCACAGAAACCAAAGCCGGGTCACGGCAACCAAACCCGGGTCACAGAAACCAAAGCCGGGTCACGGCAACCAAACCCGGGTCACAGAAACCAAAGCCGGGTCACGGCAACCAAACCCGGGTCACAGAAACCAAAGCCGGGTCACGGCAACCAAACCCGGGTCACAGAAACCAAAGCCGGGTCACGGCAACCAAACCCGGGTCACAGAAACCAAAGCCGGGTCACAGCAACCAAAGCCGGGTCACATAAACCAAAGCCGGGTCACATAAACAAAAGCCGGGTCACATAAACCAAAGCCGGGTCACAGAAACCAAATCCGGTCACAGAAACCAGAGCCGGGTCACATTAAAAAAGCCGAGTCGCGGAAAACAAAGCCGGGTCACAGAAAGCAAAGCCGGGTCACACAAACCAAAGCCGGGTCACAGAAACCAACGCCAGGTCAGAGAAACAAAAGTCGGGTCACAGAAACCAAAGCCGGGTCATAGATACTAAAGCCGGGTCACATAACCAGAAGTCGGGTCACAGAAACGAAAGCCGGGTCACAGAAACCAAAGCCATGTCACATAAACCAAAGACGGGTCACAGAAACCAAAGACAGGCCATAGAAACCAAAGCCGGGTCACAAAAACCAAAGCCGGGTCACAGAAACAAAAGCCGGGTCACATAAATCAAAGCCAGATCACATAGACCCAAGCCGGGTCACAGAAACCAAAGCCGGGTCACTACAACCAAAGCCAAGTCACAGAAACCAAAGCCATGTCACAGAGGGTCCAAAGCCGGGTCACAAAAACCAATGACGAGTCACAGAAACCAAAGCCGGGTCACCAAAACCAAAGCCCGGTCATAGAAACCAAAGCCGGATTACAGAAACCAAAGCCGGGTCACAGAAACCAATGCCGGGTCACATAAACCAAAGCTGGGTCACATAAACCAAAGCCAGGTCACAGAAACCAGAGCCGGGTCACATAAACCAAAGCCGGATCACAGAAACCAGAGCCGAGTCACACAAACTAGAGCCGGGTCACAGCAACCAAAGCCTGTCCACAAAAACCAAAGCCGGGTGATAGAAACCAAAGCCGGATTATAGAAACCGAAGCCGGATTACAGTAACCAAAGCTGGGTCACAGTAACCAAAGCCGGGTCACATAAACCAAAGCCGGGTCACAAAACCCAAAGCCGGGTCACACAAATCAAAGCCGGGTCACATAAACCAAAGCCGGGTCACAGAAAACAAAGCCGGGTCATTGAAACCAAAGCCGGGTCACAAAAACCAAAGCCGGGTCACAGAAACAAAAGCTGGGTCACGGAAAACAAAGCCGGGCCACAGAAAGCAAAGCCGGATCACACAAACCAAAGCCGGGTCACAGAAACCAAAGCCAGGTCAGTGCAACAAAAGTCGCGTCACAAAAACCAAAGCCGGGTCACATAAACCAAAGCCGGGTCACAGAAACCAAAGTTGGGTGACAGAAACCAAAGCCGGGTCACATAAACCAAAGCCAAGTCAACGAAACCAAAGCCGGGTCACGGAAACCAAAGCCGGGTCATAGAAACCAAAGCCGGGTCATAGAAACCAAAGCCGGGTCACAAAAACCAAAGCTGGGTCTGAGAAACCAAAGTCGAATCACAGAAACCAGAGCCGGGTCACAGGAACCAAAGCGGGATCAACGAACCAACACCGGAGCACTGAAACCAAAGCCCGGTCATAGAAACCAAAGCTGGATCACAGAAACCAAAGCCGGGTCACAGAATCCAAAGACGGATCACAGAAACATAAGCCGGGTCACAGCAACCAAAGCCAGGTCACAGAACCAAAGTCGGGTCACAGAAACCAAAGCCAGGTCACATAAACCAAAGCGGGGTAACTGAAACCAAAGCCGGGTCACTGAAACCAAAGCCGGGTGCTATAAACCAAAGCCGGATCCCTGAAAGCAAAGCCAGGTCACAAAAACCAAAGCCGGGTCACAAAACCAAAGCCGGGTCATAGAAACCAAAGCCGGGTCACAGAAACCAAAACCGAGTGACAGAAACCAAAGCCGGGTCACAGAAACCAACGCCGGGTCACAGAAACCTAAGCCGGGTCAGAGAAACCAAAACCGGGACATTGAAACCAAAGCCGGGTCCCAGAAACCAAAGCCGGGGCATAGAAACTAACAGCCGTGTCTTAGAAACCAAAGCTGGGTCAGATAAACCAAAGCGGGGTCACAGTAACCAAAGCCGGGTCACGGTAACCAAAGCCCGGTCACAGCAACCAAAGCCGGGTCACGGTAACCAAAGCCCGGTCACAGCAACCAAAGCCGGGTCACGGTAACCAAAGCCCGGTCACAGCAACCAAAGCCGGGTCACGGTAACCAAAGCCCGGTCACAGCAACCAAAGCCGGGTCACGGTAACCAAAGCCCGGTCACAGCAACCAAAGCCGGGTCACGGTAACCAAAGCCCGGTCACAGCAACCAAAGCCGGGTCACGGTAACCAAAGCCCGGTCACAGCAACCAAAGCCGGGTCACGGTAACCAAAGCCCGGTCACAGCAACCAAAGCCGGGTCACGGTAACCAAAGCCCGGTCACAGCAACCAAAGCCGGGTCACGGTAACCAAAGCCCGGTCACAGCAACCAAAGCCGGGTCACGGTAACCAAAGCCCGGTCACAGCAACCAAAGCCGGGTCACGGTAACCAAAGCCCGGTCACAGCAACCAAAGCCGGGTCACGGTAACCAAAGCCCGGTCACAGCAACCAAAGCCGGGTCACGGTAACCAAAGCCCGGTCACAGCAACCAAAGCCGGGTCACGGTAACCAAAGCCCGGTCACAGCAACCAAAGCCGGGTCACGGTAACCAAAGCCCGGTCACAGCAACCAAAGCCGGGTCACGGTAACCAAAGCCCGGTCACAGCAACCAAAGCCGGGTCACGGTAACCAAAGCCCGGTCACAGCAACCAAAGCCGGGTCACGGTAACCAAAGCCCGGTCACAGCAACCAAAGCCGGGTCACGGTAACCAAAGCCCGGTCACAGCAACCAAAGCCGGGTCACGGTAACCAAAGCCCGGTCACAGCAACCAAAGCCGGGTCACGGTAACCAAAGCCCGGTCACAGCAACCAAAGCCGGGTCACGGTAACCAAAGCCCGGTCACAGCAACCAAAGCCGGGTCACGGTAACCAAAGCCCGGTCACAGCAACCAAAGCCGGGTCACGGTAACCAAAGCCCGGTCACAGCAACCAAAGCCGGGTCACGGTAACCAAAGCCCGGTCACAGCAACCAAAGCCGGGTCACGGTAACCAAAGCCCGGTCACAGCAACCAAAGCCGGGTCACGGTAACCAAAGCCCGGTCACAGCAACCAAAGCCGGGTCACGGTAACCAAAGCCCGGTCACAGCAACCAAAGCCGGGTCACGGTAACCAAAGCCCGGTCACAGCAACCAAAGCCGGGTCACGGTAACCAAAGCCCGGTCACAGCAACCAAAGCCGGGTCACGGTAACCAAAGCCCGGTCACAGCAACCAAAGCCGGGTCACGGTAACCAAAGCCCGGTCACAGCAACCAAAGCCGGGTCACGGTAACCAAAGCCCGGTCACAGCAACCAAAGCCGGGTCACGGTAACCAAAGCCCGGTCACAGCAACCAAAGCCGGGTCACGGTAACCAAAGCCCGGTCACAGCAACCAAAGCCGGGTCACGGTAACCAAAGCCCGGTCACAGCAACCAAAGCCGGGTCACGGTAACCAAAGCCCGGTCACAGCAACCAAAGCCGGGTCACGGTAACCAAAGCCCGGTCACAGCAACCAAAGCCGGGTCACGGTAACCAAAGCCCGGTCACAGCAACCAAAGCCGGGTCACGGTAACCAAAGCCCGGTCACAGCAACCAAAGCCGGGTCACGGTAACCAAAGCCCGGTCACAGCAACCAAAGCCGGGTCACGGTAACCAAAGCCCGGTCACAGCAACCAAAGCCGGGTCACGGTAACCAAAGCCCGGTCACAGCAACCAAAGCCGGGTCACGGTAACCAAAGCCCGGTCACAGCAACCAAAGCCGGGTCACGGTAACCAAAGCCCGGTCACAGCAACCAAAGCCGGGTCACGGTAACCAAAGCCCGGTCACAGCAACCAAAGCCGGGTCACGGTAACCAAAGCCCGGTCACAGCAACCAAAGCCGGGTCACGGTAACCAAAGCCCGGTCACAGCAACCAAAGCCGGGTCACGGTAACCAAAGCCCGGTCACAGCAACCAAAGCCGGGTCACGGTAACCAAAGCCCGGTCACAGCAACCAAAGCCGGGTCACGGTAACCAAAGCCCGGTCACAGCAACCAAAGCCGGGTCACGGTAACCAAAGCCCGGTCACAGCAACCAAAGCCGGGTCACGGTAACCAAAGCCCGGTCACAGCAACCAAAGCCGGGTCACGGTAACCAAAGCCCGGTCACAGCAACCAAAGCCGGGTCACGGTAACCAAAGCCCGGTCACAGCAACCAAAGCCGGGTCACGGTAACCAAAGCCCGGTCACAGCAACCAAAGCCGGGTCACGGTAACCAAAGCCCGGTCACAGCAACCAAAGCCGGGTCACGGTAACCAAAGCCCGGTCACAGCAACCAAAGCCGGGTCACGGTAACCAAAGCCCGGTCACAGCAACCAAAGCCGGGTCACGGTAACCAAAGCCCGGTCACAGCAACCAAAGCCGGGTCACGGTAACCAAAGCCCGGTCACAGCAACCAAAGCCGGGTCACGGTAACCAAAGCCCGGTCACAGCAACCAAAGCCGGGTCACGGTAACCAAAGCCCGGTCACAGCAACCAAAGCCGGGTCACGGTAACCAAAGCCCGGTCACAGCAACCAAAGCCGGGTCACGGTAACCAAAGCCCGGTCACAGCAACCAAAGCCGGGTCACGGTAACCAAAGCCCGGTCACAGCAACCAAAGCCGGGTCACGGTAACCAAAGCCCGGTCACAGCAACCAAAGCCGGGTCACGGTAACCAAAGCCCGGTCACAGCAACCAAAGCCGGGTCACGGTAACCAAAGCCCGGTCACAGCAACCAAAGCCGGGTCACGGTAACCAAAGCCCGGTCACAGCAACCAAAGCCGGGTCACGGTAACCAAAGCCCGGTCACAGCAACCAAAGCCGGGTCACGGTAACCAAAGCCCGGTCACAGCAACCAAAGCCGGGTCACGGTAACCAAAGCCCGGTCACAGCAACCAAAGCCGGGTCACGGTAACCAAAGCCCGGTCACAGCAACCAAAGCCGGGTCACGGTAACCAAAGCCCGGTCACAGCAACCAAAGCCGGGTCACGGTAACCAAAGCCCGGTCACAGCAACCAAAGCCGGGTCACGGTAACCAAAGCCCGGTCACAGCAACCAAAGCCGGGTCACGGTAACCAAAGCCCGGTCACAGCAACCAAAGCCGGGTCACGGTAACCAAAGCCCGGTCACAGCAACCAAAGCCGGGTCACGGTAACCAAAGCCCGGTCACAGCAACCAAAGCCGGGTCACGGTAACCAAAGCCCGGTCACAGCAACCAAAGCCGGGTCACGGTAACCAAAGCCCGGTCACAGCAACCAAAGCCGGGTCACGGTAACCAAAGCCCGGTCACAGCAACCAAAGCCGGGTCACGGTAACCAAAGCCCGGTCACAGCAACCAAAGCCGGGTCACGGTAACCAAAGCCCGGTCACAGCAACCAAAGCCGGGTCACGGTAACCAAAGCCCGGTCACAGCAACCAAAGCCGGGTCACGGTAACCAAAGCCCGGTCACAGCAACCAAAGCCGGGTCACGGTAACCAAAGCCCGGTCACAGCAACCAAAGCCGGGTCACGGTAACCAAAGCCCGGTCACAGCAACCAAAGCCGGGTCACGGTAACCAAAGCCCGGTCACAGCAACCAAAGCCGGGTCACGGTAACCAAAGCCCGGTCACAGCAACCAAAGCCGGGTCACGGTAACCAAAGCCCGGTCACAGCAACCAAAGCCGGGTCACGGTAACCAAAGCCCGGTCACAGCAACCAAAGCCGGGTCACGGTAACCAAAGCCCGGTCACAGCAACCAAAGCCGGGTCACGGTAACCAAAGCCCGGTCACAGCAACCAAAGCCGGGTCACGGTAACCAAAGCCCGGTCACAGCAACCAAAGCCGGGTCACGGTAACCAAAGCCCGGTCACAGCAACCAAAGCCGGGTCACGGTAACCAAAGCCCGGTCACAGCAACCAAAGCCGGGTCACGGTAACCAAAGCCCGGTCACAGCAACCAAAGCCGGGTCACGGTAACCAAAGCCCGGTCACAGCAACCAAAGCCGGGTCACGGTAACCAAAGCCCGGTCACAGCAACCAAAGCCGGGTCACGGTAACCAAAGCCCGGTCACAGCAACCAAAGCCGGGTCACGGTAACCAAAGCCCGGTCACAGCAACCAAAGCCGGGTCACGGTAACCAAAGCCCGGTCACAGCAACCAAAGCCGGGTCACGGTAACCAAAGCCCGGTCACAGCAACCAAAGCCGGGTCACGGTAACCAAAGCCCGGTCACAGCAACCAAAGCCGGGTCACGGTAACCAAAGCCCGGTCACAGCAACCAAAGCCGGGTCACGGTAACCAAAGCCCGGTCACAGCAACCAAAGCCGGGTCACGGTAACCAAAGCCCGGTCACAGCAACCAAAGCCGGGTCACGGAAACCAAGCCGGGTCACAGAAACCAAAGCCGGGTCACAGAAACCCAGCCGGGTCACACAAACCAAAGCCGGGTCACAAAAATCAAAGCCGGGTCACAGAAACCAAAGCGGGGTCACAGAAACCAAAGCCGGGTCACAAAAACCAAAGCCAGGTCAAAGAAACCAAAGCTGGGTCACAGAAACCAAAGTCCGGTCACAGAAACCAAATTCCGGTCACAGAAACCGAATTCGGGTCACACAAACCAATGTCGGGTCACAGAAACCAAAGCCGGGTCACAAGAACCAAAAACGGTCCCATAAACCAAAGCCGGGTCAGAGAAACCAAAGCCGGGTCATAAAAACCAACGCCAAGTCACAGAAAGCAAAGCCGTGTCACAGAAACCAAAGCCGGGTCACAGAAACCAAAGCCGGGTCACATAAACCAATGCCGGGTCACAAAAACCAAAGCCAGGTCACAGAAACGAAATCCGGGTCATAAAAACCAGAGACGGGTGATAGAAACCAAATCCGGGTCAAAGAAACCAAATATGGGTAAACCAAAGCCGGTACACAGAAACCAAAGCTGGACCAAAGAAACCAAAGGTGGGTCAGATAAACCAAAGCTGGGTCACAACAACCAAAGCCGGGTCACAAAACCAAAGCCGGGTCACGGAAACCAAGCCGGGTCACAGAAACCAAAGCCGGGTCACTGAAACCAAAGCCGGGTCACATAAACCAAAGTCGGGTCAGAGAAACAAAAGCCGGGTCACAAAAACCAGACCCGGGTCACAGAAACCAGAGCCGGGTCACAGGAACTAAAGCCGGGTCACAAAAACCAAAGCCGGGCCGCGGTAACCAAAGCCGGGTCACATAACCCAAAGCTGGGTCACACAAACCAAAGCCGGGTCACATAAACCAAAGCCCGGTCACATAAACCAAAGCTGGGTCACATAAACCAAAGCCGGGTCACGTAAAGAAAAGCCGGGACACAGAAACCAAAGCCGGGTCAGAGAAACCAAAGCCGGGTAACAAAAACCAAAGCCGGGTCACAGAAACCAAAGCCGGGTCACAAAAATAAAGCCTGGTGACAGAAACCAAAGCCAGGGCACACAAACGAGAACCAGGTCACAAAAACCAAAGCCATGTCACATAAACCGACGCCAAGTCAGAGAAACCAAAGCCGAGTCACAGAATCCAGAGCCGGGTCACAACAAACCAATGCCAGGTCATAGAAACCAAAGCCGGGTCACAGAAACCAAAGCCGGGTTAGAGAAACCAAAGCCGGGTCATAGAATCCGAAGCCAGGTCAGTGCAACCAAAGCCGGGTCAAAGAAACCAAAGCCGGGTCATAGAAACTTAAAGCCGGGTCTTAGAAACCAAAGCAGGGTCACAGAAACCAAAGCCAAGTCACAGAAACCAAAGCCGGGTTACACAAACCAAAGCCGGTCCACAGACACCAAAGCCGGGTCACATAAACCAAAGCCCGGTCACATAAACCAAGGCCGGGCCACAGATACCAAAGCCGGGTCACAGAAACCAAAGCCGGGTCACAGACACCAAAGCTGGGTCACAGAAACCAAAGCCGGGTCACATAAACCAAAGCCGGGTCACATAAACGAAATCAGGGTCATAAAAACCAAAGACGGGTGATAGAAACCAAAGCAGGGTCAAATAAACCAAAACTGGGTAAACCAAAGCCGGTACACAGAAACCAAAGCTGGACCAAAGAAACCAAAGCTGGGTCAGATAAACCAAATCCAGGTCACAAACACCAAAGCCGGGTCACAAAAACCAAAGCCTGGTCACAGAAACCAAAGCCGGGTCAGAGAAGCCAAAGCCGGGTCACAGAAACCAAAGCCAGGTCACAAAAACCAAAGCCGGGTCAGAGAAGCCAAAGCCGGGTCACAGAAACTAAAGTCGGGTCACATAATCCAAAGCCGGATCACAGAAACCAAAACCCGGTCATAGAAACCAAAGCCGGGTCACAGAACCCAAAGCTGGGTCACAGAAACCAATGCCGGGTCATAGAATCCAAAGCTGGGTCACAGAAACCAATGCCGGGTCATAGAATCCAAAGCTGGGTCACAGAAACCAATGCCGGGTCATAGAATCCAAAGCTGGGTCACAGAAACCAATGCCGGGTCATAGAATCCAAAGCTGGGTCACAGAAACCAATGCCGGGTCATAGAATCCAAAGCTGGGTCACAGAAACCAATGCCGGGTCATAGAATCCAAAGCTGGGTCACAGAAACCAATGCCGGGTCATAGAATCCAAAGCTGGGTCACAGAAACCAATGCCGGGTCACAGAAACCAAAGCTGGGTCACATAAACCAAAGCCGGATCACAGAAACCAAAACCCGGTCATAGAAACCAAAGCCGGGTCACAGAAACCAAAGTCGGGTCACATAATCCAAAGCCGGATCACAGAAACATAAGCCGGGTCACAGCAACCAAAGCCAGGTCATAGAACCAAAGTCGGGTCACAGAAACCAAAGCCAGGTCACAGAAACCAAAGCGAGGTCACAGAAACCAAAGATGGGTCACGATAGCCAATGCCGGGTCACAGAAACCAAAGTTGGGTCACATGAACCAAAGCCGAGTCACATAAACCAAAGCCGGGTCACAGAAACCAAAGCAGGGTCGTAGAAATCAAAGCCGGGTCACATAAACCAAAGCTGGGTCACATAAACCAAAGCCGGGTCACATAAACGAAATCCGGGTCACAGAAACAAAAGCCGGGTCACAGAAACCAAAGCTGGGTCAC
>SZWC01000628.1:201941-222405 GCA_023375785.1 Penium margaritaceum | reverse complement strand
TCCGCACATACAACATGCTCGTGGCAGCCGACTGGCTCGTGCCGCGCCAAGCAGATATATTGCTCGGCGGTGGCATCCTCAGTCTCATTTCCATCTCCGGCATTCGATCGTTTACTCCACTTTTTACTTCAGCTCGCCCGTCCTCCGAACCCTTTTCCACGATTCTCACGCCACCCACCTCTGGCACTCAGTTCACTCGCCCCGTCACACGAAGCTCGAGGGCAAACCGCGGGAGTGCCTCTGCCATGGCTCGTCCATCCAGCGCGGAGTCTGCGCATGCGAACAGGGAGGGTGGTGGCATTGCAAGGCGACACATTCGGCGGCGGACCACAAACCGAGCCATAGCCGGAACGAGACACTCCGCACCAACAATGACGGCAGCCTCACCTGGGGCATCTCAGGCCCCTCGGGACCCTTCCACGCCCCCGGCAGCAGCAGCAGCAGCAGCTTCAACTGGAACACCTCCAACCTTGGGCCATCTCGCGTCACCAAGGGCATCTCCGGCCCCCCGGGGCCTTTTCGCGCTACCTGGAACATCTCCGGATCCTCGAGTCCTTTCCGCGTCACCTGGGACACCTATGGCTCCACGGGGCCCCTCTGCACCCTCGACGACAGTAGCGGCAGCCTCACTTGGAGTAACTCTGACATCGGGCCCTTCCGCACCCCCAACAGCAGTAGCATCAACGGCCTCACCTGGAGCAACTTCGGTACCGGGCTCCTCCGCACCACTACAGCAGCAGCCCCAGCAGCATCACCAGGAGCACCTCTGACACTGGCCCCCCCTGCATCGCCAGCACTGACCGCATCCGCAGGCGCACCGCCGCCGCCTGGCCCCTTTACACCAACAGCGCACTCTTCCTCCCCACCAGCCTCGCGAGATAATCCGGCGCATGGCACACCACTTCCCGTACTCAGCGCAGGAACGATAATGGAAGGTGCGTGGACCTACCTGGAAGAGAGCTCCGGAGATAGCAGAGATCAACCCAGAGCGAACCAGGTACTGGATGTGGTTAGCAGTGTCATTACGCACCTGCAGGACAAACTCCCGGAGGCAATCCGCGCGGACATGGGGGACTCCCTCTATAACAAGGCATGGCAGGTAGCCCTGAAAGGCGCAGCCAAGACTGCATTGGCACTGAACCAGCGCGGACGACATGATCAACTGCTGGAAACAGCAGGTGCGGAACGTCTCATCTCGACGCTCTGCAACATCCTCTGCCTTCGGCCGAGCCGTGGAATGGCAGGTGTGGCAACATTTCTTGACATGGAACAACCAGACCGTGCGGTGAACACTGCCCGTGAATGGTGGCTCCTGGTCTGTAACGACCAGAACGCGGACCCTACCCGACGTTATGTGCATCTGCTTCAAGAACGTGCCCGGGCACTTAAACTCTACCACGCCAACCAGATGCTTGCGGGGACGATGGAGGCACCAGACCGGAAAACTGCGGCAAAATTCTGGAGGTGGGAATACCTGATCGGGCTGGTCACTACCAGATGGGGAGTGCCGTACACAGCTGTGGAACTTGCAAGCATCACCGAGGCGGAGATGCAACACGATAACTGGTATGCCGCCATTAGCGAGTGCTGGCAGCTCACATTGGATGGAGCCCCGCGGCAGAGGATAATAGGCGCGGTGGCACAAGGACTGTGAAAGACACTTACAGGAGTGGGCACCCAGCTAACACAAGAGGCAGCACACCACTGGGCCCGGGAAGGAGCCGAAGTGTGTCGGGAAGAGAAGAACCGCGTTCTCATGGAAATAGAAGAGGCTCATGAATACGTTTGCAATTCCCCTAAGTTCGCACGGACAAGGGGTAAGCTGTAGGCTGTCTGGTAGCAGAGGGCGGAAGAAGAGAAGTAGGAAGCAGAGGCAGCTGCAATACAGGTGGTCGCGGAGCTGGAGACAGAGTTGGAGGAGGCAGGAGCGACAGTGGAGGCCGCGGTGGCAGCGTCAAAAGAAATGGGGCGAGTCGTAGCTGAACAAGCGACAGAAGAACATGCAGCGGAGCAACAGGGAACGGTCCAAATGGCCGGTGGAAGTCAGGGACAGGATGTGCGTGCGCAAGCGAGACCGGCTGGAGCCAGATGGACAGCATGGAAGGACGCTTCCCGACCTGCCTTGTCGAATGCTCTGCGGGATAAACGAGCCAAGCTTCAGAAAGTGGCAAAGAGAGCTGCAGCATCAGCAACCGCAAACGGACAAGCTGTCCCACACCAAGCAGCCTCGATCAGCACCGCTGCTACCCCCCGGAAGAAATCAACCACGGAAAGAAAAGCCCCCTCCGCAGACACCACGCCAACATCCCGCCAACCACGACGAGAGAAGCGAACCATCGAGGATAGCACCGCTAGTGCGCCCGTTGACAAGCGCAGCAAGCAGCACCGCCCCGCCCAAGACATACCGTAGAACATCGACCCGGCGCAGCTCGTGCAAGCCCAACGGGATGCGACCCAGGCCATGGAGTTGCTCATGGCGGTATTGCACAATGTTCCAATGCCCGCTGGCTCGGTTCCAGCTCACTTGCAACCCCTACTGGGGGACGCCGGTGCAGTATCATACCAAGAAAAAAGGGCCGGGGAAAGCGCCGCGGTTCTTGTGACCGGAAAGAGGACCACGGGGGTGGTGATTTCCGAGCTGAGTGAATCACCATAGCCCGACGAAGAACACCCTATCGCAAGGGGACTGGGCCTGCTGCGACTCCCAGGAGCAGCGGCGGGGCAAAAGCTAGGAGCGGAGACACGCGAGGTCCGCGGAGCACGGGGTCGGCGGCACACAGCACCACCAGAGGTAGGACTGCGCAGCCGGTGGGATGAATGGGAACTACGCACGGTGGGGATCCTGCGGCTCTTCCCAGCACCGGAGAGCTGGGATAGAGAGCCACCTGCCTATGATGAGGAGCACCAACGGTGCCTGCAAGCAATGAAGGCGGAGCAGGATGCGAGGCGGGCCAAGGGGTTGCCGGCGCTACAGAAGGAGAAGAAGAGGAAGACGGGGGAGGCTGCTACGGAAAAAACAGGAAAGAAGGGACCCTTCGAAACACAGGACTGGCGGATCTGGCAGACCGCACTCATCTTGCTCCACGTCACAACCAAGGAGCAGCAGAAAGCGGAGGCGGAAAAAGTGTACAAGACCTTGGGAGCTCAGATGGGGTGGAATACGAACGGCGGAAGAAGGACGACCTCGTCCGTCTTTGTGAGCAGTATGCATGGGAATGCGGTCGCCTCTGGCGGACCACGCCACACATCCTGTGGATGCCTCCGCCCACCATGCAAATAGCAGTAGTCGAGGCCTACCATCGTCACCACCATTCCGGTGTGTAGGCACTCAAGGAGCGGTTATCCCATATCCTGCATGTGCCAAACCTCCTGGCAATCATAAAAGAGGTGGTGCAACACTGTGCACAATGTGAGCGACACCGAAACGTCACACCGCAGGTAATGTCCATCTACTTGCCCTCTCCTATCGGCGAGCCCTTGGATCGCATCATCATTGACTTCCATGGGTTGCACCCTCGCCACGCCCAAGGGGAGCGGTACAGGATTGCAGCGGTGGACCACTTTACCAAGTACATGTGGGTCATGGCCGTCCCCGACAGGTCCTCCGAGCGAGCAGCCCGTTTCATCCGTGAGGAGATCTTCTACCGCTTTGGCAGATGCCGCGTGGTGTACAGCGACAACGGTACAGAGTTTGCAGGGGCGTTCCGCGAGGAACTCGTGGAGTGGGGCGTGTAGCACGTGCATTGCGGGCGGTACCGTCCCCAGTCTGAGGGACAAGTCGAGCGGCTGCACGCAATCCTAGA
The DNA here is from genome assembly GCA_023375785.1 of Penium margaritaceum. Taxonomy (NCBI): domain Eukaryota; kingdom Viridiplantae; phylum Streptophyta; class Zygnematophyceae; order Desmidiales; family Peniaceae; genus Penium; species Penium margaritaceum. Next base: position 218,602 of record SZWC01000628.1, on the reverse strand, counting down.
GTGGGCAGTGACCATCGCGGAAGGCAGAGACTGGGGGGAAACCCTCAAGAAGACTGTCCACTTCCTCAACATCACCCCAGTCACGCCACATCGTTCTCGCCCCACGCCCTCCTCTTTGGACAGCCTCCGCGCTCGGCATTGGGAATGCCACAACCACCACTGCGGCTGCCAGTATACCCGGATCAACTGTAGAGTGGCCGATCGGAAGAGGAATGGGAGATGGTGAGAGACAGGGAGGTGCATGAGTGGTACCGGCACGTTGCCAGAAAACATCTGCAGTGAGGGCAGAGGCACGACTCCGCGCCTCTGTCTCGGCCTGGCGCGGATGCGACGCTGCCAACCGACGCCTCAACCACGGGCCAATCAGGGAAGGAAATCTGGTCTACCTCCGCCTATTCCCAGGCGTGGGACGTCAGGCAGAGGAGGCACGCGAGGTGTACCGCATGGCAGCCGTTGACGCGGGACACGTCAGGCTAGAAGGGCCGGTTGGGTTCAGTGAGCGAAGCTACCTGGCCACCGAGTTCGTCCTGCTACCCCCGGCCTGGCAGACACACATACCAGGTATGGATGGGGAGCTTCCCCCGCTCGAGGAACGCAAGGGCTCGAGGGGATGGCGTGCGGAGGAGGTGTTGGAGCGGTGTGAGGCTCAGGTGTCGGAGCAAGAGGAGGTATGGAGCCAGGAACCTCAGGAAAATGAGCCGAAGGATGGCTCCGATGTCCAGGAGGTATCCGCTGGGGAGGTACATGCAGGACAGAGGCGGCAAAGGGAGGAACAAGGGGGCCAGCAGCAGCAGGAACATCCGGAACGAAACGCAGCAGTCAGGGTCACAGCGAACAGGCAGCGGAGAAGAAAGCCCTAAGACACCGGCCGCTGCTCTGCGGAGAGGCGCACCCATGAGCCCCCCACCTGACCAACTACACAGGCCCCTGCATAGTGTGTGGGGAAAATCTGCCGGAGGCATCACTCTTGAAGGTCGTCTGCCGCGTCTGTGGCCAGCTAGCATATCAGGGGCTGGCCAAGAGCATTGGACTGAATCGCACGTGTCTGAACTACCTCAAGAAAGGTCAGGAGAGGGACGCGGAGAAGAAGAAAAAGGGGGGTGACGGGACCAGCCCAGACTCAGGAGGAGGAGAGGCACGCGGAAGATGGGATCGAGAGGAAGAGGAGGAGGAGGAGAAAGAATAAGAGTATGTAGGGGCACGGCAAGGGCCCCGCACGGTCTCAAGAGCCACCATGCGGCGATGGCAGGAGGAAGGACGGGTGGCGGCAGCGGAGTAGGATCGGAAGGAGAAGGAAAGCAAAACGTGCGCCCAATGTGGGCACCGCTGGGGAAGGACGGTGCAGGACTGCAAAGGGTATCACCGAAAGATATGTGAAAGGAATATGGAGCAGCCGCGGAATGAGAAAGGGATACGCAGCGGAACAAAGAAGTGCAGACGGTGTCGCCGAGAAGCCGAACATCAGCAGGGAGCACGGAAGCCACCGTGGGTAACCGCGGAGGGGGGAGAACTGGACTCGGAAGAAGCGGAAGAGCAGGACTCGCCCAAAGCAGCCGCGGAGAGTTGCCCCACATGTGTCAAGGCGGTCAGCAAGGGTGAGCACTGCACCCAATGCAACAGGTTGGCCCACCAAGGTTTCCTTGTTACAGGCAGCTCGGTTTGGGCGGGACAGTGCCACAAGTGCGTGGGGATGGCCACCGTGGAGGAAGGGGCCTCGCTATCCCATGACGAAGACACCTTGGCCCTAGTCTGCGGGGCATGCGCGGAGGACTTTATCGAGTTCGGCAAGCCTTGCGGAATGTGCAAGGCAATGTGCCACCTGCAGTGTGGGGTACGCGGGAAGGAGGGCATTTAGACGTGCAGCAGTTGTCACGGCAAGACGCGGAAGATCAAGTGGAAGTTCTCCAACAAACACTCCTGCACCGGAGACAACTGTGGTGGTCGGCTCAAAGGGACAGTCTATCGCTACGAGCACTACGAGGGCATCACACATGAGCACTGTACCACGGAGGTGGGGCCAAGCAAAGAGGGCAAGAAAATCTACCGATGCTCGAGCTACAGGAAATACGAGCGCGCACCACACTGCTCCTCATGCAAGAAGCTGGTCACTGCGCCCACGATGGAAGCGTAGTGTAAAGGATGCAAACTCTTCGTCCACGATGAGTGCGAAGAGGAGCTCCAGCGGAAATGAGGGGCTGTGGAGAAATACTGCAGGCCTTGCCAAGAACAGAACCGTCCCAGGCCCCGCAAACACTTCAAGCGGATGACTCGGTGAAAGACTCTGGGGCAGAGTCTTGCGAAAAGGGGGGAGGTTGGGGGCATCAGTGTCAGGTATACTTCAGCCGCAGCCCCGCGGGAAAGGTCCATCCGCGAGGAAGACCTGGGCAAAGTGAGATCCGCGCATGGTACGCTGGCTCCCGCGGACGCGGTTGAGCAAAGGGTAGTGCAGAACCCAGAGGCAGGATGTCTGCAACAATTTCTCTATAGCCATACGCATAAAGCGGAGGAGAAAAGGCGGGAGGCAGTGGTAAGAAATCTGCGGTACAAAGGGAACAAGGGCGAGCCGCAGCAAAATCCGTGATCACTGACAAGGCGCAGGCGAGTTAGCGGAGGGACCGCGCAATCAAGGGCGAAACACCCAATCAGCATGAGTGACCAAGCATCAATCACGGAAGAACCTCTGGAAGACGCATCGCGGAAGGCGAAGATTCAAGGAAGAACACGAAGACCGCGTGCACGAGGCGCGGATGAAGAATATCATTCGTAAAGGATACGCTGTTTGAGGACGAGACCCGCGTGGCGTAGCCGCACCGCGTGGAGTCCAAGTAGAAGGGAAGGGAGATAGCTTGTGAGGGATGAGACCCACGGTGTGTAGACAAACCGTGCGGAGTCCCAAGTAGATAAGACATAGAGGACACTAGCAGAATAGTAGCTCAGTCTTGTATGTCTCCCTGAGCAATACTCCGAATTCATGTACTCTGCCAAGTTCATCCAAGACATTCAACCGCTCCCGGTGTTCACTATCCCACTGCCCCCGTGCCCTCCATAACCATTGGAGTCCTGTCCGCGGACAGCGCAATTGCGTGCGTGAAGAGTCGAAGGTCTGAGTGAAGTGACCTGCCGGCGGTGCCTTCGCTTGCACACGTCCGCGGAACAAGGATTCCGCGGAGAGGAGCTGGAAGCCACGCAGTGGCGGCTCATGTATGGCAAGGAGTGGACCGCGGAGTGTCATTCATCGGTGAGGTTCGTGCGCAGAGATTCAACCTTTGATCCCCGGAATTGTCAGTAGCTAAGATTTGGGGTCCTGTGATTCCGAAACGCATCTAACTAGAGCTGTAGTAGTGGTACGAAGTACGTCATCTGCGGTTAAGCGCGGAGTCAGGTCTGCGTGGAGGAAGTTAAGGGCGTGGCAAAATTGGGGGTATCGGTCCTACTTTCACCCTACTTGCGCCCTGTTGCGCCTCAGTTGGGGACTAACTACGCCCTAGTTGTACCCTAGTTGCGCCCTAGTTGCATCCTACTTGTGCCCTATTTGTGCCCTAGTTGCGCCTTAGTTACGCCCTAGTTACGTCCTAGTTGCGCCCTAGTTGTGCCCTAGTTGCGCTCTAGTTGCGCCCTAGTTGCGCCGTAGTTGCACCCTAGTTGCCCCCTAGTTGCGGCCTAGTTGCGTCCTAGTTGCACCCTAGTTGCCCCCAGTTGCGCCCTAATTGTACCCTAGTTGCGCCCTAGTTGCACCCTAGTTGCGCCCTAGTTGCGCCCAAGTCGCGCCCTAGTGCGCCCTAGTTGCGCCCTAATTGCGCCCTAGTTGTGTCCTAGTTGCGCCCTAGTTGCGCCCTAGTTGCGCCGTAGTTGCACCCTAGTTGCCCCCTAGTTGCGGCCTAGTTGCGTCCTAGTTGCACCCTAGTTGCCCCCAGTTGCGCCCTAATTGTACCCTAGTTGCGCCCTAGTTGCGCCCTAGTTGCGCCGTAGTTGCACCCTAGTTGCCCCCTAGTTGCGGCCTAGTTGCGTCCTAGTTGCACCCTAGTTGCCCCCAGTTGCGCCCTAATTGTACCCTAGTTGCGCCCTAGTTGCGCCCTAGTTGCGCCGTAGTTGCACCCTAGTTGCCCCCTAGTTGCGGCCTAGTTGCGTCCTAGTTGCACCCTAGTTGCCCCCAGTTGCGCCCTAATTGTACCCTAGTTGCGCCCTAGTTGCGCCCTAGTTGCGCCGTAGTTGCACCCTAGTTGCCCCCTAGTTGCGGCCTAGTTGCGTCCTAGTTGCACCCTAGTTGCCCCCAGTTGCGCCCTAATTGTACCCTAGTTGCGCCCTAGTTGCGCCCTAGTTGCGCCGTAGTTGCACCCTAGTTGCCCCCTAGTTGCGGCCTAGTTGCGTCCTAGTTGCACCCTAGTTGCCCCCAGTTGCGCCCTAATTGTACCCTAGTTGCGCCCTAGTTGCGCCCTAGTTGCGCCCTCGTTGCGCCCTAGTTGCGCCCTAGTTGCGCCCTCGTTGCGCCCTAGTTGCGCCCTAGTTGCGCCCTAGTTGCGCCCTAGTTGCGCCCTAGTTGCACCCTCCTTGCATCCTCATTGCGTCCTAGTTGCGCCCTAGTTGCGCCCTAGTTGTGCCCTAGTTGCGCCCTAGTTGCGCCCTAGTTGCGCCCTAGTTGCGCCCTAGTTGCGCCCTAGTTGTGCCCTAGTTGCACCCTAAGGCGCAACTAAGGACAACTACCGCACAAATAGGGCACAAGTACGACACAACTAGGACGCAACTAGGGCACAACTAGGGCATAGCTAGTGCCCAACTAAGGCACAACGAGGGTGCAAGTAGGGTTCCAGATGGGCGCAAGTAGGGTGTGTTAGAAGAATGTGGAGACGAGGACAGCAGCAGCACAAGCAGCCAGAAGCGTTAGGACATGCAAGTGTACGTCCGCACAGTGACGTAACCGAGAGCTGTGCGAGGAGTTAGTCCCGGAAGCTGATAGGGGCTGAGACGCCAGGTAGTCGAGGTAGACAGGTGTGATGTGAGAGAGTGCTGGCGAGGTGAGTGATGGTTGGCGGAGTAAGAGAGCTGAGCGAAGGAGCGAGAGTGACGGAGCGAAGCGTTGAGAGGGGCTGGCGAAGATAGGAAATGCGAGGAGCGAGCAGAGCGAAGACACGGCGGCAAAGCCGCGGAACCAAAGGGGAACAGGATGAGCAAAACTGTTCTGGTTAACCTGAGGGAATGAACATCCTCGGTATAAAAGACAGAACAGGACAAGCAGGCAGAGCAACGGCTTCTTTTCCGTTCGCCGGACACAGTGTGACAAGTGTCACTTTATTAGGGGATGCCGTGACAGTGGGTTCCGAACGGTCGATTGACCAGAGGACCGTTGGCCAAGTTGGTCAGGTCCAGAACCTGATCCGTTATTCAGACGTCTTATCGGTGTGCTATTTTCTCACACCCCCGGTCACACCGATAAGGATTTAGAAGTGGATACTCCTCCAATGGCGTCATGTGTGATCTTCAGAGGAATCTTCTGAGGGGGCAAGTTCATGTGAAGAGGGCTCTGGTGTTGGAGGAGGAGTTGGTGGCATTGGAGGAGGTGTAGGCAGCCGGTATGGGTTGAGTGCTCGAGGATTGTATCTTCTTCGCATTCTTCTCCGGTATTATGTTTGGTAGGCTGGTTCTCCTTGTGCAAACAACTCTTTGATATTATCCACAATGGAGCGAATGTTTAGACCTTCCGCATTTATGATGTCATGAAAGGGCTGGTCTGTGGTTGTCAGAAGTAGAGCCCGGGCCTGGCAGAGAGCATAGTAGTAGTTTTCTCGATAGACCCGCTGTTGACTAGAGGACCATCTCACTGAGTCTATGAACAAGTCCTTGAGCCAGAAGCCACGGACTGTTACTCTTCTAGTGACACGCATTAGTGCATTTTCCCATTCGATGAAGTTGCTGTCTTCTTCATCCACAAACTTGAGCACTGGGATGCAGTCGATCAGCGGAACCACACGGGGATCAGTGTCTGGTTGTCGAAGTCTACGAGTCCATCTTTGCACGTTGTCGGGAGGATTGTAGTGAGTCATAGTCTGGGAGATGGTGTACGTGAGTGGGTAGTACAAGGTTGAGATAGCGTGGTGAGTGAGGCAGTGTTAGTAAAAAGGGGGTTAGGGGAGAGCTGGATGATGGTAGAAGGCAGCTTTGTTGGTCGAGGGGATACAGGGCTCAGAGCTTGTCTTGACCAGCAGTTGATGATGAAGATAACGGGAACAATGGATGACTGGGTGAGTGCAGGGATGGGACCACGTGCGCGAGCAAAGTTTCGGCGTGGGCGAAGGTCGTCGCGACTCGAGCGATGCGACCGGGCGGATCCTTGTGCCGGGCAGAGGATGATACGAGCGGCGGAAGAGCGATTGATGATGGGGTGGGCGCAGGGGCGAGACCACGTGCGTGATTGTAATAGGGGAGTAGGATGCGGCAAGGGGAAGGCAGATGCCAATGCGCCACGAGAAATCTGCTACCGGCGTGGGTGCAGGCTGCTGCGAAGCGGGCAGCTAGCTCTTGCAGATCCTTGTGCTGGCCACAGATGTTGATGATGATTGCTGAACCGGAAGCTGATGATGATGATGGAGTGGGCGCAGGGGCGGGCCGCATCCGCTGAAGGAAGTTTCGGCGTGGGCGCAGGTCGTCGCGGAAAAGGCAATGCGACCGGGCGGATCCTTGTGCCGAGCTAAAAACGATACGGAAGCGAAGGAAACAGTTGATGGCTGAGTGGGCGCAGGGGCATAACCACGCGCGCTGGCGGAACAATGTCGATGAGGAGGATGCGATGCGGAGGCCGCGGGGATGATGCGGATGACGAAGAGATGGAGATGAGGCAGGAACAGGTGGCTGATGGAGTTGAGGAGACTGGAGCGAGGATGACAAGGAGGGTTGATGGAAGCAGATGAGGATGATGCGGAGAATGAGGATGTATGACGATGCAGATGGAGGAGGGTAGACGCAGATAGACGTAGGAGAGATGAGGGGCGATGCGGCAGAGAGGAAGGGTGTCACAACCGTTTTCTTCTACTTTCAGGAGGGTGACGGCTTGTTCCCCCGTTGGCTCGGAAGTGGGAGCAAGAAGACTGGTGGTGTCCGATATCCTGTCAGTTGGAAGAGGCTGGTTGCGACAAAGGGAGTCAGGCAACGGGCAGAGGCACTAGTCCGCTGATGTCAGGAGAGTGACGGCTTGTTCCCCAGTTGGCTCGAAAATGGGAGCAGGAAGACTGGTGGTGTCGGATATCCTGACGGCGGCAGTTTGGCTGCAGCTGCTGACGAAGCGAGAAGGTGATGCGAGAAGGCGGCTCGAGATGATGGATGCGGGCGGGCCGAGGATGACAGCGAGCAAGGAGCAGATGAAGCTGATGAGGCAGGATGCGGGAGGAGAGGATGCTTGCAGTGGCAGAGGTGATGAGGGGCAGTGGATGGCAGACGGCAAGAAGCTTCTTGGTAGTTGACGGCAGGCGGCGGCTCGAGAGTTGCTTGCGGCTGATGTGAGCGACAAGTCACCGGTTGTTAGCCACGGGCGCGAAAATGGGCGCAAGGCTTTCTCAGGATGACGATGCGTCTCTTCAGCGTGCGAACTCGTCAGGTAGTGCTGCTGATGTCAGCTGCGGGCGAAGCGGCGAGGCGCGAGACGATGGTAGCGGCGGCGGAAGATTGTAGGTGGAAGCAATGGAGAGAGGATGGCGGCAGAGCGATGACGCTGTCACAGGGCACCAGGTGATGATTCTTGAGGCTCTGATACCATGTCAGAAGAATGTAGACACGAGGACAGCAGCAACAGAAGCAGCCAGAAGCGTTAGGACATGCAAGAGTACGTCAGCAGAGTGATGTAACCGAGAGCAGTGCAAGGAGTTAATCGCGGAAGCTGATAGGGGCTGAGACGCGAGGTAGTCGAGGTAGACAGGTGTGGTATGAGAGAGTGCTGGCAAGGTGAGTGATGGTTGGCGGAGTAAGAGAGTTGAGCAAAGGAGCGAGAGTGACGGAGCGAAGCGTTGAGAGGCGATGGCGAAGACAGGAAATGCGAGGAGCGAGCAGAGCGAAGGCACGGCGGCGAAGCCGCTGAACCAAATGGGAACAGGATGAGCAGAACTGTTTTGGTTAACCCGAGGAAATGAACGTCCTCGGTATAAAAGACAGAACACGACAAGCAGGCAGAGCAATGTCTTCTTTTCCGTTAGCCGGACACGGTGTGACAAGTGTAACTTTATTAGGGGATGCCTTGACAGTGGGTTTCGAACGGTCGATTGACCAGAGGACCGTTGGCCAAGTTGGTCAGGTCCAGGACCTGATCCGTTATTGAGACGTCTTATCGGTGTGCTATTTTCTGACAGGGTGCAATAAAAGCGCAACTAATGTGCAACTAGGGCGCAACTAGGGCGCAACTAGGGCGCAACTAGGGCGCGACTAGGGCGCAACTAGGGCGCAACTAGGGTGCACCTAGGGCGCAACTAGGGTACAATTAGGGCGCAAGTAGAGCGCAATTAGGGCACAATCAGGGCGCAACTACGGCGCAAGTGGGAGACAACTAGGGCACAACTAGGGCACAACTAGGGCGTAACAAGGGCGCAACGAGGGCACAACAAGGGCGTAACAAGGGTACAACTAGGGCGCAACTAGGGCGCAACTAGGACACAACTAGTGTGCAACTAGGGCGCAACTAGGGTGCAACTAGGCCGCAACTAGGGCGCAACTAGGGTGCAACTAAGGCGCAACTAGGGCGCAACAAAAGGCGCAACTTGGGCGCAAGTAGGGCACAAATAGGATGCAACTAGGGCGCAACTAGGGCACAACTAGGGCGCAGCTAGTGCCCAACTGAGGTGCAAGTAGGGCGCCAATAGGGTGTAAGTAGGATGCAATAAGGGCGCAAGAAGGGNGCACCTAGGGCGCAACTAGGGCGCAACGAGGGCGCAACGAGGGTGCAACTACGGCGCAACTAGGGCACAACTAGGGTGCAACTAGGGCGCAACTAGGGCGCAACAAGGGCGCAACTAGGGTGCAACTAGTGTGCAAGTTGTGCGCAACTAGGGCGCAACCAAGGCACAACTAGGACGCAAGTTGGACGCAACTAGGGTGCAAGTAGGGGACAACTAGGGCGTAGCTAGTGCCCAACAAAGGCGCAACTAGGGCGCAAGTAGGCGCCAGAAGGGGGCAAGTAGGGCGCAACTAGAGCGCAACTAGGGCACAACTAGGACACAACTAGGGTGTAACTAGTGCGTAACTAGGGTGCAACTAGGGTGCAAGTAGGGCGCAACTAGGGCGCAACTAGGATGACCAGGCGCAACAAGGGCGCAATTAGGGGACAACTAAGGCGCAACTAGGGCGCAACTAGGATGCAACTAGGCCACAACTAGTGCGCAACTAGGGCAAAACTAGGGTGTAACTATGGTGCAACTATTGCGCAACTAGGGCGCAACTAGGGTGCGACTATGGCGCGACATGGGCGCAACTAAGGCGAAACTAGAACGCAACTAGGGTGCAACTAGGGCACAACTAGGGTGCAACTATGGGGCAACTAGGGAACGACTTGGGCGCAACTAGGGCGCAACTAGGGTGCAACTAGGGCGCAACTAGGGTGCAATCAGGGCGCAACTGGGGGGAACTAGGGCGCAACTAGGGCGCAACTAGGGCGCAACTAGAGCGCAACTAGGGCGCAACTAGGGCGCAACTAGGGCGGAACTAGGGCGCAACTAGGGCGCAACTAGGGCGCAACTAGAGCGCAACTAGGGCGCAACTAGGGCGCAACTAGGGTGCAACTAGGGCGCACGTAGGGCGCAAGTGAGACGCAACTAGGGTGCAACTAGGGCACAATTAGGGCGTAGCTAGTGCCCAACTAAGGCGCAACTAGGGCGTAAGTAGGGCGCCTGTAGGGTGTAAGTAGGGTGAAATAAGGGCGGAAGAAGGGCGCAACTATGGCGCAACTAGGGTACAACTAAGACGCAACTAGGGTGCAAGTAGGGCACAACTAGGGCGCAAGTAGGACGCAAGTAGGGTGCAACTAGGGCACAACTAAGGCGCAACAAGGGCGCAACTAGGGTGTAACTAGGCGCAACTAGGGCGCAACTAGGGTGCAACTAGGGCGCAACTAGGGCGCAACTAGGGCGCAACTAGGGCGCAACTAGGGCACAACTAGGGCGCAACTAGAGCACAACTAGGGTGCAACTAGGGTGCAACTATGGTACAATTAGAGCGCAACAGGAGGCAACTAGGGCGCAACTAGGACGCAACTAGGGTGCAACTAGTGCGCAACTAGGGTGAAATGAGGGCGTAACGAGGGCGCAACTAGGGTGCAACTAGGGCGCAACTGGGGTGCAACTAGGGCGCAACTAGGGCGCAACTAGGGCGCAACTAGGGTACAACTAGTGTGCAAGTTGGGCGCAACTAGGGTGCAACTAGGGTGCAAGTACGGTGCACCTAGGGCGCAACTAGGGCGCCCGGGCGCAACTAGGGTGCAACTAGGGGGCAACTAGGGCGCAACTAGGGTGCAACTAGGACGCAACTAGGGCACGACTAGGGTGCAACTAGGGCGCAACTAGGGCGCAACTAGGGTGCAACTAGGGGGCAACTAGGGCGCAACTAGGGTGCAACTAGGACGCAACTAGGGCACGACTAGGGTGCAACTAGGGCGCAACTAGGGCGCAACTAGGGTGCAACTAGTGCGCAACTAGGGCGCAACTAGGGCGTGACTAGGGTGCGACTAGGGCGCGACTTGGGCGCAACTAGGGCGCAACTAGGGCGCAACTAGGGCGCAACTAGGGCGCAATTAGGGCGCAACTGGGGGTAACTAGGGCGCAACTAGGGCGCAACTGGGGCGCAACTAGGGTGCAACTAGTGCGCAACTAGGGCGCAACTAAGGCGCGACTAGGGCGCGACTAGGACGCGACTTGGCCGCAACAAGGGCGCAACTAGGGAGCAACTAGGGCAAAATTAGGGCGCAACCGGGGGCTACTAGGGCGCAACTAGGGCACAACTAGGGCGCAAGTAGGGCGCAACTAGGGCGCAAGTAGGGCGCAAGTAGGACGCAACTAGGGTACAACTAGGGCACATTTAGGGCGTAGCTAGTGGCCAACTGAGGCGCAACTAAGGCGCAATTAGGGCGCCAGTAGGGTGTGAGTAGGGTGCAATAAGGGCGCAAGAAGGGCGCAACTAGGGCGCAACTAGGGCGCACCTACGGCGCAACTAGGGTGCAAGTAGGGCGCAACTAGGGCGCAAGTAGGGCGCAAGTAGGACGCAACTAGGGTACAACTAGGGCACATTTAGGGCGTAGCTAGTGGCCAACTGAGGCGCAACTAAGGCGCAATTAGGGCGCCAGTAGGGTGTGAGTAGGGTGCAATAAGGGCGCAAGAAGGGCGTAACTAGGGCGCAACTAGGGCGCACCTACGACCCAACTAGGGTGCAAGTAGGGCGCAACTAGGGCGCAAGTAGGGCGCAAGTAGGTCGCAACTAGGGCACAACTAAGGTGGAACAAGGGCGCAACTAGGGCGCAACTGGGGTGCAAGTAGGGCGTCAGTAGGGCGCAAGTAGGGTGCCAGAAGGGCGCAAGTAGGGCGCAAGTAGGGCGCACGTAGGGCGCCAGTAGGGTGTAAGTATGGTGCAAGAAGGGCGCAAGAAGGGAGCAACTATAGCGCAACTAGGACGCACCTAAGACGCAACTAGGGTGCAAGTAGGGCGCAACTAGGGCGCAAGTAGAGCGCAAATCAACACCTTGTCGCAAATCAAAGGCTTGCTATAGTTCAAAGACTTTTCACATAACAACACCTTGTTACATATCAATTTCTTGTCCCAATTCATGACCTTGTCCCAAACCATGAGCTTGTTGCAAATCAAGACCTTGTCGCAACTCAACACCTCATTGCGAATCAACACCGTGTGGCAAATCAACGCCTTGTTGCAGATGAACACCCTGTCACAAATCAACACCCTGTCGCAAATCAAAGAACGAGTCGCAAATCAACATCCTGTTGCAAATCAACATCCTGTCGCAAATCAACAACCTGTCGCAAATCAACAGCCTGTCGCAAATCAACACCCGGTCGCAAATCAACACTCTTTTGCAAATAAATACCCTGTTATAAATCAACACCCTGTCGCAAATCAACACCCAGTCGCAAATCAACACCTTATCGCAAATCAACACACTGTTCCAAATCAACACCCTGTCGCAAATCAACACATTATTGCAAATCAACCTATGTTTTGTTCCGACTCCGACTTGATCTATCCGACTCCAAGTCGGCCAAGTCGACCTTTCGACTAGAGTAGATAGCGGGCGACTTTGTCTGCACGCAACTGTGCCACATGGAAATAACTTGTCTTCCAAAACCCCTAAAAAACATGCATCTTTGCATGTACAACGCTTGGACATGTTTTGTGTCAGCGACCAGGTTTTGTACTAACATTCGAGGAAAGCAAGCCAGTTCCCCGAGGCCCGCCCTGGCTTCCACACTTTTCCGTGTAGCGACTTCACCGACTTGGAGTAGGTAGTCTCCGACTCTACTCTCCGACTGCCGGACTTCCCGACTTAGCGGGCAAGTAGGAGTAAAACATAGAAATCAACACCTTGTCGCAAATCAACACCTTGTCTCAAATCAATACCCTGTTGCAAACACCCATGTCCCAAAGCAACACCTCGTTGCAAATCAACACCTTAACGTAAATCAACACCATATCGCAAGTCAACACCTTGTTACAAATCAACACCCTGTCGCAGATCAACACCCTGTCGCAAGTCAACACCCTGTCGCAAATCAACACCCGGTCGCAAATCAACACCTTGTCGCAAATCAACACCCTGTCGCAAATCAATACCTTTCGCAAATCAACACCTTGTCGCAGATCAACACCCTGTTGCAAATTGACACCCTTCGCAATTCAACACCCTGTCGCAAATCAACACTCTGTTGCAAATCATCACCCTGTCACGAATCAATACCCCGTCGCAAATCCAGACCCTATCGCAAATCAACACCGTGTCGCAACTGAACACCATGTTGCAAATCAACATCCAGTCGCAAATCAACACCCTGTCGCAAATCAATACCCTGTTGCAAATCAACATCCTGTCGCAAATCAACATCCTGTCGGAAATCAGCACCCTGTCGCAAATAAACACCATGTCACAAATCAACACCCTGTCGCAAATCAACACCCTGTTGCAAATCAACACACTGTCACAAATCAACACCCTGTCGCAAATCAACACCTTGTCGCAAATCAACACTCTGTCACAAATCTACACTCTGTCACGAATCAACACCCTGTTGCAAATCAACACCATGTCGCAAATCAGCCCCCTGTTGCAAATCAACATCCTGTCGCAAATCAACACCCTGTTGCAAATCAACACCATGTCGCAAATCAATACTTTGTCGCAAATAAACACCCTATTACAAATCAACACCGTGTCGCACATCAGCACCCTGTCGCAAATCAACACCCTGTTGCAAATCAACACCATGTCGCAAATCAATACTTTGTCGCAAATAAACACCCTATTACAAATCAACACCGTGTCGCACATCAGCACCCTGTCGCAAATCAACACCCTCTTGCAAATCAACACCTTGTTGTTAATCAACACCCTGTCGCAAATCAACACCTTGTTGCATATCAACACCCTGCCATAATCAATACCCTGTGCAATTCAACACCCTGGCGCAGATCGACACCCTGTCGCAAATGAACACTTTGTTGCAAATGAACACATTGTCGCAAATCAACACCTTGTCGTAAATCAATACCATGTCGCAAATTAACACCCTGTTGCAAATCAGCACCCTGTCACAAATCAAGTGCGTCTAAGTGTGTGTAAGTATGTGTAAGTGCGTGTAAGTGTGTATAAGTGTGTGTAATTGTTTGTGAGTGTGTGTAAGTGTGTATCAGTGCGTGCTAGTACGTGTAAGTTGGTGTAAGTGTGGGTAAGTACGTGTAAGTGCGTGTAAGTGAGTGTAAGTTCGTGCAAGTACGTGTAAGTGCGTGTAAGTACGTGTAGGTGTATGTAAGTTTGTGTAAGTTTGTGTCAGTGCGTGTAAGTGCGTGTAAGTACGTGGAAGTGCGTGTAAATGCGTGTAACTGCGTGTAAGTGTGTGTAAGTGCCTGTCAGTGCGTGTAAGTATATGTAAGTGCATGTACGTTCGTGTAATTGTGTGTAAGTGTGTGTAAATGCGTGTAAGTGCGTGTAAGTGCGTGTAAATACGTATAAGTGCATGTAAGTGCGTGTAAGTGCGTGTAATTGTGTGGAAGTGTGTGTAAGTACGTGCAAGTGCGTGTAAGTGCGTGTAAGTTTGTGTAAATGCGTGAAAGTGCGTTTAAGTGCGTGTAAGTGCGTGTAAGTGCGTGTCAGTGCGTTTCAGTGCGTGTAAGTACATGTAATTACGTGTAAGTGCGTGTAAGTGCGTGTAAGTGCGTGTAAGTGTGTGTAAGTATGTGTAAGTGCCTGTACATGCGTGTATGTGCGTGTAAGTACGTGTAAGTTCGTGTAAGTACGTGTAAGTTCGTGTAAGTGCGTGTAAGTGCGTGTAAGTGTGTGTAAGTGCGTGTATATGCATGCAAGTGCGTGTAAGTGCGTGTAGGTGCGTATAAGTGCGTGTAAGTACGTGAAAGTACGTATAAGTACAAGTAAGTGCGTGTAAGTGCATGCAAGTGTGTGTAAATACGTGTAAGCACGTGTAAGTGCGTGTAAGTGTGTGAAAGTGTGTGTAAGTACGTGTAAGTGCGTGTAAGTGCGTGTAAGTGCGTGTAAGTGCGTGTAAGTGCATGTAAGTACGTGTAAGTGCAAGTAAGTGCGTGTAAGTACGTGTAAGTGCATGTAAGTATGTGTAAGTGCATGTAAACACGTGTAAGTGCGTGTAAGTACATGTAAGTGTGTGTAAGTGGGTGTAAGTGCGTGTAAGTACGTGTAAGTACGTGTATGTGCGTGTAAGTGCATGAAAGTACGTGTAAGTGTGTGTAAGTGTATGTAAGTATGTGTAAGTGTATAGAAGTGCATGTAAGTACGTATAAGTGCGTGTAAGTACGTGTAAGTGTATGTAAGTACGTGAAAGTTTGTGTAAGAATGTATTGGTGCGTGTAAGTGCGTGTAAGTGTGTGTAAGAGCGTGTAAGTGCATGTAAGTGTGTATAAGTATGGTTTAAGTGCGTGTAAGTGCATGTAAGTGCGTGTAAGTGTGTGTAAGTGCGTGTAAGCATGTGTAAGTGCATGTAAGTGCGTGTTAGTGTGTGTTAGTGCATGTAAGTACATGCAAGTGTGTGTAAGTGCGTGCAAGTGCGTGTATGTGTGTGTAAGTGTTTATAAGTTCGTGTCAGTACGTGCAAGTGCGTGTAAGTGCGTGTAAGTGCGTGTAAGTTCGTGTTAGTGCGTGTAAGTGTGTGTAAGTGTATGCAAGTGCGTGTAAGTGCGT
Source organism: Penium margaritaceum (assembly GCA_023375785.1). NCBI lineage: Eukaryota > Viridiplantae > Streptophyta > Zygnematophyceae > Desmidiales > Peniaceae > Penium > Penium margaritaceum. The sequence continues at coordinate 203,208 of SZWC01000628.1, read as the reverse complement.
ATAAGTACGTGTAAGTGCGTGTAAGTGTGTACAAGTGCGTGTAAGTGCGTGTAAGTGCGTGTATGTACTTGTAAGTGTGTGTAAGTGTGTGAAAGTATATGTAAGTGGATGTAAGTGCGTGTAAGTGCGTATAATTATGTGCAAGTGCGTGTAAATGCATATAGGTTCGTGTTAGTTCGTGTAAGTACGTGTAAGTATGTAAGTGCATGTAAGTGCGTGTAGGCTTGTGTGAGTGCGTGTAAGCCGTGTAAGGAATGTAAGTACGTGTTAGTGCGTGTAAGTACATGTAAGTACGTGTAAGTGCGTGTAAGTACGTGTAAGTGTTTGTAAGTGCGTGTAAGTGCGTGTAAGTTCGTGTTAGTGTGTGTAAGTGCGTGTAAGTGCATGTAAGTGCATGTAAGTACGTGTAAGTGCATGTAAGTGCGTGTAAGTGCGTGTAAGTACTTGTAAGTGTGTGTAAGTGTGTGAAAGCATATGTAAGTGTGTGTAAGAATGTGTAAGCGCGTGTAATTGCGTGCAAGTGCGTGTAAATGCGTGTAGGTTCGTGTTAGTTCGTGTAAATGCATGGAGGTGTCTGTAAGTACGTGTACGTACGTATATGTTCGTGTAAGTGCGTGTAAGTGCGTGTAAGTCATGTAAGTGCATGCTAGTGTGTGTAAGTGCATGTAAGTTTGTGCAAGTGTGTGTAAGTGCGTCTAAGTGTGTGTAAGTGCGTGTAAGTGCGTGTAAGTGCGTGCAAGTGCGTGTCTGTGCGTTTCGGTACGTGTAAGTGCGTGTAAGTTCGTGTAAGTACGTGTAAGTGCGTGTAAGTACGTGTAAGTGCGTGTAAGTATGTGTAAGTGTATGTAAATGCGTGTAAGTGCGTGAAAGTATGTGTAAGTGCATGTAACTGCGTGTAAATACATGTAAGTGCGTGTAGTTACGTGTAAGTACGTGAAACTGCGTGTAAGTATGTGCAAGTGCGTGTAAGTGCATGTAAGTGTGTGTAAATGCGTGCAAGTTGGTGTAAGTGCGTGTAAGTGCGTATAAGTGCGTGTAAGTGTGTGTAAGTGCGTGTAAGTGCGTGTAAGTGCGTGTAAGTGCGTGTTAGTACGTGTAAGTGCGTGTAAGTCTATGCTGATCTCGATCGTCGATCACCTGGAGGTGATCGACGATCGGCAGTCATCGACCTCGTCGACGACTAGCCGCCGTGGGGGGGGGGGAAGAGGAAAACCTGTAGAGGGACGTGCAAGTGAACCCGGGTCCACATGTATGGATGAGGGGTTGA
>SZWC01000628.1:183718-194740 GCA_023375785.1 Penium margaritaceum | reverse complement strand
AGGTGATGTTGCCTGAAGCTCTGATACCATGTCAGAAGAATGTAGATACGAGATCAGCAGCAGAAGAAGGCAGAAGCGTCAGGACATTCAAGGATACGTCACCAGAGTGACGTATGCGAGAGCGGTGCGAGGAGTTAGTCGAGGAAGCTGATAGAGGCCGAGACGCGAGGTAGTCGAGGTAGACAAGTTGATGTGAGAGAGAGCACTGGCGAGATGAGTGATGGTTGCCAAAGTATGAGAGCTGAGCAAAGGAGCGAGAGTGACGGAGCAAAGCGTTGAGAGGGGCTGGCGAAGACAAGAGATGCGAAGAGTGAGCAGAGCGAAGACACGGCGGTGAAGCCGCGGAACCAAGGGGGGAACACGATGAGCTAAACTGTTATGGTTAATTGTGGAGGGAATTAACATCCTCCACATGTACTACAGAACATAACTAATAGAAAACATAGATAACGGCTTCTTCTGCACTAGCCGGACATGCTTGCGGTGATTCCGCTTATAAGGGGATGTCTTGGTAGGAAGGCCATTGGTCGGTTAAGGACCGTTAACGGCTAGTGAATGATGACTGAGGTGGTTCTGACCGGATTTGAACCATTATTGAGAGCTCGGAGTATCCGAAAGGTGAGATGTACCTTGTCGGAGTAATTTTTTCTGACACATGCATGTGTGGGTAAGTGCGTGTAAGTGTGTGTAAGTACGTGTAAGTGCGTGTAAGTGTGTGTGAGTGGGTGTAAGTGTGTATTAGTGCGTGTATGTGCATGTAAGTATGTGTAAGTGCGTGTAAGTACGTGTAAGTGCATGTAAGTATGTGTTAGTTAAGGTCGTGTAAGTATGTGTAAGTGTGTGTTAGTGCGTGTAAGTGCGTGGAAGTGCGTGTTAGTGTGTTTAAGTGCATGTAATTGCGTGTAAGTTCGTGTAAGTGCGTGTACCTGGGTGTAAGTGTGTGTAAGTGCGTGTAAGTACGTGTAGGTACGTGTAAATTTGTGTAAGTGCGTGTAAGTGTGTATAAGTGGGTGTAAGTATTTGTAAGTTCGTGTCAGTGTGTGTAAGTACGTGTAATTGCGTGTGAGTGCGTGTAAGTGTGTGTAAGTGTGTGTAAGAGCGTGTAGGTTCATGTTAGTTCGTGTAAGTATGTGTAAGTGTGTGTAAGTGCGTGTAAGTACGTGCAAGTGTGTGTAAGTGCGTGTAAGTACGTGCAAGTGTGTGTAAGTGCGTGTAAGTACGTGCAAGTGTGTGTAAGTGCGTGTAAGTACGTGCAAGTGTGTGTAAGTGCGTGTAAGTACGTGTAAGTGTGTGTAAGTGCGTGTAGGTTCATGTTAGTTCGTGTAAGTATGTGTAAGTGTGTGTAAGTGCGTGTAAGTACGTGCAAGTGTGTGTAAGTGCGTGTAAGTACGTGTAAGTGTGTGTAAGTACGTGTAAGTATTTGTAAGTTCGTGTCAGTGCTTGTAAGTGCATATAAGTGCGTGTAAGTATATGCAAGTCCGTGCAAGTGCGTGTAAGTGCGTGTAAGTGCGTGTAAGTGTATGTAAGTACGTGTAAGTATGTGTCAGTGGGTATAAGTGCGTGTTAGTGCGTGTATGTGCGTGAAAGTATGTGTAAGTGCGTGTAAGTGCGTGTAAGTGCATGTAAATGCGTGTAAGTACGTATAAGTACGTGTAAGTTTGTGTAAGTGCGTGTAAGTATGCGTAAGTGCGTGTAAGTGCGTGTGAGTGCGTGGAAGTGCGTGTAAGTGCGTTAAAGAGCATGAAAGTGCGTGTAAGTTTGTATAAGTGCGTGTATGTGCGTGTAAGTGTGTGTAAGTACGTGTAAGTACGTGTAAGTGCGTGTACGTGTATGCAAGTGCGTGCAAGTGTGTGCAAGTGCGTGCAAGTGCGTGTAAGTACATGTAAGTGCGTATAAGTACGTGTAAGTTCGTGTAAGTGTGTGTAAGTATGCGTAAGTGCGTGTAAGTGCGTGTAAGTGCGTGGAAGTGCGTGTAAGTGTGTTGAAGAGTGTGAAAGTGTGTGTTAGTTCGTATAAGTGCGTGTACGTGTGTATAAGTGTGTGTAAGTACGTGTAAGTGCGTGTAAGTACGTGTACGTGCATGCAAGTGTGTGCAAGTGCATGCAAGTGCGTGTAAGTGCGTGTAAGTGCGTATAAGTGTGTGTAAGTTCGTGTAAATGTGTGTAAGTACGTGTAAGTGCGTGTAAGTGTGTGTAGGTTTGTGTAAGTTCGTGTATGTACGTATAAGTGTGTGTAAGTGCGTGTAAGTGTGTGTAGGTTTGTGTAAGTGCGTGTAAGTGCGTGTAAGTATACGTAAGTTCCTGCAAGTGTGTGTAAGTGCGTGTAAGTGTGTGTAAGTTTGTGTAAATGTGTGTAAGTGCGTGTAAGTGTGTATAAGTGTGTGTAAGTACATGTAAGTACGTGTAAGTATGTGAAAGTATGTGTAAGTGCGTGTAAGTGTATGTAAGTACGTGTAAGTGCGTGTAGGTTCGTGTAAGTTCGTGTAAGTGTGTGTAAGTGTGTGTAAGTATGTGTAGGTTTGTGTAAGTGCGTGTAAGTGCGTGTAAGTACGTGTAAGTGTGTGTAAGTGTGTGTAAGTGCATGTAAGGTCGTGTAAGTATGTGTAAGTGCATGTAAGTGCATGTAAGTGCGTATAAGTGCATGTAAGTATGTGTATGTGTGTGTATGTGTGTGTAAGTGCGTGTAAGTACGTGTAAATGCGTGTAAGTTTGTGTAAGTGCGTGTAAGTGCGTGTACGTTCGTGTAAGTGCGTGTAAGTGCGTATAAGTGCGTATAAGTGTGTGTAAGTTCGTGTAAATGCATGTAAGTGCGTGTAAGTGCGTGTAAGTACGTGTAAGTGTGTGTTAGTGCGTATTAGTGTGTGCAAGAGCATGTACGTTCGTGCAAGTGCGTATAAGTGTGTGCAAGTGCATGTAAGTACGTGTAAGTGCGTGTAAGTATGTGTAAGTGCGTATAAATGCGTGCAAGTGTGTGTAAGTGCGTGTAAGTACGTGTAAGTGCATGTAAGGGTGTGTAAGTGCGTGTAAGTACGTGTAAGTGCGTGTAAGGGTGTGTAAGTACGTGTAATTGCGTGTAAGTGCGTGTAAGTGCGTATACGTGTGTGTAAGTGCGTATAAGTGCGTGCAAGTACGTGCAAGTGTGTGTAAGTGCGGTTAAGTGCATGTAAGTACGTGTAAGTACGTGTAAGTTTGCGTAAGTGTGTGTAGGTATGTGTAAGTGCGTGTTAGTGCGTGTAAGTGCGTATAAGTGTGTGTAAGTTTGTGTAAGTATGTGTACGTGCGTGTAAGTGCGTGTAAGTGTGTGTACGTGCGTGCAAGTGCGTGCAAGTGCGTGCAAGTGTATGCAAGTACGTGCAAGTGCGTGTAAGTGTGAGTAAGTGCGTGTAAGTATGTATAAGTGCGTATAAGTGCGTGCTAGTGCATGTACGTGCGTGTAAGTGCGTGAAAATGCGTGTAAGTGCGTGTAAGTACATGTAAGTTCATGTAAATGCGTGTAAGTGCATGATAGTACGTGTAAGCATGTGTAAGTGTGTGTTATTGCGTGTAAGTGCATGTAAATGCGTGTAAGTGCATGTAAGTGCGTGTAAGTACGTATAAGTGCGTGTAAGTGTGTGTAAGTGCGTGTAAGTGCGTATAAGTGCGTGTAAGTGCGTGTAAGTGCGTGTAAGTACGTATAAGCTCGTGTAAGTGCGTGTAAGTGCGTGTAAGTACGTATAAGCTCGTGTAAGTGCGTGTAAGTGCGTGTAAGTACGTATAAGCTCGTGTAAGTGCGTGTAAGTGCGTGTAAGTACGTATAAGCTCGTGTAAGTGCGTGTAAGTGCGTGTAAGTACGTATAAGCTCGTGTAAGTGCGTGTAAGTGCGTGTAAGTACGTATAAGCTCGTGTAAGTGCGTGTAAGTGCGTGTAAGTACGTATAAGCTCGTGTAAGTGCGTGTAAGTGCGTGTAAGTACGTATAAGCTCGTGTAAGTGCGTGTAAGTGCGTGTAAGTACGTATAAGCTCGTGTAAGTGCGTGTAAGTGCGTGTAAGTACGTATAAGCTCGTGTAAGTGCGTGTAAGTGCGTGTAAGTACGTATAAGCTCGTGTAAGTGCGTGTAAGTGCGTGTAAGTACGTATAAGCTCGTGTAAGTGCGTGTAAGTGCGTGTAAGTACGTATAAGCTCGTGTAAGTGCGTGTAAGTGCGTGTAAGTACGTATAAGCTCGTGTAAGTGCGTGTAAGTGCGTGTAAGTACGTATAAGCTCGTGTAAGTGCGTGTAAGTGCGTGTAAGTACGTATAAGCTCGTGTAAGTGCGTGTAAGTGCGTGTAAGTACGTATAAGCTCGTGTAAGTGCGTGTAAGTGCGTGTAAGTACGTATAAGCTCGTGTAAGTGCGTGTAAGTGCGTGTAAGTACGTATAAGCTCGTGTAAGTGCGTGTAAGTGCGTGTAAGTACGTATAAGCTCGTGTAAGTGCGTGTAAGTGCGTGTAAGTACGTATAAGCTCGTGTAAGTGCGTGTAAGTGCGTGTAAGTACGTATAAGCTCGTGTAAGTGCGTGTAAGTGCGTGTAAGTACGTATAAGCTCGTGTAAGTGCGTGTAAGTGCGTGTAAGTACGTATAAGCTCGTGTAAGTGCGTGTAAGTGCGTGTAAGTACGTATAAGCTCGTGTAAGTGCGTGTAAGTGCGTGTAAGTACGTATAAGCTCGTGTAAGTGCGTGTAAGTGCGTGTAAGTACGTATAAGCTCGTGTAAGTGCGTGTAAGTGCGTGTAAGTACGTATAAGCTCGTGTAAGTGCGTGTAAGTGCGTGTAAGTACGTATAAGCTCGTGTAAGTGCGTGTAAGTGCGTGTAAGTACGTATAAGCTCGTGTAAGTGCGTGTAAGTGCGTGTAAGTGCATGTAAGTGCGTGTAAGTGCATGTAAGTGTGCGTAAGTGCGTGTAAGTACGTGGAAGTGCGTGTAAGCATGTGTAAGTGCGTGTAAGTGCGTATAAGTGCATGTAAGTGCGTGTAAGTGCGTGTAAGTACGTATAAGCTCGTGTATGTGCGTGTAAGTTCATGTAAGTGTGTGTAAGTACGTGTAAGTGCGTGTAAGTGCGTGTAAGTGCGTGCAAGTGTGTGTAAGTACGTATGAGTACGTGTAAGCGCAAATACGTACGTGCAAGTACGTGTAAGTGCATGTAAGCACATGTAAGTGCGTGTAAGTGCGTGCAAGTGCGTGTTAGTGCATGTAAATGCGTATAAGTTCGTGTAAGTACGTGTAAGTACGTGTAAGTGCGTGTTAGTGCGTGTGAGTGCGTGTAAGTACATATAAGTGCGTGTAAGTTCGTGTAAGTGCATGTAAGTGCGTGTAAGTGTATGTAAGTGCGTGTACGTTTGTGTAAATACGTGTCAGTGCGTAGGTGCAGGCACTGTAGGCGCAGGCGCAGGCACAATAAGCTCGGGCGCAGGCACCGTAGACGCAAGCGCAAACACCGTAGGCGCAGGCGTAGGCACCATAGGCGCAGGCGCAGGCACCGTAGGCGCAGGCGCAGGCACCGTAGGCGCAAGCGCAGGCACCGTAGGCACAGGTGCAGGCATCGTAGGGGCAAGCACAGGCACCATAGGCGCGACCGCAAGCACTGTAGGCGCAGGCGTAGGCACCGTAGGTGCAGGCGCACGCACCATAGGCCCAGAAGGGCGCATGCACTGTAGGCGCAGACGCAGGCACCTTATGCGTAGGTGTAGGTACCGTAGGCGTAGTCGCAGGCGCCATAGGTGCAGGCGTAGACACCCTAGGCGCAAGCGCAGGTACCTTAGGTGCAGGCGCAGGCACCATAGGCGCAGGCGCAGGCACCGTAAGTGCAAGCACGGGCACTGTGACGCAGTCCCAGGCACCTAGGCGAAGGTGCAGGCACCGCAGGCGCAGGCGCAGGCACCGTAGGAGCAGGCGTAGGCACCGTAGGTGTAGGCGGAACCTCCGTAGATGCAAGCGCAGGCATCGTAGGCACAAGCGCAGGCACCGTAGTCGCATTTACCATAGGCGCAGGCGCAGGCACGGTAGGCGTAGGAGCACGCACTGTAGGCGTAGGCGCACGCACCATAGGTTCAGGCGCAGGCACCGTAATCGCAGGCACATGCACTTTAGGCGCAGGATAAGGCACCGTAGGCGTAGGCGCAGGCACTATAGGCATAGGCGCAGGCACCGTAGGCGCAGGCGCAGGCTTTGTAGACAAAGGCGAAGGCACTATAGGCACAGGTGCAGGTACCGTAGGCGTAGGCATAGGCGCAGGCACCTTAGGCGCAGGCGTAGGCACCGTAGATACAGGCGTAGGCACCGTAGGTGCAGGCGTAGGCACTGTAGGCGCAGGCGCAGGCACGGTAGGCGCAGGCGCAGGCGCCATAGGCACAAGCGCAGGCACCGTAGCTGCAGGCGCAGGCACCATAGGCGCAAGCGCAGGCACCGTAAGTGCAGGTGCAGGCACCGTAGGCGAAGGTGCAGGCACCGTAGGCGCAGGCGCATGCACCGCAAGCGCAGGCGCAGGCACCGTAGGCGCAGGCGCAGGCACCTTAGTTGCAGGCGGGAGCAGCGTAGGCGTAGGCGCGGGCACCGTAGGCGCAGGCCCAGGCATCGTAGGCACACTTACCATAGGCGCAGGCGCAGGCACGTAGGCGCAGGCGCAGGCACCGTAGGTGTAGGCCGGGGAACCTTGGGCGCAGGTGCAGGTACTGTAGGCGCATTTGAAGGCACCATAGGCCAGGCTCATGCATGGTAGGTGCACGCGCAGGCACCGTAGGCGCAAGCACAGGCAGCGTAGGCGCTGGCCAAGTAGGTGCGTGCCCAGGCACCTAGGCACAGGCACAGGCACCTAGGCACAGGCGCAGGCACCGTAGGCGCAAGCGCAGGCACCATAGGCGCAGGCGCACGCACCGTAGGCGCAGGCGCAGGCACCGTAGGCGCAGGCGCAGACACCGTGGAGCAGGTTCTGGCACCGTAGGCTGAGGCGCAGGCACCTTAGGCACAGGCGCAGGCAACGTACGTGTAGGAGCATGCACTGTATGTGCAGGCGCAGGCACCATAGGCGCAGGCGCAGGCACCGTGGGCACAGGTGCAGGCACCGTAGGCGCAGGCGCAAGCACTGTAGGCGCAAGCGCAAGCACCATAGCCGCAGGCTAAGGCACCGTAGGCACTGGCCTAGGCACCGTAGGCGCAAGCGCAGGCACTTTAGGTGCAGGCGGAAGTACCGTGTTCGCAGACGCAGGCAACGTAGGTGCTTGCACAAGGCACCGTAGGCGCAGGCGCAGGCACCATAGGCACAGGCACAGTCACCGTAGCCACAATTACCGTAGGCGTAGGCGCAGGCAGCGTAGGCGTAGGCGTATGCACCGTAGGTGGAGGCCCAGGCACCGTAGGCGCAGGTGCAGGCACTGCAGGAGTAGGCGCAGGTACTGTAGGCGCAAGCGCAGGCACCATAGGCGTAGGCGTAAGCACCGTATGCACAGGCGCAGGCACCGTAGGCGCAGGCGTAGGCACCGTAGGCACAGGCGCAGGCACCATAGGTGCAGGCGCAGGCACCGTAGGCGCAGGCGCAGGCACCTTAGGCGCATGGGCAAGCACCGTAGGCGCAGGCGCAGGCACCGTATGTGCAGGCGCAGGAACCATAGTCTCCGACGCAGGCAGCGTAGGCACAGACCCAGGCACTGTAGGTGCAGGCGCAGGCACCGTAGTCGCAGGCGCAGGTACCATATGCGTAGGTGCAAGCTCCTTGGACATAGGCGCAGGCACCGTACGCACATGAGCAAACACCATAAGCGCAAGCGCATTTACCATAGGCGCAAGCGCAGACCGTAGACGTAGGCACATGTACTGTACTTGCAGGCGCAGCCACCGTAGGCACAGGCTTAGGCACCTAGGCGCAGGCACAGGTACCTAGGCGCAGGCGCAGGCACCTAGACGCAGGCGCAGGCACAGTAGGTGCAGACACAGGCACCGTACGTGCAAGCGCTGGCACTGTAGGCGCAGGCGCAGGCACCGTAGGTGCAGGCGCAAACACTGCAGGCGCAAGTGCAGGCACCAAAGGTGCAGGTGCAGGCATCGTAGGCAAAGTTATCGTGGGCGCAGGCGCAGGCACGTAGGCGTAGGCGTAGGCACCATATGCGCAAGCTGGGGAACCTTGGGCGCAAGCGCAGGAACTGTACGCGCAGGTGCAGGCACCATAGGCGCAGGCTCGGGCATGGTAGGCACAGGCGCAGGCAAAGTAGGCGCAAGCACAAGCACCGTAGGCCCAGGCCCAGTAGGCGCAGGCCTAGGCACCTAGGCACATGCGCAGGCACCTAGACACAGGCACAGGCACCGTAGGCGCAGGCGCAGGCACCATAGGTGCAGGCGCAGGCACCGTCGGCACAGGCACAGGCACCGTAGGCGCAGGCGCAGGCACCGTGGCGCAGGTGCTGGCACCTTAGGCTGAGGCGCATGCACTTTAGGCGCAGGCGCAGGCAGCGTACGTGCAGGCGCAGGCACCGTAGGTGCTGGCGCAGGCACCATAGGCGCAGGCGCAGGCACAGTAGGCACAGGCGCAGGCACCGTAGGCGCAGGCGCAAGCACTGTAGGCGCAGGCGCAAGTACCATAGGCGCAGGCTAAGGCACCGTAGGCACTGGCCCAGGCACCGTAGGCGCAGGCGCAGGCACTTTAGGTGCAGGCGGAAGCACCGTAGGCGCAGGCGCAGGCAACGTACGCGCTTGCACAAGGCACCGTAGGCGCGGGCGCAGGCACCATAGGCGTAGGCACAGTCACCATAGCCACAGTTACAGTAGGCGTGGGCGCAGGCACCGTAGGCGTAGGCGTAGGCACCGTAGGTGCAGGCCCAGGCACCATAGGCGCAGGTGCAGGCACTATAGGAGCAGGCGCAGGTACTGTAGGCATAGGCGCAGGCACCGTAGGCGCAGGCGTAAGCACCATATGCACAGGCGCAGGCACCGTAGGCGCAGGCGTAGGCACCTTAGGCGCAGGCGCTGGCACCATAGGTGTAGGCGCAGGCGCAGGTACCTTAGGCGCAAGTGCAAGTACCGTAGGCGCAGGCGCATACACCGTATGCGTAGGCGCAGGCACCGTAGTCTCAAGCGCAGGCAGCGTAGGCGCAGACCAAGACACTGTAGGTGCAGGCGCATGCACCGTAGTCGCAGGCGTAGGTACCGTAGGCGCAAGTGCAAGCTCCATAGGCGTAGGCGCAGGCAAAGTACACGCAGGCGTAGGCACCAAAGGCGCAAGCGCATTTACCGTAGGTGCAGGCGCACGCGGTAGACGCGGGTGCAGGCATTGTAGGTGCAGGCGCAGCCATCGTAGGCACAGGCATAGGCACGTAGGTGCAGACGTAGGCACCTAGGCGCAGGCGCGGGCACCTAGACGCAGGCGCAGGCACAGTAGGTGCATACACAGGCATCATAGGTGCAGGCGCAGGCACCATAGGCGTAGGCGCAGGCACCGTAGGTGCAGGCGTAGGCACCGTAGGCGTAGGCGCAGACACTGCAGGCGGAGACGCAGGCACCGTAGGCGTAGATGCAGGCACTGCAGGCGCAGGCTCAGGCACCTAGGCGCAGGCGCAGGCACCTTAGGCGCAGGCGCAGGCACTGTGAGCGTAGGCACTGCAGGCGCAAGTGTAGGCACCGTAGGCGCAGGCCCAGGCACCTAGGCGCAGGCACAGGTACCGTAGGCGGAGGCCCAGACACCTAGGCGTAGGCACAGGCACCGTAGGCGCAGGCGCAAGCACTGTAGGCGTAGGCGTAGGCACCGTAGGCGCAGGCCCAGGCACCTAGGCGCAGGCACAGGCACCTTAGGCGCAGGCACAGGCATTGTAGGCGCAAGCACTGCAGGCGCAGGTGCAGGCACCGTAGGCGCAGGCACCGTAGGCGCAGGCGTAGGCACCGTAGGCGGAGGCGCAAGCACCGTAGGCGTAGGCGCAAGCACTGTATGCGGAGGCGTAAGCACCGTAGGCGCAGTCGCAGGCACCGTAGGTGCAGGCGCAGGCAGCGTAGGCGCAGGCGCAAGCACCGTAGGCGCAAGCGCAGGCAATGTAGGCTCAGGCGCAGGCACTGTAGGCGCAGGCACCGTACGCGCAGGTGTAGGCATCATAGTGCATGTGGCGTTCGTGCGGGCACGTGTGCAATTTTTCTTTTGTATGCGCTCCAGCATTGATGGGTTTCCTCTGATCATTGAATGACACAGAAAAGGGTGTGGTGGGGGGGACGAATGTTTTAACGGGAAAAGAGGAGAATCCCATGCAAGATTGGCACTGCTTAATTTGATTGATGGCCGGGGATGCCCGGGAGGGGGAAGGGGTGGGGGGAGGAGGGAGTGGGGAAGCAAGACCAAGACCGGTCAACTTGTGTTGTGCACTCATCCTGCCTTTGTCTTCTACTCTCTTGCCTTGGTCTTCTTCTCTATGGCCTTTGTCTTCTTCTCTCGTGCCTTTATCTTCTTCTCAAATGCCTTTGTCTTCTTCTCTCCTGCCTTTGTCTTCTTCTCATCTGGAAGTGTCTTCTTCTCCACTACAATTTGTCTTCTTCTCCCCTCCCTTTGTCTTCTTCTCCCCTTCCTTTGTCTTCGTGTTCTTCCCTCCTGCCTTAGTCTTCTTGTCTCTTGCCTTTGCCTTCTTCTCCTGTCTTTGTCTTCTTTCACCCTGCCTTCGTCTTCTTCTCCCCCGCCCTTGTCTTCTTCTCCCTGCATCTGTCTTCTTTTCCCCTGCCTTTGTCTTCCTCTCCCCTTCCTTTGTCTTCTTCTTGGCCGCGAGTGTTTTTGCCAGCTGGTAGCCCTCCTAAGTGTCGCTGCTTGTTGCTGCTGCTGCTTGCTGCTGCTTGTTGCTCCTGCTGTGGTTCCACTGTAGCCTACAACGTGTGCAGGCGTTTGACCCTGAGCTTGGATACTGACAGGAACGGTGTGGCTTGTCATCACCACATGGCATGGCTGATAGTTCAGTGTTGGTTGAGATGGACAAGATTAGTGTGAAAGATTCGTTCGTTGCATGAATGGAGCAGGCAAGGACGTCTGTGGAGGCAGCAACGTGTGAAGAAGTA
>SZWC01000628.1:155952-175892 GCA_023375785.1 Penium margaritaceum | reverse complement strand
CTTTGGGAACCCTATGCATGGACTAGAAAGGACAAATAACTTCAATACGTAGTGGCACGGTGTGGCTACTATGCACACCAAACAACCAAACTAGGCATATGTCACTGACCATGACCAAAGAACTTCAATATGGGTGGTCAACGTTCACCAACCATAACGCGAGTGACAAACAGTCAGAGGGGGAAACAATGGTCTGGGAATATCAGTTCTCAACTAGTAAGTACAACGACCTTCAATCAGTAGTAGCACGGTGTGGCTACCATGCACGCTGACCGACCAAAGCAGGCATATGTTCTGCCTTTAACCAAAGAGATCCGCTGTGTGTGGTCAACGTTGACAACTCATAATATGAGTCACAAATAGTCAGAGGGGGAAACATGGTTTGGGAACACCAGGTATCAACTAGCAAGCACAATGACCTTCAATACGTTGTGGCACGGTGTGGAAACCATGCACGATGACCAACCAAGGTATGCATACGTCACTGACCATGACCAAAGAATGTCACCATGTGTGGTAAACTTTGACAACTCATAACACGAGTCACAAACAGTGAGAGTTGAAGATAATGGTTCCTAAATACTAGTTATCGAGTAGCAAGTACAAATACCTTCAATATGTAGTGGCACAGTGTGGCTACAATGCACAGTGAAAAACCAAAGTATGCATATGTCACTGACCATGACCAAAGAATTTCACTTCATGTGGTCAATATTGACAACTCACAACACGAGTCACAGATATTCAGAGGGGGTAACAATGGTTTGGGAACACTAGCTGTCAACTAAAAAGCACAAAGACCTCCAATACGTAGTGACACGGCGTGGTAACCATGTATAGTGACAAACCACAGTAGGCATATGTCGGTAACGATGACCAAACGAATTTCACAGTGTGTGGTCAACGCTGAAAACTCATAACACGAGTCACAAATGGTCAGAGGGGGAAACAATGGGTTGGGAAAATTAGTTATCAACTAGCAAGTACAAAGACCTTCAACAAGCAGTGGAACGGTGTGGCTAGCGTGCACAGTGACCAACCAAAGGATGCATACATCACTGAGTATGACCGAAGAAGTCCACTATGTGTGATCAACATTGACAACTCATATCACGAGTCACAAATGGTCAGAGGGAGAGACAATGGTTTGGGAACCCTATGTATCGACTACAAAGGACAAAGAACTTCAATGCGTAGAGGCACGGTGTGGCTAATATGCACACCAAACAACCAAACTAGGCATGTGTCACTGACCATGACCAGAGATTTTCAATACGGGTGGTCAACGTTCACCGACCATAACACTAGTCACAAACGGTCTGAGGGGGAAACAATGGTCTGGGAATATCAGTTCTCAACTAGCAAGAACAACGACCTTCAATCAGTAGTAGCAAGGTGTGGCTACCATGCACAATGACCGACCAAAGTAGGCATATATACTGCCTTTTACAATATAAATCCGCTGTGTGTGATCAACGTTGACAACTCATAATACGAGTTACAAATGGTCAGAGGGGGAAACAATAGTTTGGGAACACCAAGTATCAAATAGCAAGCACACGGAGCTTCATTAAGTTGTGGCACGGTGTGGATACCATGCACGATGACCAACCAAAGTAGGCATATGTCACTGACCATGACCAAATTATGTCACTATATGTGGTAAACTTTGACAACGCATAACACGAGACACAAATGGTCAGGGTGGAAGATAATGGTTTTTGAATACTTGTTATCGACTAGCAAGTACAAATACCTTGAATATGTAGTGGCAGAGTGTGGCTACAATGCACAGTGACCAACCAACGTATGCATATGTCACTGACCATGACCAAAGAATTTCACTTCATGTTGTCAATGTTGACAACTCACAACACAATCACAGATATTCAGAGGGGGTAACAATGGTTTGGGAACACTAGCTATCAACTAGAAAGCACGAAGACCTTCAATACGTAGTGACACGGCGTGGTAACCATTCACAGTGACAAACCAAAGTAGGCATATGTCCCTAACCATGACCAAACGAATTTCACAGTGAGTGGTCAACGTTGAAAATGCATAACACGAGCCACAAATGGTCAGAGGGGGAAACCATGGGTTTGAAACACTAGTTATCAACTAGCAAGTACGAACAACTTCAACAAGTAGTGGCACGGTGTGGCTAGCGTGCACGGTGACCAACCAAAAGATGCATACGTCACTGACTATGACCGAAGAAGTCCACTATGTATGTTCAACATTGACAAATCATAACACGAGTCAAAAATGGTCAGAGGGAGAGACAATTGTTTGGGAAACCTATGTATCGAATAGAAAGGACAAATAACTTCAATACGTAGTGGCACGGTGTTGCTACTATGCACACCAAACAAACAAACTAGGCATATGTCACTGACCATGACCAAATAATTTCAATATGGGTGGTCAACATTCACCAACCATCACACGAGTCACAAACGGTCGGAGGGGGAAACAATGGTCTGGGAATATCAGTTCTCAACTAGCAAGTACTGTGGCCTTCAATCAGTCTAAGCACGGTATGGCTACCGTGGACAATGAGCGACCAAAGTAGGCATACGAACTGCCTTTGACCGAAGAAATCCGCTGTGTGTGGTCAACTTTGACAGCTCATAATAGGAGTCACAAATGGTCAGAGGGGGAGACAATGGTTTCGGAACACCAGGTATTAACTAGAAAGCACAAGGAACTGAAATACGTTGTGGTACGGTGTGGATACCATGCACGATGACCAACCAAAGTAGGCATATGTCACTGACCATGACAAAATAATGTCACTAAGTGTGGTAAACTTTGACAACTCATAACACGAGTCACAAATGGTCAGAGTGGAAGACAATGGTTTGTGAATACTAGTTATCGAGTAGCAAGTACAAATACCTTCAGTATGTAGTGGCACAGCGTGGCTATCATGCACAGTGACCAACCAAAGTATGAATATGTCACTGACCATGACGAACGAATTTCACTTCATGTGGTCAACATTGACAACTCACAACACGAGTCACAGATAGTCAGAGGGGGATAACAATGGTTTGGGAAAACTAGCTATCAACTAGAAAGCACAAAGACCTTCAATACATAGTGACACGGCGTGGTAACCATGTACAGTGACAAACCAAACTAGGCATATGTCACTAACCATGGCCAAACAAACTTCACAGTGTGTGGTCAATGTTGAAAACTCATAACACGAGTCACAAATGGTCAGAGGGGGAAACAATGGGTTGGGAGCACTAGTTATCAACTAGAAAGTACAAACAACTTCAACAAGTAGTGGCACGGTTTGGCTAGCCTGCACTGTGACCAACCAAAGGATGAATACGTCACTGACTATGAACGAAGAAGTCCACTATGTGTGGTCAACATTGGCAACTCATAACACAAGTCACAAATGGACAGAGGGAGAGACAATGGTTTGAGAACCCTATGCATGGACTAGAAAGGGCAACTAACTTCAATACGTAGTGGCACGGTGTGGCTACTATGCACACCAAACAACCAAACTAGGCATATGTCACTGACCATGACTCAAGAACTTCAATATGGGTGGTCAACGTTCACCAACCATAACACGAGTCACAAACGGTCAGAGGGGGAAACAATGGTCTGGGAATATCAGTTCACAACTAGCAAGTACAACGACCTTCAATCAGTAGTAGCACGGTGTGGCTACCATGCACGATGACCGACCAAAGTAGGCATATGTACTGCCTTTAACCAATGAAATCCGCTGTGTGTGGTCAACGTTGACAACTCATAATACGAGTCACAAATAGTCAGATGGGGAAACAATCGTTTGGGAACACCAGGTATCAACTAGCAAGCACAATGACCTTCAATACGTTGTGGCACGATGTGGATACCATGCACGATGACCAACCAAGGTATGCATATGTAACTGACCATGACCAAAGAATGTCACCATGTGTGGTAAACATTGACAACTCATAACACGAGTCACAAATGGTAAGAGAAGAAGATAATGGTTTCTACATACTAGTTATCGACTAGCAAGTACAAATACCTTCAACATGTAGTGGCACAGTGTGGCTACAATGCACAGTGACCAACCAAAGTATGCATATGTCACTGACAATGACCAAAGAATTTCACTTCATGTGGTCAATATTGACAACTCACAACACGAGTCACAGATATTCAGAGGGGGTANCAATGGTTTGGGAACACTAGCTATCAACTAGAAAGCACAAAGACCTTCAATTTGTAGTGACACGGCATGGTAACCATGTATAGTGACAAACCAAAGTAGGCATATGTCTGTAACCATGACCAAAAGAATTTCACAGTGTGTGGTCAATGCTGAAAACTCATAACACGAGTTACAAATGGTAAGAGGGGGAAACAATGGGTTGAGAACACTAGTTATCAACTAGCAAGTAGAAATATTTTCAACAAGTAGTGGCAGAGTGTGGCTAGCGTGCACAGTGACCAACCAAAGGATGCATACGTCACTGACTATGACCGAAGAGGTCCACTATGTGTCGTCAACATTGACAACTCATAACATGAGTCACAGATGGTCAGAGGGAGAGACAATGGTTTGGGAACCCTGTGTATCGACTGGAAACGACAAAGACCTTAAAAACGTAGTGGCACGGTATGGCTACTGTGCACACCAAGCAACCAAACTAGGCATATGTCACTGACCATGACCAAAGAATTTCAATATGGGTGGTCAACATTCACCAACCATAACACGAGTCACAAACGGTCAGAGGGGGAAACAATGGTCTGGGAATATCAGTTCTCAACTAGCAAGTACAGCGGCCTTCAATCAGTATAAGCACGGTGTGGCTACCATGCACGATGACCGACCAAAGTAGGCATATGTATCTAACCATGACCAAACGAATTTCACAGTGTGTGGTCAACGTTGAAAACTCATAACACAAGTCACAAGTGGTCAGAGGGAGAGACAATGGTTTGGGAAGCCTATGCATGGACTAGAAAGAACAAAGAACTTCAATACGTAGTGGCACAGTGTGGCTACTATGCACACCAAACAACCAAACTAGGCATATGTCACTGACCATAACCAAATAATGTCACTAATTGTGGTAAACTTTGACAACTCATAACACGAGTCACAAATGGTCAGGGTGAAAGATAATGGTTTTTGAATACTAGTTATTGATTAGCAAGTACAAACACCTTCAATATGTAGTGGCACAGCGTGGCTACCATGCACAGTGACCAACCAAAGTATGCAGACGTCACTGACCATGACCAAAGAATTTCACTTCATGTGGTCAGCGTTGACAACTCACAACACGAGTCACAGATATTCAGAGGGGGTAACTATGGTTTGGGAACACTAGCTATCATCTAGAAAGCATAAAGACCTTCAATACGCAGTGACACGGTGTGGTAACCATGTACAGTGACAAACCAAAGTAGGCATATGTCGGTAACCATGACCAAAAGAATTTCACAGTGTGTGGTCAACGTTGAAAACTCATAACACAAGTCACAAGTGGTCAGAGGGAGAGACAATGGTTTGGGAAGCCTATGCATGGACTAGAAAGAACAAAGAACTTCAATACGTAGTGGCACAGTGTGGCTACTATGCACACCAAACAACCAAACTAGGCATATGTCACTGACCATAACCAAATAATGTCACTAATTGTGGTAAACTTTGACAACTCATAACACGAGTCACAAATGGTCAGGGTGAAAGATAATGGTTTTTGAATACTAGTTATTGATTAGCAAGTACAAACACCTTCAATATGTAGTGGCACAGCGTGGCTACCATGCACAGTGACCAACCAAAGTATGCAGACGTCACTGACCATGACCAAAGAATTTCACTTCATGTGGTCAGCGTTGACAACTCACAACACGAGTCACAGATATTCAGAGGGGGTAACTATGGTTTGGGAACACTAGCTATCATCTAGAAAGCATAAAGACCTTCAATACGCAGTGACACGGTGTGGTAACCATGTACAGTGACAAACCAAAGTAGGCATATGTCGGTAACCATGACCAAAAGAATTTCACAGTGTGTGGTCAACGTTGAAAACTCATAACACAAGTCACAAGTGGTCAGAGGGAGAGACAATGGTTTGGGAAGCCTATGCATGGACTAGAAAGAACAAAGAACTTCAATACGTAGTGGCACAGTGTGGCTACTATGCACACCAAACAACCAAACTAGGCATATGTCACTGACCATAACCAAATAATGTCACTAATTGTGGTAAACTTTGACAACTCATAACACGAGTCACAAATGGTCAGGGTGAAAGATAATGGTTTTTGAATACTAGTTATTGATTAGCAAGTACAAACACCTTCAATATGTAGTGGCACAGCGTGGCTACCATGCACAGTGACCAACCAAAGTATGCAGACGTCACTGACCATGACCAAAGAATTTCACTTCATGTGGTCAGCGTTGACAACTCACAACACGAGTCACAGATATTCAGAGGGGGTAACTATGGTTTGGGAACACTAGCTATCATCTAGAAAGCATAAAGACCTTCAATACGCAGTGACACGGTGTGGTAACCATGTACAGTGACAAACCAAAGTAGGCATATGTCGGTAACCATGACCAAAAGAATTTCACAGTGTGTGGTCAACGTTGAAAACTCATAACACAAGTCACAAGTGGTCAGAGGGAGAGACAATGGTTTGGGAAGCCTATGCATGGACTAGAAAGAACAAAGAACTTCAATACGTAGTGGCACAGTGTGGCTACTATGCACACCAAACAACCAAACTAGGCATATGTCACTGACCATAACCAAATAATGTCACTAATTGTGGTAAACTTTGACAACTCATAACACGAGTCACAAATGGTCAGGGTGAAAGATAATGGTTTTTGAATACTAGTTATTGATTAGCAAGTACAAACACCTTCAATATGTAGTGGCACAGCGTGGCTACCATGCACAGTGACCAACCAAAGTATGCATATGTCACTGACCATGACCAAAGAATTTCACTTCATGTGGTCAATGTTGACAACTCACAACACGAGTCACAGATATTCAGAGGGGGTAACAATGGTTTGGGAACACTAGCTATCATCTAGAAAGCACAAAGACCTTCAATACGCAGTGACACGGTGTGGTAACCATGTACAGTGACAAACCAAAGTAGGCATATGTCTCTAACCATGACCAAACGAATTTCACAGTGTGTGGTCAACGTTGAAAATGCATAACACGAGTCACAAGTGGTCAGAGGGGGAAACAATGGGTTGGGAACACTAGTTATCAACTAGCAAATAGAAATATTTTCAACAAGTAGTGGCACGGTGTGGGTAGCGAGTACAGTGACCAACCAAAGGATGCATACGTCACTGACTATGACCGAAGAAGAACACTATGTATGTTCAACATTGACAACTCAAAACACGAGTCAGAAATGGTCAGAGGGAGAGGCAATGGTTTGGGAACCCTGTGTATCAACTAGAGAGGACAAATAACTTCAATACGTAGTGGAACAGTGTGGCTACTATGCACACCAAACAACCAAACCAGGCATTTTCACTGACCATGACCAAAGAATTTCAATATGGGTGGTCAACATTCACCACCCATAACACTAGTCACAAACGGTCAGAGATGGAAACAATGGTCTGGGAATATCAGTTCTCAACTAGTAAGTACAGCGGCCTTCAATCATGATAAGCACAATGTGGCTACCATGCACAATGACCGACCAAAGTAGGCATACACTCTGCTTCTGACTAAAGAAATCCGCTGTGTGTGGTCAACGTTGACAACTCATGCTAGGAGTCACAAATGGCCAGAGTGGGAGACAATGGTTTGGGAACACCAGGTATGAACTAGCAAGCACAAGGACCTTCAACAAATTGTGGCACGGTGTGGATACCATGCAGGATGACCAACCAAAGTAGGCATATGTCACTGACCATGACAAAATAATACCACTAAGTGTGGTAAACTTTGACAACTCATAACACGAGTCACTAATGGTCAGAGTGGAAGACAATGTTTTGTGAATACTAGTTATCGAGTAGCAAGTACAAATACCTTCAATATGTAGTGGCACAGCGTGGCTACCATGCACAGTGACCAACCAAAGTATGCATATGTCACTGACCATGACCAATGAATTTCACTTCATGTGGTCAGCGTTGACAACTCACAACACGAGTCACAGATAGTCAAAGGGGGTTCACAATGGTTTGGGAACACTAGCTATTAACTAGAAAGCACAAATACCTTCAATACGTAGTGACACGGCATGGTAACCATGTACAGTGACAAACCAAAGTAGGCACATGTCACTAACCATGACCAAACGAATTTCACAGTGTGTGGTCAACGTCGAAAACGCATAACACGAGTCACAAATGCTCAGAGGGGGAAACAATGGGTTGGGAACACTAGTTATTAACTAGCAAGTACAAAGATCTTTAGCAAGCTGTGGCACGGTATGGCTAGCGTGCACGGTGACCAACCAAAGGATGCATACGTCACTGACTATGACCGAAGAAGTCCACTATGTGTGGTCAACATTGACAACTCATAACACAAGTCACAGATGGTCAGAGGGAGAGACAATGGTTTGGGAACCCTATGTATCGACTAGAAAGGACAAAGAACTTCAATACGTAGTGGCACGTTGTGGCTTCTATGCACACCAAACAACCAAACTAGGCATATGTCACTGACCATGACCAGAGATTTTCAATGTGGGTGGTCAACATTCACCAACCATAACACAAGTCACAAACGGTCAGAGGGGGAAACAATGGTCTGGGAATTTCAGTTCTCAACTAGCAAGTACAGCGACCTTCAATCGGCATAAGCACGGTGTGGCTACCATCCACAATGACCGACCAAAGTAAGCATATGTGCGGCCTTTGACCAAAAAAATCCGCTGTGTGTGGTCAACGTTGACAACTCATAATAGGAGTCACAAGTGGTCAGAGGGGGCGACAATGGTTTAGGAACACCAGGTATCAACTAGCAAGCACAAGGACCTTCAATATGTTGTGGCACAGTGTGGATACCATGCACGATGACCAACCAAAGTAGGCATATGTCACTGACCATGACCAAATAATGTCATTAAGTGTGGTAAACTTTGAAAACTCATAACACGAGTCACAAATGGTCAGGGTGAACGATAATGGTTTGTGAATAATACTTATGGACTAGCAAGTACAAATACCTTCAATAAGTAGTGGCACAGTGTGGCTACAACGCATAGTGACCATCCAAAGTATGCATATGTCACTGACCAGGACAAAAGAATTTCACTTCATGTGGTCAATGTTGACAACTCACAAAACGAGTCACAAATATTCAGAGGGGGTAACAATGGTTTGGGAACACTAGTTATCAACTAGAAAGCACAAAGACCTTCGATACGTAGTGACACGGCATGGTGACGATAGACAGTGACAAACCAAAGTAGGCATATGTCACTAACCATGACCAAACGGATTTGACAGTGTGTCGTCAACGTTGAAAACTCATAGCACGATTCACAAATGGTCAGTGGGGGAAACCATGGGTTGGGAACACTAGTTGTCAACTAGCAAGTAGAAAGATTTCCAACAAGTAGTGGCACGATGTGGCTATCGTGTACAGTGACCAACCAAAGGATGCATATGTCACTGACTATGACCGAAGAAGTCCACTATGTATGGTCAACATTGACAACTCATAACACGAGTCACAGATGGTCAGAGGGAGAGACAATTGTTTGGGAACTTTATGCATCGACTAGAAAGGACAAAAAACCTCAATATGTAGTGGCACGTTGTGGCTACTATGCACACCAAACAACCAAACTAGGCATATGTCACTGACCATGACCAGAGACTTTCAATATGGGTGGTCAATATTCACCAACCATAACACGAGTCACAAATGGTCAGAGGGGGAAACAATCGTCTGGGAATATCAGTTCTCAACTAGCAAGTACAGCGACATTCAATCGGTATAAGCACGGTGTGGCTACCATGCACAATGACCGACCAAAGTAAGCATATGTACTGCCTTTGACCAAAGAAATCTACTGTGTGTGGTCAACTTTGACACCTCATAATAGGAGTCACAAGTGGTCAGAGGGGGAGACAATGGTTTGGGAACACCAGGTATCAACTAGAAAGAACAAGGACCTTCAATAAGTTGTGGCACGGTGTGGATACCATGCACGATGACCAACCAAAGTAGGCATATGTCACTGACCATGACCAAATAATGTCACTAAGTGTGGTAAACTTTGACAACTCATAACGCGAGTCACAAATGGTCAGGGTGGAAGATAATGGTTTGTGAATACTAGTTATCGACTAGCAAGTACAAATACCTTCAATATGTAGTGGCACAGTGTGGCTACAATGCACAGTGACCAACCAAAGTATGCATATGTCACTGACCATGACCAACAAATCTCACTTCATGTGGTCAACGTTGACAACTCACAACACGAGTCACTGATAGTCAGAGGGGGGTAACAATGGTTTGGGAACACTAGCTATCAACTAGGAAGCACAAAGACCTTCAATACATAGTGACACGGCATGGTAACCACGTACAGTGACAAACCAAATTAGGCATATGTCACTAACCATTACCAAAGAATTTCAATATGGGTAATCAACGTTCACAATCCATAATATGAGTCACAAATGGTCAGAGAGGGAAAATGGTTTCAAAATACTATGTATCTTCTAGCAAGTACAAAGATCTTTTGTATGTATTGGCACGGTGTGGCTACCGTGCACAATGACCTATCCAAGTAGGCATACATCACTGCTCGTGACCAAAGAAGTTTAGTGTGTGTGGTTAACGTTCACAAGTCATAATACAAGTAAACAATGGGCAGAGGGAGAAACAATGGTTTGGGAATACTCGGTATCGACTAGCAATTACAATGACCTTCGATAAGTGGTGGCACAGTGTGGCTACCATGCACAATGACCAACCAAAGTATGCTTGTGTCACAGAATATCATAAAAAGAGTTTCATTGTGTGTAGTCAACTTTCCTTCTTACGGCTGGTCAATCGGAGCAATGGATGAGAGGATCTTCAAGCTCGAAGTTGCAAAATTTGAAATTCCGTCTGCGTCAATTTTTTATGATTAAAATAACTTTGTTATCATTCATAATTTTGAAAACTACCCTCTAGTCTTACACCCCCTTATGTTATGCCCTTTACCCATAGGAACCCTTATAATGTCATTTGGACATCACATGAACACCATGTGAGTTGGCTTAGTGCTTATAGAGTTAGATTCTGGAGCGATAGATCCTGGGTTTGAATCNAAATCTGTCCTCCAGGTCGTCCACGGAACATCCCTCTAGGGGGGTGGGAGGGAGTATTCCAGTGAAGGCACCTACACGTAACAAATCAACAAAAACCGACCTGGTGTCAAAGGAAGAAACCTATTGCTATTTATTGACTAGCAAGTGCAAAGACTTTTAACAAGTAGTGGAACGGTGTGGCTACCATGCCCAATGACCAACCAGATTAGGCATGTGCCACTTACCATGACCAAATAATTTTACTACGTGTGGTCAACGTTGACAACCCATAATATGGGTCACGAATTGTCAGAGGGGGAAACAATGGTTTGGGAATACTAGATACCAACTAGCAAGTACAACGACCTTCAATCAGAAGTAGCACGGTGTGGCTACCATGCACAATGACCGACCAAAGTAGGCATGTGTACTGCCTTTGACCAAAGAAATCCGCTGTGTGTGTTCAACGTTGACAACTCATAATACGAGTCACAAATGGTCGGAGAGGGAAACAATGGTTTGGGAACACCAAGTATCAAATAGCAAGCACAAGGGGCTTCAATACGTTGTTGAAGGTCTTTGTACTTGCTAGTTCAAAACTAGTGTTCCCAACCCTATTGACTAGCAAGTACAAATACCTTCAATATGTAGTGGCACAGCGTGGCTACAATGCACAGTGACCAACCAAAGTATGCATATGTNAAGAATTTCACTTCATGTGGTCAATGTTGACAACTCACAACACGAGTCACAGATACTCAGAGGAGGTTACAATGGTTTGGGAACACCAGCTATCAACTAGAAAGCACAAAGACCTTCGATACGTAGTGACACGGCGTGGTAACCATGTACAGTGACAAACCAAAGTAGGCATATGTCACTAACCATGACCAAACGGATTTGACAGTGTGTGGTCAATGTTGAAAACTCATAACACGAGTCACAAATGGTCAGTGGGGGAAACCATGGGTTGGGAACACTGGTTATGAACTAGCAAGTATAAACATTTCCAACAAGTAGTGTCATGGTGTGGCTAGCGTGCAAAGTGACCAACCAAAGGATGCAGATGTCACTGACTATGACCGAAGAAGTCCACTATGTATGGTCAACATTGACAACTCATAACACAAGTCACAGATGGCCAGAGGGAGAGACAATGGTTTGAGAACCCTATGTATCGACTAGACAGGGCAAAGAACTGCACTACGTAGTTTCACGTTGTGGCTACTATGCACACCAAACAACCAAACTATGCATATGTCACTGACCATGACCACAGAAATTCAATATGGGTGGTCAACATTCAGCAACCATAACACGAGTCACAAATGGTCAGAGGGGGAAACAATGGTCTGGGAATATCAGTTGTTGACTAGCAAGTACAGCGACCTTCAATCAGTATATGCACAGTGTGGCTACCATGCACACTGACCGATCAAAGTAAGCATATGTACTGCCTTTGACCAAAGAAATCCGCTGTGTGTGGTCAACGTTGACAACTCATCATACGAGTCACAAATGGTCAGAGGGGGAAACAATGGTTTGGGAATACCAAGCATCAAATCGCAAGCAGAAGGAGCTTCATTAAGTTGTGGCACGGTGTGGATACCATGCACGATGACCAACCAAAAAATGTCACTAAGTGTGGTAAACGTTGACAACTCATAACACGAGTCACAACTGGTCAGAGTGGAAGATAATGGTTTATGAATACTAGTTATCGACTAGCAAGTACAAATACCTTCAATATGTAGTGGCACAGTGTGGCTACAATGCACAGTGACCAACCAAAGTATGCATATGTCACTGACCATGACCAACCAATTTCACCTCATGTGGTCAGCGTTGAACGACCTTCAGTCAGTAGTAGCACGGTGTGGCTACCATGCACAATGACCGACCAAAGTAGGCATATGTACTGCCTTTGACCAAAGAAATCCGCTGTGTGTGGTCAACGTTGACAACTCATAATACGAGTCACAAATGGTCAGAGAGGGAAACAATGGTTTGGGAACACCAAGTATCAAATAGCAAGCACAAGGGGCTTCAATACGTTGTGGCACGGTGTGGATACCATGCACGATGACCAACCAAAGTAGGCATATGTCACTGACCATGACCAAATATTGTCACTAAGTATGGTAAACTTTGACAACCCATAAGACGAGTCACAAATGGTCAGGGTGGAAGATAATGGTTTGAGAATAATAGTGATTGACTAGAAAGTACAAATACCTTCAATATGTAGTGGCACAGTGTGGCAACAATGCACAGTGACCAACCAAAGTATGCATATGTCACTGACCAGGACGAAAGAATTTCATTCCATGTGGTCAATGTTGACAACTCAAAACACGAGTCACAGATGTTCAGAGGGGTAACTATGGTTTGGGAACACTAGTTACCAACTAGAAAGCACAAAGACCTTTGATACATAGTGACACAGCGTGGTAACCATGTACAGTGACAAACCAAAGTAGGCATATGTCACTAAACATGACCAAACGGATTTGACAGTGTGTGGTCAACGTTGAAAACCCATAACACGAGTCACAAATGGTCAGTGGGGGAAACCATGGGTTGGGAACACTAGTTATGAACTAGCAAGTAGAAAGATTTCCAACAAGTAGTGGCACGGTGTGGCTAGCGTACACAGTGACCAACCAAAGGATGCATATGTCACTGACTATGACCGAAGAAGTCCACTATGTATGGTCAACATTGACAACTCATAACACGAGTCACAGATGGTCAGAGGGAGAGACAATGGGTTGGGAACCCTATGTATCGACAAGAAAGGACAAAGAACTTCAATACGTAGTGGCACGTTGTGGCTACTATGCACACCAAACAACCAAACTAGGCATATGTCACTGACCATGATTAGAGAATTTCAATGTGGGTTGTCAACATTCACCAACCATAACAGGAGTCACAAACAGTCAGAGGGAGAAACAATGGTCTGGGAATATCAGTTCTCATTTAGCAAGTACAGCGACCTTCAATCGGTATAGGCACGGTGTGGCTACCATGCACAATGACAGACCAAAGTAACCATATGTACTGCCTTTGACCAAAGAAATCCGCTCTGTGTGGTCAACGTTGACACCTCATAATAGGAGTCACAAATGGTCAGAGGGGGAGACAATGGTTCGGGAACAACATGTATCAACTAGCAAGCACAAGGACCTTCAATAAGTTGTGGCACGGTGTGGATACCATGCACGATGACCAACCAAAGTAGACATATGTCACTGACCATGACCGAATAATGTCACCGAGTGTGGTAAAATTTTACAACTCATGACACGAGTCACAAATGGTCGGGGTGGAAGATAATGCTTTGTGAATACTAGTTATCGACTAGCAAGTACAAATACCTTCAATATGTAGTGGCACAGCGTGGCTACCATGCACAGTGACCAACCAAAGGATGCATGTGTCACTCACCATGACCAACGAGTTTCACTTCATGTGGTCAGCATTGAAAACTCACAACACGAGTCACGGATAGTCAAGGGGGGGTAACAATGGTTTGGGGACACTAGTTATCAACTAGAAAGCACAAAGACCTTCGATACGTAGTGATACGGCGTGGTAACCATGTACAGTGACAAACCAAAGTAGGCACATGTCACTAACCATGACCAAAAGAATTTCACACTGCGTGGTCAACGTTGAAAACGCATAACACAAGTCACAAATGGTCAGAGAGGGAATCAATGGATTGGGAACACTAGTTATCAACTAGCACGTACAAAGATATTTAACAAGCTGTGGCACTGCATGGCTAGCGTGCACAATGACCAACCAAAGATGCATACGTCACTGACTATGACCGAAGAAGTCCACTGTGTGTGGTCAACATTGACAACTCATAACACGAGTCCTGAATGGTCAGAGGGAGAGACAATGGTTTGGGAACCCTATGTATCGACTATAAAGGACAAAGAACATCAATACGTAGTGGCACGGTGTGGCTAATATGCACACCGAACAACCAATCTAGGCATATGTCACTGACCATGACCAAATAATTTCATTATGGGTGGTCAACGTTGACCAACCATAACATGAGTCACAAACGGTCAGGGGACGAAACAATTCTATGGGAATATCAGTTCTTAACTAGCAAGTACAACGACCTTCAGTCAGTAGTAGCACAGTGTGGCTACCATGCACAATGACTGACCAAAGTAGGCATATGTACTGCCTTTGACCAAAGAAATCCGCAGTGTGTGGTCAACGTTCAAAACTCATAACACGAGTCACAAATGGTCAGTGGGGGAAACCATGGGTTGGGAACACTAGTTATAAACTAGCAAGTAGAAAGATTTCCAAAAATTAGTGGCACACTGTGGCTAGCGTGCACAGTGACCAACCAAAGGATGCATATGTCACTGACTATGACCGAAGAAGTCCACTATGTATGGTCAACATTGACAACTCATAACACGAGTCACAAATGGTCAGAGGGGGAGACAATGGTTTGGGAACCCTATGTATCGACTAGCAAGGACAAAGAACTTCAATACGTAGTGGCACGTTGTGGCTACTATGCACACCAAACAACCAAACTAGGCATATGTCACTGACCATGACCAGAGAATTTCAATATGGGTGGTCAACATTCACCAACCATAACACGAGTCACAAACGGTGAGAGGGGGAAACAATGGTCTGGGAATATCAGATCTCAAGTAGCAAGTACAGCGACCTTTAATCGGTATAAGCACGGTGTGGCTACCATGCACAATGACCGACCAAAGTAAGCATATGTTCTGCCTTTGACCAAAGAAATCCGCTGTGTGGTCAACGTTGACACCTGATAATAGGAGTCACAAATGGTCAGAGGGGGAGACAATGGTTTGGGAACACCAGGTATCAACTAGCAAGCACACGGACCTTCAATACGTTGTGGCACGCGGTGGATACCATGCACGATGACCAACCAAAGTAGGCATATAAAACTGACCATGACCAAATAATGTCACTAAGTGTGGTAAAATTTGACAACTCATAACACGAGTCACAAATGGTCAGGGTGGAAGATAATGCTTTGTGAATACTAGTTATCGACTAGCAAGTACAAATACCTTCAATATGTAGTGGCACAGTTTGGCTACAATGCACAGTGACCAACCAAAGTATGTACATGTCACTTACCATGACCAAAAAATTTCACTTCATGTGGTTAACGTTGACAACTCACAACACAAGTCACTGATAGTCAGAGGGGGGTATCAATGGTTTGGGAACACTAGCTATCAACTAGGAAGCACAAAGACTTTCAATACGTAGTGACACAGCGTGGTAACCACGTACAGTGACAAACCAAACTAGGCATATGTCACTAACCATGACCAAAAGAATTTCACAGTGCGTGGTCAACGTTGAAAACGCATAACACGAGTCACAAATGGTCAGAGGGGGAAAACAATGGATTGGGAACACTAGTTATCAACTAGCAAGTACAAAGACCTTCAACAAGCTGTGGCACGGTATGGCTAGCATGCTCAGTGACCAACCAAAGGATGCATACGTCACTGACTATGACCAAAGAAGTCCACTATGTGTGGTCAACATTGACAACTCATAACACGAGTCACAAATGGTCAGAGGGAGAGACAATGGTTTGGGAACCCTATGTATCGACTAGAAAGGACAAAGAACTTCAATACGTAGTGGCACGGTGTGGCTAATATGCACACCGAACAACCAAACTAGGCATATGTCACTGACCATGACCAGAGAATTTCAATATGGGTGGTCAAAGTTGACCGACCATAACACAAGTCACAAGCAGTCAGGGGAGGAAACAATGCTATGAGAATATCAGTTCTCAACTAGCAAGTACAATGAACTTCATTCAGTAGTAGCACACTGTGGCTACCATGCACAATGACCGACCAAAGTAGGCATATGTACTGCCTTTGACCAAAGAAACCCGCTGTGTGCGGACGACGTTGACAACTCATCATACGAGTCACAAATGGTCAGAGAGGGAAACAATGGTTTGGGAACACCAAGCATCAAATAGCAAGCACAAGGAGCTTCCATACGTTGTGGCACGGTGTGGATACCATGCACGATGACCAACCAAAGTAGGCATATGTCACTGACCATGACCAAATAATGTCACTAAGTATGGTAAACTTTGACAACTCATAACAAGAGTCACAAATCGTCAGGGTGGAAGATAATGGTTTGTGAGTAATAGTTATTGACTAGCAAGTACAAATACCTTCAATATGTAGTGCCACCGTGTGGCTACAATGCACAGTGACCAACCAAAGTATGCATATGTCACAGACCATGAACAAAGAATCTCACTTCATGTGGTCAATGTTGACAACTCACAACACGAGTCACAGATATTCAGAGGGGATAACAATGGTTTGGGAACACTAGCTATCAACTAGAAAGCACGGAGACCTTCAATACGTAGTGACACGGCGTGGTAACCATGTACAGTGACAAACCAAAGTAGGCATATGTCACTAACCATGACCAAACAGATTTGACAGTGTGTGGTCAATGTTGAAAACTCATAACACAATTCACAAATGGTCGGTGGAGGAAACCATGGGTTGGGAATACTAGTTATGAACTAGCAAGTAGAAACGTTTCCAACAAGTAGTGGCATGGTTGGGCTAGCGTGCAAAGTGACCAACCAAAGGATGCATATGTCGCTGACTATGACCGAAGAAGTCCACTATGTATGGTCAACATTGACAACTCAAAACACGAGTCACAGATGACCAGAGGGAGAGAAAATGGTTTGAGAACCCTATGTATTGACTAGAAAGGAGAAAGAACTGCAATACGTAGTGGCATGCTGTGGCTACTATGCACACCAAACAACCAAACTATGCATGTGTCACTGACCATGACCAGAGAAATTCAACATGGGTGGTCAACATTCACCAACCATAACACGAGTCACAAAAGGTTGGAGGGGGAAACAATGGTTTGGGACTATCAGTTCTCAAGTAGCAAGTACAGCGACCTTCAATCAGTATATGCACGGTGTGGCTACCATGCACAATGACCAACCAAAGTAAGCATATGTACTGCCTTTGACCAAAGAAATCCGCTGTGTGTGGTCAACATTGACAGCTCGTAATAGGAGTCACAAATGATCAGAGAGGGAGACAATGGTTTGGGAACACCAGGTATCAACTAGCAAGCACAAGGACCTTCAATATGTTGTGGCACGGTGTGGATACCATGCACGATGACCAACCAAAGTAGGCATATGTCACTGACCATGACCAACCAATTTCACTTCATGTGGTCAGCGTTGAAAACTCACAATACGAGTCACAGATAGTCAAAGGGGGGAAAGAATGATTTGGGAACACTAGCTATCAACTAGAAAGCACAAATACCTTCAATACGTAGTGACACGGCGTGGTAACCATGTACTGTGACAAACCAAAGTAGGCATCTGTCACTAACCATGACCAAAAGAATTTCACAGTGCATGGTCAACGTTGAAAACACATAACACGAGTCATAAATGGTCAGAGGAGGAAACAATGGGCTGGGAACACTAGTTATCAACTAGCGATTACAAAGACCTTCAACAAGCTGTGGCACGGCATGGCTAGCGTGCACAGTGACCAACCAAAGGATGCATAAATCACTGACTATGACCGGAGAAGTCCACTATGTGTGGTCAACATTGACAACTCATAACACGAGTCACAAATGGTCAGAGGGAGAGACAATGGTTTGGGAACCCTATGTACCGACGAGAAAGGACAAAGTACTTCAATACGTAGTGGCACGGTGTGGCTAATATGCACACCAAACAACCAAACTAGGCATATTTCACTGACCATGACCAGAGAATTTCAACATGGGTGGTCAACGTTGACCAACCATGACACGAGTCACAAACGGTCAGGGGAGGAAACAATGCTATGGGAATATCAGTTCTCAACTAGCAAGTACAAAGACCTTCGGTCAGTAGTAGCACAGTGTGGCTACCATGCACAATGACCGACCAAAGTAGGCATATGTACTGCCTTTGACCACAGAAATCCGCTGTGTGTGGTCGACGTTGACAACTCATCATACGAGTCACAAATGGTCAGAGAGGAAAACAATGGTTTGGGAACACCAAGTATCAAATAGCAAGCACAAGGAGCTTCAATACGTTGTGGCACGGTGTGGATACCATGCACGATGACCAACCAAAGTAGGCATATGTCACTGACCATCGCCAAATAATGTCACTAAGTGTGGTAAACTTTGACAACTCATAACACGAGTCACAACTGGTCAGAGTGGAAGGTAATGGTTTATGAATACTAGTTATCGACTAGCAAGTACAAATACCTTCAATATGTGGTGGCACAGTGTGGCTACAATGCCAAGTGACCAACCAAAGTATGCATATGTCACAGACCATGAACAAAGAATCTCACTTCATGTGGTCAATGTTGACAACTCACAACACGAGTCACAGATATTCAGACGGAAAACAATGGTTTGGAAACACTAGCTATCAATTAGAATGCACGGAGACCTTCAATACGTAGTGACACGGCGTGGTAACCATGTACTTTGACAAACCAAAGTAGGCATATGTCACTAACCATGACCAAACGGATTTGACAGTGTGTGGTCAACGTTGAAA
>SZWC01000628.1:119521-141256 GCA_023375785.1 Penium margaritaceum | reverse complement strand
TAACAAATCAACAAAAACCGACCTGGTGTGAAAGGGAGAAACCTTTTGCTATTTATTGACTAGCAAGTGCAAAGACTTTCCACAAGTAGTGGAACGGTGTGGCTACCATGCACAATGACCAACCAGATTAGGCATGAGCCACTTACCATGACTAAATAATTTTACTATGTGTGGTCAACGTGGACAACCCATAACATGGGTCACGAGTTATCAGAGGGGGGGAACAATGGTTTGGGAATACTTGATACCAACTAGCAAGTACAACGACCTTCAATCAGTAGTAGCACGGTGTGGCTACCATGCACAATGACTGACCAAAGTAGGCATGTGTACTGCCTTTGACCGAAGAAATCCGCTGTGTGTGTTCAACGTTGACAACTCATAATACGAGTCACAAATGGTCGGAGAGGGAAACAATGGTTTGGGAACACCAAGTATCAAATAGAAAGCACAAGGGGCTTCAATACGTTGTGGCACGGTGTGGATACCATGCACGATGACCAACCAAAGTAGGTATATGTCACTCACCATGACCAAATAATGTCACTAAGTGTGGTAAACTTTGACAACTGTAAACACGAGTCACAAATGGTCGGGGTGGAAGATAATGGTTTGTGAATAATAGTTATTGACTAGCAAGTACAAATACCTTCAATATGTAGTGGCACAGTGTGGCTACAATGCACAGTGACTAACCAAAGTATGCATATGTCACTGACCAGGACGAAAGAATTTCACTTCATGTGGTCAATGTTGACAACTCACAACACGAGTCACAGATATTCAGAGGGGGTACCGATGGTTTGGAAACACGAGCTATCAACTAGAAAGCACAAAGACCTTTGATACGTAGTGACACAGCGTGGTAACCATGTACAGTGACAAACCAAAGTAGGCATATGTCACTAACCAAGACCAAACGGATTTGACAGTGTGTGGTCAACGTTGAAAACTCATAACACGAGTCACAAATGGTCAGTGTGGGAAACCATGGGTTGGGAACACTAGTTATGAACTAGCAAGTAGAAAGATTTCCTACAAGTAGTGGCACGGCGTGGCTAGCGTGCACAGTGACCAACCAAAGGATGCATATATCACTGACTATGACCGAAGAAGTCCACTATGTATGGTCAACATTGACAACTCATAACACGAGTCAGAGATGGTCAGAGGGAGAAACAATGGTTTGGTAACACTATGCATCGACTAGAATGGACAAAGAACTTCAATACGTAGTGGCACGTTGTGGCTACTATGCACACCAAACAACCAAACTAGACATATGTCACTGACCATGACCAGAGAAGTTCAATATGGGTGGTCAACATTCACCAACCATAACACGAGTCACAAACGGTCAGAGGGCGAAACAATGGTCTGGGAAGATCAGTTCTCAAGTAGCAAGTACAGCAACCTTCAATCAGTTTATGCACGGTGTGGCTACCATGTACAATGACCGACCAAAGTAAGAATATGTACTGCCTTTGACCAAAGAAATGTGCTGTGTGTGGTCAACGTTGACAACTCATAATAGGAGTCACAAATGGTCAGAGGGAGAGACAATGGTTTGGGAACACCAGGTATCAACTAGCAAGCACAAGGACCTTCAATAAGTTGTGGCACGGTGTGGATACCATGCACGATGAACAACCAAAGTAGGCATATGTCACTGACCATGACCAAATAATGTCACTAAGTGTGGTAAACTTTGACAACTCATAACACGAGTCACAAATGGTCAGGGTGAAAGATAATGGTTTGTGAATACTAGTTATCGACTAGCAAGTACAAATACTTTCAATATGTAGTTGCACAGCGTGGCTACCATGCACACTGACCAACCAAAGTATGCATATGTCACTGACTATGACCAACGAATTTCACTTCATGTGGTCAGCGTTATAACTCACAGCACGAGTCACAGATAGTCAAAGGGGGGTAACAATTGTTTGGGAACACTAGCTATGAACTAGAAGCACAAATACCTTCAATGCGTAGTGACACGGCGTGGTAACCATGTACAGTGACAAACCAAAGTAGGCACATGTCACTAACCATGACGAAACAAATTTCACAGTGTGTGGTCAACGTTGAAAACGCATAACATGAGTCACAAATGGTCAGAGGGGGAAACAATGGGTTGGGAACACTAGTTATCCACTAGCAGGTACAAAGACCTTCAACAAGTAGTGGCACGGTATGGCTAGCATGCACAGTGACCAACCAAAGGATGCATACGTCACTGACTATGACTGAAGAAGTCCACAATGTCTGGTCAACATTCACAACTCATACCATGAGTCACAAATGGTCAGAGGGAGAGACAATGGTTTGGGAACCCTATGTATCGACTAGAAAGGACAAAGAACTTCAATACGTAGTGGCACGGTGTGCCTAATATGCACACCAAACAACCAAACTAGGCATATGTCACTGATCATGACCAGAGAATTTCAATATGGGTGGTCAACGTTGACCAACCACAACACGAGTCACAAACGGTCAGGAGAGGAAACAATGCTATGGGAATATGAGTTCTCAACTAGCAAGTACAACGACCTTCAGACAGTAGTAGCAGGATGTGGCTACCATGCACGATGACTGACCAAAGCAGGCATATGTACTGCCTTTGACCAAAGAAATCCGCTGTTTGTTATCAACGTTGACAACTCATAATACGAGTCACAAATTGTCCGATAGGGAAACAATGGTTTGGGAACACCAAGTATCAAATAGCAAGCACAAGGGGCTTCAATACGTTGTTGAAGGTCTTTGTACTTGCTAGTTCATAACTAGTGTTCCCAATTCTATTGACTAGCAAGTACAAATTCCTTCAATATGTAGTGGCACAATGTGGCTACAATGCACAGTGACCAACCAAAGGATGCATCTGTCACTGACCATGACGAAAGAATTTCACTTCATGTGGTCAATGTTGACAACTCACAACACGAGTCACTGATAGTCAGAGGGGGGTAACAATCATTTGTGAACACGAGCGATCAACTAGGAAGCACAAAGACCTTCCAGACGTATTGACACGGCGTGGTAACCATGTACAGTGACAAACCAAAGTAGGCATCTGTCACTGACCATGACGAAAGAATTTCACTTCATGTGGTCAATGTTGACAACTCACAACACGAGTCACTGATAGTCAGAGGGGGGTAACAATCATTTGTGAACACGAGCGATCAACTAGGAAGCACAAAGACCTTCCAGACGTATTGACACGGCGTGGTAACCATGTACAGTGACAAACCAAAGTAGGCATCTGTCACTGACCATGACGAAAGAATTTCACTTCATGTGGTCAATGTTGACAACTCACAACACGAGTCACTGATAGTCAGAGGGGGGTAACAATCATTTGTGAACACGAGCGATCAACTAGGAAGCACAAAGACCTTCCAGACGTATTGACACGGCGTGGTAACCATGTACAGTGACAAACCAAAGTAGGCATCTGTCACTGACCATGACGAAAGAATTTCACTTCATGTGGTCAATGTTGACAACTCACAACACGAGTCACAATTATTCAGAGGGGGTAACAATGGTTTGGGAATACTCGGTATCGACTAGCAAGTACAAAGACCTTCGATAATTGGTGGCACGGTGTGGCTACCATGCACAATGACCAACCAAAGCATGCTTGTGTCACTGAATATCATAAAATGAGTTTCACTGTGTGTAATCAACTTTCCTTCTTACGGCTGGTCAATCGGAGCAATGGATGAGAGGTTATTCAAGCTCGAAGATGCAAAATTTGAAATTCCGTCTGCGTCAATTTTTTATGATTAAAGTAACTTTGTTATCATTCATAATTTTGAAAACTACCCTCTAATCTTACACCCCCTTATTTTATGCCCTTTACCCATAGGAACCCTTGTAATGTCATTTGGACGTCACATGAACACCATGTGAGTTGGCTTAGTGCTTATAGAGTTAGAGTCTGGAGCGATAGGTCCTGGGTTTGAATCCTCGTACGCGCAATATAGAATAGGCTCGTGACCTGGGAGGGGGGGGCCGTGTTGTGATACCTCAACTCTACCTTCGAGCCTAAGCCGTGGGGGGATAGGGGGGGTGTCATAATGCGGTCGCAAATCTGTCCTCCAGGTCGTCCACGAAACATCCCTCTAGGGGGGGGGGGTGGGAGTATTCCAGTGAAGGTACCTACGTGTAACAAATCAACAAAAACCGACCTGGTGTCAAAGGGAGAAACCTATTGCTATTTATTGACTAGCAAGTGCGATGACTTTCAACAAGTTGTGGAACGGTGTGGCTACCATGCGCAATGACCAACCAGATTACGCATGTGCCACTTACCATGACCAAATAATTTTACTATGTGTGGTCAACGTTGACAACCAATAATATGGGTCACGAGATGTCAGAGGGGGAAACAATGGTTTGGGAATACTATATACCAACTAGCAAGTACAACGACCTTCAATCAGTAGTAGCACGGTGTGGCTACCATGCACAATGACCGACCAAAGTAGGCATGTGTACTGCCTTTGACCAAAGAAGTCCGCTGTGTGTGTTCAACGTTGACAGCTCATAATACGAGTCACAAATGGTCGGATAGGGAAACAATGGTTTGGGAACACCAATTATCAAATGGCAAGCACAAGGGGCTTTAATACGTTGTTGAAGGCCTTTGTTTTTGCTAGTTCATAAACTAGTGTTCCCAACCCTATTGACTAGCAAGTACAAATACCTTCAATATGTAGTGGCACAGTGTGGCTACAATGCACTTTGACCAACCAAAATATGCATATGTCACTGACCATGACGAAAGAATTTCACTTCGTGTGGTCAATGTTGACAACTCACAACACGAGTCACAGATATTCAGAGGGGATAACAATGGTTTGGGAACACTAGCTATCAACTAGAAAGCACAAAGACATTCCATACGTAATGACACGGCGTGGTAACCATGTACAGTGACAAACGAAAGTAGGAATATGTCACTAACCATGACCAAACGGAGTTCACAGTGTGTGGTAAATGTTAAATACTCATAACACGAGTCACAAATGGTCGGTGGGGGAAACCATGGGTTGGGAACACTAGTTATGAACTAGCAAGTAGAAACATTTCCAACAAGTAGTGGCACGGTGTGGCTATCGTGCACAATGACCAACCAAAGGATGCATATGTCACTGACTATGACCGAATAAGTCCACTATGTATGGTCAACATTGACAACTCATAACACGAGTCTCAGATGGCCAGGGAGAGACAATGGTTTGAGAACCCTATGTATCGACTAGAAAGGACAGAGAACTGCAATACGTAGTGGCACGCTGTGGCTACTATGCACACCAAACAACCAAATTATGCATATGTCACTGACCATGACCAGAGAATGTCAATATGGGTGGTCAACATTCACCAACCATAACACGATTCACAAACGGTCAGAGGGGGAAACAATGTTCTGGGAATATCAGTTCTCAACTAGCAAGTACAGCGACCTTCAATCAGTATAAGCACGGTGTGGCTACCATGCACAATGACCGACCAAAGTAAGCATATGTACTGCCTTTGACCAAAGAAATCCGCTGTGTGTCGTCAACATTGACAACTCGTAATAGGAGTCACAAATGGTCAGAGGGGGAGACAATAGTTTGGGAACACCAGGTTTCAACTAGCAAGCACAAGGATCTTCAATAAGTTGCGGCACGGTGTGGATACCATGCACGATGACCAACCAAAGTAGGCATATGTCACTGACCATGACCAAATAATGTCACTAAGTGTGGTAAACTTTGATAACTCATAACACGAGTCACAAATGGTCAGGTGTCAATCACACTTCAGCCGCAGCTCCGCGAGGAAGATCCATCCGCGGAGAGAGCCTGGGCAGGCTAAGATCTGCGCATAGAACGCTGGCTCCCGCGGACGCGGTTAAGCGAGGGCTAGCACGGGGTCCAGGGGCGATGAGGACCAGGATGTCTACAAGAGAGCCGCCGCAGGTTAGCACAATCACCTTCGGCGGTTCCCCCAACTCAAGCGCTTGTGGTGGAGGAAGAAAGAGGCGGGAAGCAGTGGCAGGAAATCCGCGGTACAAGGAGAACAGGGACAAGCCGCAGCAGGATCCGAAATCACTGACAGGGCGCAAGTAGGTCAGCGGAAGGGTCGAGCAATCAAGGGAGAGAACACCCAATCAGCATGAAGTGATCGTGCATCAATCACGGAGGAGCCCCTGGAGACGCACCGCGGAAGACAAAGATTCAAGGAAGAACACGAAGAACCGCATGCACGAGCCACGGATGAAGAAAATGATCAGTAGAGGATATGCTGTGTGTGAGTGTGTGTGTGTGTGGCTGAGGACGAGACCCGCGGTGCGTAGCCGCACCGCGTGGAGTCCAAGTAGGAGGAAAGAGGGTACGGTGAGAGGGATGAGACAGACGGCATGCAGACACGCCGTGCGGAGTCCCAAGTAGAAAAGGACCTCAGTAGCACTAGCACAAGTGCAACTCAGCCTTGCATGTATTCCTGAGCAATATTCCGCATTCATGTATTCTGCCAGATTCATTTAAGACATTCAACCGCTCCCGTTGTTCTCCATCCCGCTGCTCCCGTGCTCTCCTTGGAGTCCTGTCCGCGAACTGCGGAATTGCATGCGTGAAGAACTGAAAGTCCGAGTGAAGTGAACTGCCGGCGGTGCCTTCGCTTGCACGCGTCCGCGGAACAAGGGTTCTG
The DNA here is from genome assembly GCA_023375785.1 of Penium margaritaceum. NCBI lineage: Eukaryota > Viridiplantae > Streptophyta > Zygnematophyceae > Desmidiales > Peniaceae > Penium > Penium margaritaceum. The sequence continues at coordinate 134,539 of SZWC01000628.1, read as the reverse complement.
CGGAGAGGAGCTTGAAGCCACGCGGTGGCGGTTCCCGTGTGGCAAGGAGTGGACCGCGGAGTGTCATTCATCGGTGAGGTTTGTGCACCAAGATTCAGGCCTTCAGTCCGCAGAATTGCCAGTAGCTAGGGGTGGGGATCCTGTGATACCGCTACATACCTGAGTAGAGCTGTGATAGTAGAAAGAAGTGCATAATCCGCGGATCACATGAAATCAGGCCTGCGCGGAGAAAGTTAGAGGTGTGGTAGAATTGGGGGTATCAGTGTCATGGTGCGGTGAGCGTAGAGAGTTCCTTGCTCTTTGCTTAGCGGAACTGCGCGCGGCCTTCAGATCAGTCATTGATGTCGGCAGCACGTTTTGTGCATCAAGATTGCAGGAGACGGCAGCAGCAGTCATCTGTGTGGTGCTTCTTACCGCGCCGAGCCACCAGCTACGAGAACGTCCGGAACTCCTCGCCGGTGCCGTCCAGCACCCCAATCAGCTCCTTTCCACGTGCGGATCCACTGGTCCAACATCGACGGGCGAACGAGTGGCTGGAGCAGCTGCAATGGCGTCGCATCATGAACGCTTCGGGTGACCGTATGGAAGTGGAGACAGTCTTCAACCATGGCAGCCGCGGACCCAGCCAATCCGAGCACAAGTCAGAGGGACAGGGGCTGTGGCCGCGGCACTACCATGGTTTTCCGACCCCCAATCATCATCGGAGCAACACTCCGATGATGGAGGACTCAATGCCTATCGCGGATTGGTATACCAGCGTCATGGCGGGCAGCAGCTGATCGTGGCTGGCGGCATGGCGGCACACCACGCATCCTTGACAACACATCCGCAGACATTATCAGAGAACCCCGAGGAAGCAGAGACCACCGACAACCCAGCAGTCGACAACCAACGGCCAGTGACGGATTTGCAGCAGAAGGGACCACTGGCTCGCGCGCTTGGGATGTCTCTGGACTCCACCGTGCCGCGGCAGATGGCAGGGACGGTTCCGGGAGATATGGCTACGGGACCACCTGCAACGGGATCACAGCAGCAGCAGGCGACCCCATCAGTGTTCCTCCCTGGAGGCGAGCTGCTAGGGATGCCGGGGCCCCCAAAAACACTGGGATCCGCGCTGTTGTCGGTGAACCAGCCACCAGTGAATCAGCCTTCCGCGCCAGCGGGAGCAACGACGGCGGAACCCGTCGCACCCTCTCAACCGCCGATGTACTTGCTGCAGCAGCCTCCGGGAGTCGGCCAGGCAGGAGGGCTGCCGCAGCCCTACATATGCGGCCCAGCATTGCAGCAAAAGCCTTCGCAGCTGAGCATGAGTACACCATTGATGGGAGCATCCTCACAGGCCACACCAAGAGCACCGCCACAGCAGCAGGTGTACCCATCCCAGGCGGTAACCAGTACGATGCAAGCAGGAGCACTGCCGACACCGGGACCACTAAACCAACAACCTTGGCAGCCCGTGCCGCAAGCACGGATGTCGGTTCAGCCCCCTGCGGGGATGACGCAACCAGGGACTCAGGGTGCGTGCGTTACCCACCAGGGAGCCCCCGCGCAAATGCCACCAACGGGAACTCAACCATCGACCCATCAGCAGCAGACTGTTGGGGGTATGGCACAAATGAACGCCACAATCCAGCCTTCCGCTCCGCCTCTGTGGGCGACACAGCACCAGCAGTCCGGGGGCATGGCACAGGGGAGGATGACACTGCGGACGCTCATGGTCGGCGTGTTGAAATAGTATGCACCTTGTCCACTGCCTAGCTGGCTAGCTACACATACAAACAAGGCATGCACTGCTCTGTGGAGTACGTCCCCTTGGTCTGTTATGAGATGGGCCAGGAATGCACTGCCCATAATGGGTATGTCCCCTGTGGCTCATCATAGGAACCATACCTTTTTGGCATGGTTGAATAGGCACCGGAGTCTCAAACAAGAGATCGCGGGTTCAAACCCCGCGACGGCCACATTTTTCTTTGTGGCCAAAACTTGGACAGGAAGCTTCTATGAAGCTTACTAAAAGCCTGGCTTGAAGATGACACTTGGCAGTCTAAGGACGCGCCAAGGAGGATTGTAGGTTGAGGTTGGCTCCAGTGGAGCCACTACAAGAAGAAGCTTTAGCAAAGCTCTGTAAGTATAAAAGCCTGTACCTTGCATGCATCCATTTACAGTTCTTGCCTTTGAGGCTCCTCACAGAGTGTCCAACCAAAGGTAGACACTAAAGACCAACATGCGGACTTCGTGAGGTTGCAGACCAAACGAACCTAAAGTGTGGATCCCTCGTTTGAGGGTGATATGTTATCTTGGTTGCAATACCAAGAGCGGTTGGCGGCCTCCCATGTCGGGACCCGTTTTCTAGACCGTTGCTATCCGGCGCATTGACAAAGGGTTATGGGCCCACACTTCTGGTTCTAAGGCACGCTTCCAAGACCGACTAGCGCGTGGTCTTGTAGGGCGCATAGGTACAACAGGGACACAACCATCGGACGACTCCATCTGCTCCATCGGCTCCATCGGCTTCTTCAGGTAGGGTGCGTGCACGTGGCAGACTAGGGGACGAGGATCAACTCTGTCCATGTTGGACAAGACCCTCGAGCCCCAACGGGATTAAGCTCTACCCCTTTTTAGAAGGTGGTAGGACCCCGAGTCCGTTCCCTCACGACGGCATCATCGCCTTAGGCGATCATCGGCTGGAGGGGTATGCAACGGAACCAACTGCACCTTTGACAACGGTCGCAGTCAGTAGTCTCATCAGCCTCATCGGCCTCAACGAAGCAGAGTAGCAGCGAAGCAGAGAAGACGAGCAACCGCCAAAAATGGCGGATCCAACTCCAGCCCGCCTTGAGGCGGGTATGTCCAAATTCACGGGGACAGGTTTTCCCTTGTGGAAATGGCAATTTGAAATTGTAATGAACGTGCGTGGCTACCTCGACATCCTAAAAGGGATCGAGACAGCACCCGCCGATGCAACCGTGATGACGCATGCGGCTGACCTTGCAGCATGGACGATGAAGAACAACATAGCTCTCGCCATTCTTGTGACGTCCATCAATGAGACTCAACACTCCCACATCACAGGATGCACGTTGGCTGCCGAGGCCTACGCAAAGCTATCACGCGTGCATCAATCCAACGCTCTACCAAACCGCCTCTTCATCTTCCAACGGTTGATGTCGATGAGGGTGAGCGAAGGAGAATCGATACCCGCATTTTTGCAGTCGTTCGACAACGTGCTGCAAGAGGTCTAGCAAATGGAATGGAAGCTCGACTCCAACATACGTGCCATGATCCTTCTAATGGCGCTGTCGGAAAGCTGGGGGTCCTTGATCACTGTATTTGGCGGTTGGAAGGAGGCGGATCTGACGTATGAGGCTATCGCCGAACATGTCCGCAACAAGTCCATGCGACGCAGTGGTAGTGAGGCAAACATCTCAGCCTATGCCTCTCGCTTCAGTGGACAAAGTACAAGCTCTCGCTCCAGTCAAGGCAACAGCGGAAGTGGTGGCGGTGGAGGGAAAGGCAACGGTGGCGGGAAGAGTTCCAAGAAGCCCGGTAATTGTCACAACTGTGGCAAGGCTGGGCACTGGGCTAGGGACTGCCGTAGTCCCAAGAAAGAAGGCGGGAACAAAGGTGGAAAGGAGAAGAAGGAGCTCACCAACATGATGGCTAGGAGGCTGCCCATGAAGGGGGCAGCGATCCTTAGGCCCGGGGCATTCGCCCTTGACTCGGGCACCAACCACCACTCTTCAAAAGACAAGGGTGGATTTGTCTCCATGGCCGAATCTGTCATGCGCATCAAGTGTGCAAACGGCGGCGTCGTCCAAGCCATGGGCGAAGGGGACAAGGTGATCACGTTCAACGTGAACGGTGCGGAGAAGGCGGTCAACCTTCAAAAGGTGGTGTACATGCCCTCCTTTGCAGCCAACCTATTGTCCGTGTCACAAATCACCAACAACAACATGACAGTGGTGTTCACCAACAAGGAAGCGGTGGCCCTAAAAAATGAGGACATCCAGATTTTGTACACCAAAGACGACCTCATGCTTCAAGTTCCAAGAGTCGACGGCCTCTACGTGCTTCAAACCAAAGTCACCAAGGCGTTGGATGAGGGACTCGCATGTGCCACCAAGACAGTGGCACCGGAGCCAAAGGATGCACCGCCGGCGACCGCTGCGGCCGCCACATCAACCAAGGACACTGACGCTGAGCTGTGGCACCGGCGATTTGGCCATGTGGCTAACAGCACGCTGCAGAAGATGCAGGAGCAAGAGGTAGTCCATGGAATGGAAGGGTTCACCATGAAGCATGGCGAAGGATGTGCATTGTGTGAACCATGCCTTCAAGCGAAGGCAAAGAAGAAGCCGTTTGGGAGAGGAGGTCAACGAGCGGAGCATGTCTTGGAGCTGGTACACATTGACGTGTGTGGACCCTTCCGCACACCGTCTAACGGAGGAAGCAAGTACTTCCTGACCTTCATTGATGACCACAGCCGCAAGTTGTGGATCTACTTCCTCAAAACAAAGGGAGAGGTCAAGGAGAAGCTCCTCGAGTTCGTCGCCATGGTGGAGCGGCAAACGTCCAAGAAGGTGAAGACGCTTCGAAGTGACAACGGGGGTGAGTACGAGGCATGCAAGCCTTGGCTCAAGCATCATGGCATCCGCCACGAGCAGACCACCCCATACAATCCCCAAAGCAACGGCGTGGCCGAGAGGATGAACCAGACCCTGCTCGGCATGGTGCGAAGCATGCTCTTCGACGCCAAGCTCCCACCTCGCTTTTGGGCTGAAGCAGCAACAACGGCCTGCTACCTCTTGAACCTCACACCAGTAACCGCCTTGCAGAAGCGTGGAAAGGAGCAGGACAAGCAGCTGAAGACCCCACAGGAAGCATGGTCGGGAAAGAAACCCAACGCATCCCATCTGAAGGTGTTTGGGTCAACTACATGGGTGAAGATCCAGTCGGGAGAAGGTGGAGGCAAGCTTGACGCACGTTCGAGGAAGTGCGTCATGGTTGGGTACGACACGTCACACAAAGCCTATCGGCTTTGGGACCAGGCAGCAGGCAAGCTCGTGAGGAGCCGCGACGTCGTATTTGACGAACGCACCCTTGGAAGGGGAGAGCTACAGGACCCGATCCTCGCTCCCAAAGCGAAAGAGTGGATAGAGTTGCTTGAGTCCGGAGACCAAGCGCCCAACAACTGGCTCGCTTTGCCAGCAGGTGGTATGAATGGGAGAGATGCTGCGGAGGATGATGCAACATCTGACATGGACGCGGATTGCGAGGCGTCCAGGGCTTCCGAGTCTGACTTGGAGTCTGACGACTCTTCTGACGATGACGACGACGACGACGACAAACCACCACCTGTGGAAGCACCAGCACCAAAGCAAGAAGCCGCACCACTACCCCGGCGCAGTTTGCGACCAAAGAAAGCACCTTTGCGGTATGAGGACGATTGGACCGGCCTTAGCTGGTCGTGCATGGCTCAGGGAGAACCATCCACAGTGGCGGAGGCGATGAATGGCCCACATGTGGCCAAGTGGAAGGAGGCAGTGGACAGCGAGCTTGCGTCCATTGCCGAGAACAGCACGTGGGTGCTGGTGGATAGACCTGACAAGGCCCACGTGGTGGTATCCAAGTGGGTCCTCCGAGTGAAGAAGAAGCAAGACGGCAGCATCGACAAGTTCAAGGCAAGGGTAGTGGCTAAGGGGTTCTCTCAACGCCCGGGCTCTGAGTACGATGAGACGTTCGCGCCCGTCGTGACCTTTGCCTCCATCCGCTCTCTCCTTGGCATTCCAGCTGTAAAGAACCTGGAGATACACCAGATGGACGTCAAGACAACTTTTCTTTATGGGAAGCTTGACAAGAAAGTGCTGATGGAGGTGCCCGAAGGAGTCGAAGCTCCCGAGGGCAAGGTGTGCAAGTTGGTGAAAGCGCTCTATGGGCTGAAACAGGCCCCAAGGATGTCGTACAAAGAGATGGACGGTTTCATGACCGGTCTCTCCTTCGCACATTGCCATAGTGATCCAAGCGTGTATGTGCACGATGATGGGAGAGGGATAATGCTGGTTGCACTGTACGTGGATGATCTGATCATCTGCTCGTCTTCGGTCGAGCTGCTGGATGAGCTGAAGTCTGACCTCAGCAAAAGGTTCAAGATGAAGGACATGGGTCCTCTCGAGTACTACCTTGGGATCGCCATCCACCGCAACCGAGTAGCCGGCACCATCGAACTCAACCAAACCAAATACATTGGTGAGGTACTGAAGCGCTATCACATGGAAGACTGCAAACCTGTCAGCACCCCAATGACGACCGATACGAAGCTGAAGGCCTCCATGTCGCCAAGCAACGAAGCAGAACAAAGGGAGATGCAAGACATCCCCTCACAGTCTGCCGTGGGTAGCATCATGTACGCCATGGTAGGGACTCGTCCCGATATCTGCTATGCTGTGGGACAAGTGAGCAGATTCGTGGCCAACCCTGGGCCACAACATTGGCAGGCAGTCAAGCGCATCTTGCGCTACCTGCAGAAGACACGTCACATGAGCCTCATCCTTGGAGGCCAAGAAGGAACGGAACACCTTCGCCTGAAGTGCTACACCGATGTTGACTGGGGAGGAAACCTCGACGACAGGAAATCCACCTCTGGATACGTGTGCATCTTGAATGGCGCTGCCATCTCATGGGCCAGCAGGAAGCAGGATTGTATTTCTGTATCCATGGCTGAGGCAGAGTATGTTGCTCTGTCTGAGTTGTGCAAAGAGACTGAGTAGCTGCGCAGCCTCCTTGGCGAAATGACAGTACCACAGAAGGATGCCACGGTCGTACATGTGGACAACATGAGTGCCATCTCAATGGCTGAAGACAATATCATCTCCCGACGAACGAAGCACATCGACATACGTTACCACTGCTCACGTGACCTGGTCATGAAGAACGTGGTAGACTTGCAGCACTGCGGAACAAAGAGCATGCTTGCTGACTACATGACCAAGCCGCTGGAGAGCGACTTGCACTATGCAGGCATTCGTGGATTCGGCATGAGGAGTGCGGCAGAGGAAGGGTGAGCCCCAAGGCATTGATGGAGCCGAGTAAGCGCCAGATGGACAGAGGTGCAAGGGAGAGATTTGTTGAAATAGTATGCACCTTGTCCACTGCCTAGCTGGCTAGCTACACATACAGACAAGGCATGCACTGCTCTGTGGAGTACGTCCCCTTGGTCTGTTCTGAGATGGGCCAGGAATGCACTGTCCATAATGGGTATGTCCCCTGTGGCTCATCATAGGAACCATACCTTTTTGGCATGGTTGAATAGGCACCGGAGTCTCAAACAAGAGATCGCGGGTTCAAACCCCGCGACGGCCACACTTTTCTTTGTGGCCAAAACTTGGACAGGAAGCTTCTATGAAGCTTACTCAAATCCTGGCTTGAGGATGACACTTGGCGGTCTAAGGAGGCGCCAAGTAGGATTGTAGGTTGAGGTTGGCTCCAGTGGAGCCACTACAAGCAGAATCTTTAGCAAAGCTTTGCAAGTATAAAAGCCTGTACCTTGCATGCATCCATTTACAGTTCTTGCCTTTGAGGCTCCTCACAGAGTGTCCAACCAAAGGTAGACACTAAAGACCAACATGCGGACTTCGTGAGGTTGCAAACCAAACGAACCTAAAGTGTGGATCCCTCGTTTGAGGGTGATATGTTATCTTGGTTGCAATACCAAGAGTGGTTGGCGGCCTCCCATGTCGGGACCTGACACCAACGGTGACGGTTTTCTAGACCGTTGCTATCCGGCGCATTGACACTGCGCACCGCCGCAGCTGCCAGCGATTGCCCAGCAATAAATTCCCCATCAGCAAATAATTGGAGCAGTGCCCGCGGGAGCACCGGTACCAATGTCACATCTGCCACCAATGATGCAAAGACATTCACACCTGTTGCCACAGCAAACACATGGAACACAACACGCTTTATGGACGGTAACAGCTCTGACTGCCAGTATGGGACCAGCGGTTCAGCCCTATTCCGCGCCGGCGATTCCTGTCAACCAAACGTATTGGGTGCCCCAGATGATGCCATCAACGCCCGGGATTCAGGCTCCGCCCCCTGGGACGGCATTCTTCTCCACACCTTACACCGCTACTGTGTCAGCGCCTCCCTCTTGGTACATGCTTCCCCCACCTACGCACCCAGGCTTTCCTATGCACGCGGGACAGCCCCAGATACTAAACCCCCCAACGGGATACTCCGCGGTCCCTCCTGCAACCATTCCGGCCCCACGTGCTGTGACTGCGTTGACGACTAACCGCAGCACCGTTCCGTAGCTGTAATACATCCGTTCTGAACCCGCCAATATCCCGCGGTTGCACTCCTTCAAGGGTGCCCCGGAGGAGGACCTCTGGGTCTGGCTCAAACAAATCACTCTCTATGCTAGCATCGGCCTAATTCCACCTGACCTCTGCCTCGCCACCGCGCAACTTCATCTCCAGGGGGCTACAGCTGATTGGTACAACGCGCGGGCGCCTTTCCCTTCTTTTGAGGACTTTGGCAATGCCCTCATCGAACGCTTCACGCACCTGACCAAGGAGGAAGCGCTGGAGAAGATTGAAAAGGAGGTCATGCGCAAAGATGACGATATCCGCAGATTTCTGGACCAGTTCCTGACCTCAGCTTCGGTGGCCAAAAGCCCGCAAGGGGAAGGCCTGCCGCTATGGGTCCTGCTGCAAAACCTCATCCGTGCACTTCCCGATGAAATCAGCAGCCTCATGATCGCGGACCACTATCATTCCCTCCAAGACGCGGTGCGGGACGCCACATCTATTTTCACCAGACAGCGGTCCACCCGGCAATACCAGGGTGGTGAGACTCATGCACCCTCCCCTTCCCACGCCCTGCCCCCACAGCAGCAAAAGCCGAGGGCTTGCTACATGTGCTAGAGCCTGGAACACGTTGATCGGGATTGCCCACGTAAACGACAAGCAGCTCCGCGCCCTGACCCAGTCTCCCAGGATCCCATGGTCCAGCAGTGGCAGCAGTATTATAACCAGACATGGCCAGGTGAGCAACAGCAGCATCAGCGGCAACAACAGCAGCAGCAACAGCAACCGCCTTCGCCCCCAGCTGGACAAGACCAGGCGACCCAGTGGACAGGCCAGGGTATCTTGCCAAACCCGCCGCCAAACCCCACGGCCGGTGCTTGCAACGTTAAGCTAGGCTTGCCTATGGCGGAGGATGAAACCACGAAGGTGACACCCACACCTGAGGAAACGGAGTTCATCACCCAAGCTCGTTGACTCAAGCTCCGCGGATGGGACCTGCAGGAGGCTGCACAACTCCAGAGCGATCTGCGGCGACGGGCAGAAGCTGCTAAGGCCCGACTGCAAGAGGCCGTTACTGCCCGTTCTGTGCGACCTCCGGAAAAGCGACGAACTACGGATCCCGTACCTACGAAAGCTCCAGCCTCCGCCAATACCTCATCGGTGCCCCACCATGCTCCCGCCCTTGCGGCAGAGTCCACGGATCCGGTAGATATACTCTTCACCAGTCCCATCACCTCCGTAAATTTCTTCGATTTTCTCTGACTTCACCCTAAGCTGGCTCCGCGGCTCAGAGAAGAATTCACCCGAGCCAACCATCGCCTCCAGACTGTCGGCATCTCCCTCACCTGTACCACTCAGACACACGGCACTGAGAACACCCGACGGGTCGTAGCGGAGGCCCTACCGGGTTGACCACGGAGGAGATGGATTGGGGCTGGGCACCACAGCCTCTGGAACCACCTCGTCGCGATGACCGCCAGTACGAAGTTGTCTGTTGCGTGATTTGGATCTGCGGCCGCAAGTTCCTCGCTGTCATCGACACAGGGACAACCCACACTACCGTGGCACCCCGGGTCCTGTGCCTTGTTGGATGGACAGACCGCATCCTTCCAACGCGTCGATTGTTCAGCGATTCCGCGGGAGGGATGGATTATGGGGACGGAGAAGTCCGGGGCCTGCCCATGCAGGTGGGTTCTCTTCACGAACCAATGGATGTCCAAGTCACACAGGCCCGGACTTATGACGTCCTCCTGGGCATGGACTATCTCCTTGCGCGGCAAGGCAACCTCCTGTTCTCACTGGGGGTCATGCAACTCACCTCCGCCACCGGTACAAAAGAATACGTCCTCATCACTGTGAGAGACCGAGTAACGGTGCCGGTGACCGGTAACTCACCCTTTTCCCTCTCCGATGCGGCATAGGAAGATGCACGCCTGCGTTCCCACCGCAGCCAAGCCCCCGCGGAGGTCGCCCTTGACGCGGAACAGATCCCTGTTGGGGACTGGCGTGAACTCTAAGCGGACCACGCGGAACCAGGGGTGCGTGCCAGCCTCTTGGGGCTGTGGCAGCAAAGCGAGCAAGCGTTCGGCCAAGGCCTTCCCCTAGATGACGACGATGATTTCTACCCCATCCTCGACCAACGGCCATCTCCGCCCCCACGATGGGATCATATTTTGCACCCTCGCCTCTCACCCCACCAAAAGCAGGACTTCCGGGAACTGCTAGACTCCTATGCTGACATCTTTGCTGGCGCGGCGACAGACTTAGGAGCCGTCAATGCCTCCCATGTCATTAACACCGGCGCGGCTGCTGCGGTCAAACACAAAGTCCACCGGATCCTCCCTAACCAAGAGCAGATCATCAACAAAGGCCTCGCGGAGTTGAAGGCGCAGGGCGTAATAGTCCTCATTGTCAGCCCCTGGCGAGCCAATCTGGTTATTGTCGACAAACCGGATGGATCCAAACGCTTCTGTGTGGACTTCCGCGACCTCAACCACGTCACGGAAGAAGACGCATATCCCATGCCGCTGATTGTCGACATCCAGGAGTGCCAGCAAGGACGCAGATGGTTCGCGAAACTCGACGTCAAGGCAGCCTTCCACGCCGTCCCCATGCACCTGGATTCCATTGTCAAGACGGCTTTCATCACTCCTGAGGGACTCTACGCCTTTACCCGTATGCCCTTTGGTCTCCGCAATGCTAGCGCCACATTCCAGCGCATCATGGACTCCACTCTCCGCGGCATTCCCAATGTGAGCTGCTACATTGACGACATCATGGTCGCGGCTCACAGTTTCGCGGACCTATTCTCTTCCCTCTCCGCCGTCTTCTCGGCTCTCTGCGCTGCCAACCTCAAGCTCAAGGCCGCCAAGTGTTCTATCAGTGCCGCGGAGATGGAGTTTTTGGGGTTCGTCATGAGTGCCGAAGCCATCAAAACCGACCCCGCAAAAGAGCGGCCGTGCAGGAGTGGCGCCAACCCACTACTGCGGGACAGGTCAAAATCTTTCCTGGCTTTGTCTCTTTCTACCGCAAGTTCGTCCGCGACCACGCCCGCATTATCCGCCCACTGCAGCAGCTGACCCATCAGGACGTCCCATTTGAGTGGACGCCAGAGTGTGCCGCTGCCTAGGCGGAAATCAAGCATCGCCTGGTCACCGCGCCCATTCTTGAGTTTCCTGACTTCAACCTTCCCTTCTCCATCACCACTGACTGGTCCCGGGATGGCCTTAGCGCCATACTGTCGCAGTCGATCCAGGAACCAGTCCAGTGGGTGATTGCGTACGCCAGTCGCGCTCTCATGGACGGAGAGCGGAACTACCCACCAGTGAAGGGCGAATGCTTGGCTGTGTTATGGGCACTCCAACACTTCCGCGACTACATCAAGAATGGCAAACCTTTTACTGTCCCGACCGATCACCAAGCACTGCAATGTCTCCTCACAACACAGAACCACGAGGGCATCTTGGCCAAATGGGCCCTCCTCTTGCAAGGGCTATAACTTGAAGATCAAATACCAGCCCGCACTCGCCAATCGAAATGCGGACGCCCTCAGCCGCCTCCCTTGTGAGGACTGGCCTGACTCCGCGGACCCGCGGGATGGCCCCCTCTACCCCCTATAGCTGCCCCTCTCTCAGCAGAAACTGAACCTTAGTGGGAGGGCGTCGCTCGAGAATTCACGGATGAAGAATCTACGATTGTGTACCAACTCTTGTTCGAGCTGGAACCGGCCGAGTCCCTTGGTCCCGCAGAGACTCTTCCAGCTCTCCATCCCACTGGGCACAAGCTTGCCCGCCATTTCAATCCCACCATCCGCAGCTGGACGCTTGAGGAAATCGCACCACATCTTCCCCCCCGCTCTTCACTACCACCATCACACCGAACTCCCTCTGCGGCGGCAGCTGCCACCGCCCCTCCGACGCTGTCTCCCGCGCCCTCTGCCTCCCCTCTCCTTGATACTCGCCATCTCCTTTCCCTGGTTGACTTCCTCCTCCACTCACCTGCGTCTGCGGGGCGTCTCCAGAACCTCTTCTCCTCCGTCAACCCCTCTCTCTCTCTCCCGCCGGCATCCACCTCTCCTGCACCTTCACCCGGGATACAGGTGTCCGCATGGTGGCCCATGTCGTCGTTACAGCACACTCCTGCGTCCGGGAGGATGCCTGCCGCGCGCCATGCACGTGGGCTCCTGCACCGCTGATACCTGGTCCAACGGCACCCGCTGAAGTCCACGTGGCATGGTGCCACGTCTGGGTCTATGGCCACAAATTTGTAGCCATCATGGACACCGGCGCCACCCATACCAACATCGCGTTGCAGATGGCTCGAACCTTACGACTGGACCACCTCATCACACCTACTCGGCTCCGCTTCTCCATATCCACCGGAGCCATCCATGCACCCATTGGCCAGAACGTGGTCCTCCCCATCCAGGTCGCCAATGTGCATGCACCACACACCGTGCAGGTGTGCGATGTCCGCACATACGATATGCTCCTCGCAGTCGACTGGCTCGCACCGCGCCAAGCAGATATATTGCTCGGCGCTGGCATCCTCAGTCTCATTTCCGTCTCCGGCATTCGATCGTTTACTCCACTCTTTTCCTTAGCTCGCCCGTCCTTTGATCCACTTTCCATGGTTCTCACGCCACCCACCTCTGGCACTCAGTTCACTCGTAGCATCACACGAAGCTCGGGGGTAAACCGCGGAACTGCCTCTGCCATGGCTTGTCCATCCAGCACGGAGTCCGCGCATGCGAACAGGGGGGGTGGTGGCATTGCGAGGCGACCTATCCGGCGGCAGACCACAAACCGAGCCGTAAGGGTGCACGCCGGATCAGATTTGCGGATCTGACGTCAGATCCTTACTCACGGATCGGATCCAACTCCTGGATCCGGACTCTCGGATCCGGATGTCGGATCCGCGGATCCTTGGATCCTCGGATCTGACTCTCGGATCTAGGTCGGATCCAGCGTAGGTACGAAGTTCTAACATGTATATCATGCGAATTTCAGCATGAATTTACAGTGTTTACTGTATTACACAACAACTCATCTGTATTTAATGGTATTTTTGTGATATTTATATGGTTTTCCTGTCTAGAATGTGCGATTTATGGCAGCTTATACAAAAGAAGCATACATTTGCATTAAATCAAAGTTACCCTCATCTGGACTCTTGGATCTCGGATCGGATCCAAGTAGTGTGATCCGGACTCTCCGATCCGGATCCGGATCCGGATTTGCGGATCTGACTCTCGGATCCATGGATTTGGTGTGCACCTTTACCGAGCCGTAGCCGGAATGAGACACTCCGCACCACCCATGACGGCAGCCTCACCTGCGGCATCCCAGGCCCGCCGGGACCCTTCCGCGCCCCCGGCAGCAGCAGCAGCAGCAACTTCACCTGGAGCACCTCCAAATTTGGGCCATCCTGTGTCACCAGGGGCATCTCCGGCCGCCCGGGGCCCTTCCACGCTACCTGGAATATCTCCAGTTCCTCGAGTCCCCTCCGCGTCGCCTGGGACACCTGTGGCTCCACGGGGCCCCTCTGCACCCTCGACGACAGTAGCGGCAACCTCACCTGGAATAGCCCCGACATTGGACCCTTCTGCACCCCCAACAACAGCAGCACCAACAGTCTCACCAGGAGCAACTCCGGTACCGGGCTCCTCCGCAGCACCCACGGCAGCAGCTCCAGCAGCATCACCAGGAGCACCTCCGACGCTGGCCCCCCCTGCATCGCTGGCACTGACCACATCCGCAGGCGCACCACTGCCGCCTGGCCCCTTTGCGCCAACAGCGCACTCTTCCTCCCCACCAGCCTCGCGAGACAATCCGGCGCACGGCACACCACATCCTGCACTTAGTGCAGGAACGACAATGGAAGGTCCGCGGACCTACCTGGAAGAAAGCTCCGGAGATAGCGGAGATCAGCCCAGGGCAAACCAACTACTGGACGTGGTTAGTAGTGTCATTATGCACCTGTAGGACGAGCTCCCGGAGGCAATCCGCGTGGACATGGGGGACTCCTTCTATAACAAGGCATGGCAGGTAGCCGTGAAAGGCATGGCCAAGACTTCACTGGCACTGAACCAGCGCGGACGGCAAGATCAACTGCTGGAAACAGCAGGTGCGGACGACTCGTCTCGGCGCTCCGCAACATCCTCTACCTCCAACCGAGTAGTGGAATGACAGGTGTGGCAGCACTTCTTGACATTGAACAACCAGAAGGCGCGGTGAACACTGCCCGTGAATGGTGGCTCCTGGTCCGCAATGACCAGAGCGCGGACCCCACCCGACGCTACGTACATCTGCTTCAGGAACGTGCCCGGGCACTTACCCTCTACCATGCCCACCAGATGCCTGCGGGAACGATGGAGGCACCAGGCCGGAAAACCGCGGCAAAAGTCTGGAGGTGGGGATACCTGATCGTGCTGGTCACTACTAGATGGGGAGTGCAGTACACAGCGGCGGAGCTTGCAAGCATCACCGATGCGGAGATGCAATACGAGAACTGGTATGCCGCAATTAGTGAGTGGTGGCAGCTCACCTTGGATGGAACTCCGCGGCAGCGGATAGTAGCCGCGGTCGCACAAGGACAGTGGAAGACACTGTCAGGAGTGGGCACCCAGCTAAAAGAAGAGGCAGTACACCACTGGGCCCGGGAAGGAGCTGAAGTGTGTCGGGAAGAGAAGAGCCGTAGTCTCATCGAAATA
>SZWC01000628.1:91544-102013 GCA_023375785.1 Penium margaritaceum | reverse complement strand
GACAACCCATAATATGGGTCACGAGTTGTCAGAGGGGGGAACAATGGTTTGGGAATACTAGGTGCCAACTAGCAAGTACAACGACCTTAAATCAGTATTAGCACGGTGTGGCTACCATGCACAATGACCGACCAAAGTAGGCATATGTACTGCCTTTGACCAAAGAAATCCGCTGTGTGTGGTCAACGTTGACAACTCATAATACGAGTCACAACTGGTCGGAGAGGGAAACAATGATAAGGGAACACCAAGTATCAAACAACAAGCACAAGGGGCTTCAATACATTGTGGCACGGTGTGGATACCATGCACGATGACCAACCAAGGTAGGCATATGTCACTGACCATGACCAAATAATGTCACTAAGTGTGGTAAACATTGACAAAACATAACACGAGTCACAAATGGTCAGGGTTGAAGATAATGGTTTGTGAATAACAGTTATTGACTAGCGAGTACAAATACCTTCAATATGTAGTGGCACAGTGTGGCTACAATGCACAGTAACCAACCAAAGTATGCATATGTCACTGACTAGGACGAAAGAATTTCACTTCATGTGGTCAATTTTGACAACTCATAACACGAGTCACAAATGGTCGGTGGGGGAAACCATGGGTTGGGAACACTAGTTATGAACTAGCAAGTAGAAACATTTCCAACAAGTAGTGGCACGGTGTGGCTAGCGTGCACAGTGACCACCAAAAGGATGCATATATCACTGACCACTATGTATGGTCAACATTGACAACTCATAACACGAGTCACAGATGGCCAAAGGGAGAGACAATGGTTTGGGAACCCTATGTATCGACTAGAAAGGACAAAGAACTGCAATACATAGTTGCACGTTGTGGCTACTATGTACACCAAACAACCAAAGTATACATATATCACTGACCCTGACCAGAGAATTTCAATATGAGTGGTCAACATTCACCAACCATAACACGAGTCATAAACGGTCAGAGGGGGAAACAATGGTCTGGGAATATCAGTTCTCAACTAGCAAGTACAGCGACCTTCAATCAGTATAAGCACGGTGTGGCTACCATGCACAATGACCGACCAAAGTAAGCATATGTACTGCCTTTGACCAAAGAAATCCGCTGTGTGTGGTCAACGTTGACAACTCGTAATAGGAGTCACAAATGGTCAGAGGGGGAGACAATGGTTTGGGAACACCAGGTATCAACTAGCAAGCACAAGGACCTTCAATACGTTGTGGCACGGTGTGGATACCATGCACGATGACCAACCAAAGTAGGCATATGTCACTGACCATGACCAAATAATGTCACTAAGTGTGGTAAACTTTGACAACTCATAACACGAGTCACAAATGGTCAGGGTGGAAGATAATGGTTTGTGAATACTAGTTATCAACTAGCAAGTACAAATACCTTCAATATGTAGTGGCACAGTGTGGCTACAATGCACAGTGACCAACCAAAATATGCATATGTCACTGACCATGACCAACAAATTTCATTTCATGTGGTCAACGTTGACAACTCACAACACGAGTCACTGATAGTCAGAGGGAGGTAACAATGGTTTGGGAACACTAGCTATCAGCTAGGAAGCACAGAGACCTTCAATACGTAGTGACACGGCGTGGTAACCACGTAGAGTGACAAACCAAACTAGGCATATGTCACTAACCATGACCAAAGAATTTCAATATGGGTGGTCAACGTTCACAACCCATAACACGAGTCACAAATGGTCAGAGGGGGAAACAATGGGTTGGGAACACTAGTCATCAACTAGAAAGTACAAAGACCTTCAACAAGCAGTGGCACGGTATGGCTAGCGTGCACAGTGACCAACCAAAGGATGCATACGTCACTGACTATGACCGAAGAATTCCACTATGTGTGGTCAACATTGACAACTCATAACACGAGTCACAAATGGTCAGACGGAGAGACAATGGTTTGGGAACCCAATGTATCGACTAGAAAGGACAAAAAACTTCAAAACGTAGTGGCACGGTGTGGCTAATATGCACACCGAACAACCAAACTAGGCATATGTCACTGACCATGACCAGAGAATTTCAATATGGGTGGTCAACGTTGACCAACCATAACACGAGTCACAAACGGTCAGGGGAGGAAACAATGCTATGGGAATATCAGTTCTCAACTAGCAAGTACAACGACCTTCAGTCAGTAGTAGCACAGTGTGGCTACCATGCACAATGACCGACCAAAGTAGGCATATGTACTGCCTTTGACCAAAGAAATCCGCTGTGTGTGGTCGACGTTGACAACTCATCATACGAGTCACGAATGGCCAGAGAGGGAAACAATGGTTTGGGAACACCAAGTATCAAATAGCAAGCACAAGAAGCATCAATACGTTGTGGCACGGTGTGGATATGATGCACGATGACCAACCAAAGTAGGCATATGTCTTTGACCATGACCAAATAATGTCACTGAGTGTGGTAAACTTTGACAACTCATAACATGAGTCACAACTGGTCAGAGTGGAAGATAATGGTTTATGAATACTAGTTATTGACTAGCAAGTACAAATACCTTCAATATGTAGTGGCACAGTGTGGCTACAATGCACAGTGACCAACCAAAGTATGCATATGTCACTGACCATGACGAAAGAATTTAACTTCATGTGGTGAATGTTGACAACTCACAACACGAGTCACAGATATTCACAGGGGGTAACAATGGTTTGGGAACACTAGCTATCAACTAGAAATCACAAAGACCTTCGATACGAAGTGACACGGCGTGGTAACCATGTACAGTGAACAACCAAAGTAGGCATATGTCACTAACCATGACCAAACGGATTTGACAGTGTGTGGTCAATGTTGAAAACTCATAACACGAGTCACAAATGGTCGGTGGGAGAAACCATGGGTTGGGAACACTAGTTGTGAACTAGCAAGTAGAAACATTTCCAACAAGTAGTGGCATGGTGTGACTAGCGTGCACAGTGACCAACCAAAGGATGCATATGTCACTGAATATGACCGAAGAAGTCCACTATGTATGGTCAACATTGACAACTCATAACACGAGTCACATATGGCCATAGGGAGAGACAATGGTTTGTGAACCCTATGTATCGACTAGAAAGGACAAAGAACTGCAATACGTAGCGGCAGGTTGTGGCTACTATGCACACCAAACAACCAAACTATGCATATGTCACTGACCATGATCAGAGAATTTCAATATGGGTGGTCAACATTCACCAACCATGACACGAGTCACAAACGGTCAGAGGGGGAAACAATGGTCTGGGAATATCAGTTCTCAACTAGCAAGTACAGCGACCTTCAATCAGTATAAGCACGGTGTGGCTACCATGCACAATGACCGACCAAAGTAAGCATATGTACTGCCTTTGACCAAAGAAATCTGCTGTTTGTGGTCAACGTTGACAACTCATAATACGAGTCACAAATGGTCGCAGAGGGAAACAATGGTTTGGGAACACCAAGTATCAAATAGCAAGCACAAGGGGCTTCAATACGTTGTGGCACGTTGTGGATACCATGCAGGATGACCAACCAAAGTAGGCATATGTCACTGACCATGACCACATAATGTCACTAAGTATGGTAAACTTTGACAACTCATAACACGAGTCACAAATGGTCAGGGTGGAAGATAATGGTTTGTGAATAACATTTATTGACTGGCAAGTAAAAATACCTTCAATATGTAGTGGCACAGTGTGGCTGCAATGCACAGTGAGCAGCCAAAGTATGCATATGTCACTGACCACGATGAAAGAATTTCACTCCATGTGGTCAATGTTGACAACGCACAACACGAGTCACAGATATTCAGAGGGGGTAACAATGGTTTGGGAACACTAGCTATCAACTAGAAAGCACAAACACCTTCGGTAAGTAATGACACGGCGTGGTAACCATGTACAATAGGCATATGTCACTAACCATGACCAAACGGATTTGACAGTGTGTGGTCAACGTTGAAAACTCATAACACGAGTCACAAATGGTCAGTGGGAGAAACCATGGGTTGGGAACACTAGTTATCAACTAGCAAGTACAAAGATCTTCAACAAGCAGTGGCACGGTATGGCTAGCGTGCACAGTGACCAACCAAAGGATGCATACGTCACTGACTATGACCGAAGAAGTCCACTATGTGTGCTCAACATTGACAACTCATACCATGAGTCACAAATGGTCAGAGGGAGAGACAATGGTTTGGGAACCCTATGTATCGACTAGAAAGGACAAAGAACTACAATACGTAGTGGCACGGTGTGGTTAATATGCACACCAAACAACCAAACTAGGCATATGTCACTGATCATGACCAGAGAATTTCAACATGGGTGGCCAACGTTGACCAACCATAACACGATTCACAAACGGTCAGGAGAGGAAACAATGCTATGGGAATATCAGTTCTCAACTAGCAAGTACAACGACCTTCAGTCAGTAGTAGCACGGTTTGGCTACCATGCACAATGACCGACCAAAGTACGCATATGTACTGCTTTTGACCAAAGAAATCCGCTGTGTGTGGTCAACGTTGACAACTCATAATACAAGTCACAAATGGTCTGAGAGGCAAACAATGGTTTGGGAACACCAAGTATCAAATAGCAAGCACAAGGGTCTCCAATACGTTGTGGCACGGTGTCGATACCATGCACGATGACCAACCAAAGTAGGCATATGTCACTGACCATGACCAAAAAATGTCACTAAGTGTGGTAAACTTTGACAACTCATAACACGAGTCACAAATGGTCAGGGTGGAAGATAATGGTTTGTGAATACTAGTCATCGGCTAGAAAGTACAAATACCTTCAATATGTAGTGGCACATTGTGGCTACAATGCACAGTGACCAACCAAAGTAGGCATATGTCACTGACCATGACCAAAAAATGTCACTAAGTGTGGTAAACTTTGACAACTCATAACACGAGTCACAAATGGTCAGGGTGGAAGATAATGGTTTGTGAATACTAGTCATCGGCTAGAAAGTACAAATACCTTCAATATGTAGTGGCACATTGTGGCTACAATGCACAGTGACCAACCAAAGTATGCATATGTCACTGACCACGACGAAAGAATTTCACTCCATGTGGTCAATGTTGACAACTCACAGCACGAGTCACAGATATTCAGAGGGGGTAACAATGGGTAGGGAACACTAGCTATCAACTAGAAAGCACTAAGACCTTCGATACGTAGTGACACGGCGTTGTAACCATGTACATTGACAAACCTAAGTAGGCATATGTCACTAACCATGACCAAACGGATTTGACAGTGTGTGGTCAACGTTGATAGCTCATAACACGAGTCACAAATGGTCAGTGGGGGAAACCATGGGTTGGGAACACTAGTTATGAACTAGCAAGTAGAAAGATTTCCAAAAAGTAGTGGCACGGTGTGGCTAGCATGCACAGTGACCAACCAAAGGATGCATATATCACTGACTATGACCGAAGACGTCCACTATGTATGGTCAACATTGACAACTCATAACACGAGTCAGAGATGGTCAGAGGGAGAGACAATGGTTTGGGAACCCTATGCATCGACTAGAAAGGACAAAGAACTTCAATACGTAGTGGCACGTTGTGGCTACTATGCACACCAAACAACAAAACTAGGCATATGTCACTGACCATAACCAGAGAATTTCAATATGGGTGGTCAACATTCACCAACGATAACACGAGTCACAAACGGTTAGAGGGGGAAACAATGGTCTGGGAATATCAGTTCTCAACTAGCAAGTACAGCAACCTTCAATCAGTATAAGCAGGGTGTGGCTACCATGCACAACGTCCGACCAAAGTAAGCATATGTACTGCCTTTGACCAAAGAAATCCGCTGTGTGTGGTCAACGTTGACAACTCGTAATAGGAATCACAAATGGTCAGAGGGGGGGACAATGGTTTGGGAACACCAGGTATCAACTAGCAAGCACGAGGACCTTCAATAAGTTGTGGCACGGTGTGGATACCATGCACGATGACCAACCAAAGTAGGCATATGTCACTGACCATGACCAAATAATGTCACTAAGTGTGGTAAACTTTGACAACTCATAACACGAGTGACAAATGGTCAGGGTGGAAGATAATGGTTTGTGAATACTAGTTATCGACTAGCAAGTACAAATACCTTCAATATGTAGTGGCACAGTGTAACTACCATGCACAGTGACCAACCAAAGTATGCATATGTCACTGACCATGACCAACGAATTTCACTTCATGTGGTCAGCGTTGAAAACTCACAGCAAGTCACAGATAGTCAAAGGGTGGTAACAATGGTTTGGGAACACTAGCGATCAACTAGAAAGCACAAATACCTTCAATACGTAGTGACACGGCGTGGTAACCATGTACAGTGACAAACCAAAGTAGGCACATGTCACTAACCATGACCAAAAGAATTTCACAGTGCGTGGTCAACGTTGAGAACGCATAACACGAGTCACAAATGGTCAGAGGGGAAAACAATGGGTTGGGAACACTAGTTATCAACTAGCAAGTACAAAGACCTTCAACAAGTTGTGGTACGGTATGGCTAGCGTGCACAGTGACCAACCAATGGATGCATACGTCACTGACTATGACCGAAGAATTCCACTATGTGTGGTCAACATTGACAACTCATAACACGAGTCACAAATGGTCAGAGGGAGAGACAATGGTTTGGGAACCCTATGTATCGACTAGAAAGGACAAATAACTTCAATACGTTGTGGCACGGTGTGGCTAATATGCACACCGAACAACCAAACTAGGCATATGTCACTGACCATGAGCAGAGAATTTCAATATGGGTGGTCAACGTTGACCAACCATAACACGAGTCACAAACGGTCAGGGGAGGAAACAATGCTATGGGAATATCAGTTCTCAACTAGCGCGTACAACGACTTCAGTCAGTAGTAGCACAGTGTGGCTACCATGCACAATGACCGACCAAAGTAGGCATATGTACTGCCTTTGACCAAAGAAATCCGCTGTGTGTGGTCAACGTTGACAACTCATCATACGAGTCACAAATGGCCAGAGAGGGAAAGAATGGTTTGGGAACACCGAGTATCAAATAGCAAGCACAAGGAGCATCAATACGTTGTGGCACGGTGTGGATTCCATGCACGATGGCCAACCAAAGTAGGCATATGTCACTGACCATGACCAAATAATGTCACTGAGTGTGGTAAACTTTGACAACTCATAACACGAGTCACAACTGGTCAGAGTGGAAGATAATGGTTTATGAATAGTAGTTATTGACTAGCAAGTACAAATTCCTTCAATATGTAGTGGCACAGTGTGGCTACAATGCACACTGACCAACCAAAGTATGCACATGTCACTGACCATGACGAAAGAATTTAACTTCATGTGGTCAATGTTGACAACTCACAACACGAGTCATAGATATTCAGAGGGGGTAACAATGGTTTGGAAACACTAGCGATCAACTAGAAAGCACAAAGAACTTTGATACGTAGTGACATGGCGTGGTAACCATGTATAGTGACAAACCAAAGTAGGCATATGTCACTAACCATGACCAAACGGATTTGACAGTGTGTGGTCAACGTTGAAAACTCATAACACGAGTCACAAATGGTCGGTGGGGGAAACCATGGGTTGGGAACACTAGTTATGAACTAGCAAGTAGAAACATTTCCAACGAGTAGTGGCATGGTGTGGCTAGCGTGCACTGTGACCAACCAAAGGATGCATATGTCACTGACTATGACTGAAGAAGTACACTATGTATGGTCAACATTGACAACTCATAACACGAGTCACAGATGGCCAGAGGGAGAGACAATGGTTTGTGAACCCTATGTATCGACTAGAAAGGACAAAGAACTTCAATACTTCGTGGCACGTTGTGGCTACTATGCACACCAAACAACCAAAATAGGCATATGACACTGACCATGACCAGAGAAATTCAATATGGGTGGTCAACATTCACCAACCATAACACGAGTCACAAACGGTCCGAGGGGGAAACAATGGTCTGGGAATATCAGTTCTCAACTAGCATAAGCACGGTGTGGCTACCATGCACAATGACCGACCAAAGTAAGCATATGTACTGCCTTTGACCAAAGAAATCCGCTGTGTGTGGTCAACGTTGACAACTCATAATAGGAGTCACAAATGGTCAGAGGGGGATACAATGGTTTGGGAACACCAGGTATCAACTAGCAAGCACAACGACCTTCAATAAGTTGTGGCACGGTGTGGATACCATGCACGATGACCAACCAAAGTAGGCATATGTCAATGACCATGACCAAATAATGTCACTAAGTGTGGTAAACTTTGACAACTGATAACACGAGTCACAAATGGTCGGGGTGGAATATAATGATTTGTGAACACTAGTTATCGACTAGCAAGTACAAATACCTTCAATATGTAGTGGCACAGTGTGGCTACAATGCACAGTGACCAACCAAAGTATGCATATGTCACTGACCATGACCAATAAATTTCACTTCATGTGGTCAACGTTGACAACTCACAACACGAGTCACTGATAGTCAGAGGGGGGTAACAGTGGTTTGGGAACACTAGCTATCAACTAGGAAGCACAACGACCTTCAATACGTAGTGACACGGCGTGGTAACCACGTACAGTGACAAACCAAACTAGGCATATGTAACTAACCATGACCAAAAGAATTTCAATATGGGTGGTCAACATTCACAACCCATAACATGAGTCACAAATGGTCAGAGGGGGAAAAAATGGTTTCATAATACTATGTATCTTCTAGCAAGTCCAACGATGTTTCGTATGTATTGGCACGGTGTGGCTACCGTGCACAATGACCTATCCAAGTAGGCATACATCACTGCTCATGACCAAAGATGTTTAGTGTGTGTGGTCAACGTTCACAATTCATAATACAAGTCAAAAAAGGGCAGAGGGAGAAACAATGGTTTGGGAATACTCGGTATTGACTAGCAAGTACAAAGACCTTCGATAAGTGGTGGCACGGTGTGGCTACCATGCACAATGACCAACAAAATTATGCTTGTGTCACTGATTATCATAAAAAGAGTTTCACTGTGTGTAGTCAACTTTCCTTCTTACGGCTGGTCAATCGGAGCAATGGATGAGAGGTTATTCAAGCTCGAAGTTGCAATTTTTGAAATTCCGTCTGCGTCAAATTTTTATGATTAAACTCACTTTGTTATCATTCATAATTTTTAAAACTACCCTCTAATCTTTCACCCCCTTATTTTATGCCCTTTACCCATAGGAACCCTTATAATGTCATTTGGACATCACATGAACACCATGTGAGTTGGCTTAGTGCTTATACAGTTAGATTCTGGAGCGATAGGTCCTGGGTTTGAATCCTTGTACGCGCAATATAGAATAAGCTCGCGACCTGGGGGGGGATGGTCGTGTTGTGATACCTCAACTCTACCTTCGAGTCTAAGCCGTGGGGGGGGGTAGGGGGGTGTCATAATGCGGTCGCAAATCTGTCCTCCAGGTCGTCCACGGAACATCCCTCTAGGGGGGTGGGAGGGAGTATTCCAGTGAAAGCACCAACGCATTGCAAATCAACAAAAACCGACCTGGTGTCAAAGGGATAAAACTTTTGCTATTTATTGACTAGCAAGTGCAAAGGCTTTCAACAAGTAGTGGAACGGTGTGGCTACCATGCACAATGACCAACCAGATTAGGCATGTTCCACTTACCATGGCCAGATAATTTTACTATGTGTGGTCAACGTGGACAACCCATAATATGGGTCACGAGTTGTCAGAGGGGGAAACAATGGTTTGGGAATACTAGATACCAACTAGCAAGTACAACAACCTTCAATCAGTAGTAGCACGGTTAGGCTACCATGCACAATGACCGACCAAAGTAGGCATATGTATTGCCTTTGACCAAAGAAATCCGCTGTTTGTGGTCAACGTTGACAACTCATAATACGAGTCACAACTGTTTGGAGAGGGAAACAATGGTTAGGGAACACCAAGTATCAAATAGCAAGCACAAGGGGCTTCAATACGCTGTGGCACGGTGTGGATACCATAAACGATGACCAACCAAAGTAGGCATATATCACAGACCATGACCAAATAATGTCACTGAGTGTGGTAAATGTTGACAACTCATAACACGAGTCACAAATGGTCAGGGTGGAAGAAATGGTTTTTGAATAATAGTTTTTGACTAGCAAGTACAAATAATTTCAATGTGTAGTGGCACAGTGTGGCTACAATGCACAGTGACCAACCAAAGTATGCATATGTCACTGACCATGACGAAAGAATTTCACTTCATGTGGTCAATGTTGACAACTCACAAAACGAGTCACGGATATTCAGAGGGGGTAACAATGGTTTGGGAACACTAGCTATCAACTAGAAAGCACAAAGACCTTCAATACGTAGTGACATGGCGTGGTAACCACGTACA
>SZWC01000628.1:60505-81844 GCA_023375785.1 Penium margaritaceum | reverse complement strand
GCATTGCCAGGCATTGTCCAGACATTGCAAGGCATTGCCCGGGCATTTTGGCATTGCAACGCATTGCTAGGCATTGACAGGCATTGCCCAAGTGTCACTTGCATGGCGCGCAGTGTTGCACCACCTCTCTGACGATTGCCACGAGGTTTGGTACATGCACGATGGGAGATAGCCGCTCCTTAAGTATTTGCACGCCGGAGTGGTGGTGACGGTGGTAGGCCTCGATTACCGCTTTCTGCAAGGTGGGCGGAAGCACCCACAAGACATGCAGCGTGGTCCGCCAGAGGCGACCGCCCTCCCACGCATACTGCTCACAGAGGCGGGCGAGGTCGTCCTTCTTCCGCTTGTCAAACTCCACCCCCATCTGAGTCCCCAGGGTGGTGTACACCTTTTGTGACTCCTCTTTCTGCTACTCCTTGGTTGTGGCACGGGGCAAGATGTGTGCTGTTTGCCAGATCCGCCAGTCCAGCGTTTCGACTGGTCCCTTCGCCTCTCAAGCCTTTTCCGCGACAACTTCCCCCGTCTTCCTCTTCTTCTCCTTCTTCAATGCCTGCAATCGCTGGGCCCGCCTTGCATCCTGCTCCGCCTTCATTGCTTGCAGGCGCCGCTGGTTTTCCTAATCGTAGGTGGGAGGTTCCTTATCCCAGCTGTCTGGGGCTGGGAAGAGATGCAGGATCCCCAGCGCGCGTAGTTCCCCTTCCTCCCATTGGTTGCGCAGCCTCACCTAAGGTGGTGCACCGTGCCACCTACCCTGCGCACCGCGGGCATCCACTGTCTCTGTTTCTGGTTTCCGTCCTACCACCGCCTCGGAGAGCCACAACAGGTCCTGTCCCTTTGCAATGGGGTGTTCTTCATCAGGTTCTAGTGACTCACTGAGCTCGGAGATCACCACCCCCCGTCCTTTTCTTTGCCACGGCAGCCGCGACGCTTTCCCCGACCCCTTTTTCATGGTGAGCTGTGGCGCCGGCGCCCCCCAGGAGGGGTTGCAACTGGGTTGGGACCGAGCCGGCGGGCATCGGAACATTACGGAATACTGCCATGAGCAGCTCCATGGCTTGGGCAGCATCCTGCTGGGCTTGCGCGAGCTACGCCGGGTTGACGTTTTGAAGGGTGTCTTGGGAGGGGCGGTGCTGCTTGCTGCGCTTGGCGGAGGGTGCGCCAGCGGTGCCTGGCATGCCTGGCAATGCTAATGTAATGCCTTGCAATGCCTATGCAATGCCTGGCAATGCCAGGCAATGCCCGAGAAATGCTTGGCAATGCTTGGGCAATGCCTGGCAATGCCTGGCCATGCCTGGCAGTGCCTGGCACTATCTAGGTAATGCGTGGCAATGCCTTGCAACGCCTGACAATGCCTGGAAATGCCTGGACAATGCCTGGACAATGCCTGGCAATGCCTGGACAATGCCAGGCAATGCCTACGCAATGCCTAGCAATGCCTAGGCAATGCCTGGAAATGCCTTGGAAATGCCTGGCAATGCCTGGCAATGCCTCGAAAATGCCTGGCAATGCCTGGTAAAGCTAGGCAATGCTTGGACAATGCCTAGGCAGTGCTTCGCAATGCCTGGGCAATGCCTGGCAATGCCTGGGCAATGCCTGGTAATACCTGGGTAATGCCTGGACAATGCCTGGCAATGCATGGGCAATGCTTGGCAATGCCTGGGCAATGCCTGGGAATGCCTGGGTAATGCCTCCTAATGCCTGGGCAATGCCTTGCAATGCCTGCGCAATGCCTGAGAATGCCTGGGAATGCCTGGACAATGCCTAGGGAATGCCTGGCAATGCCTGGGCAATGCCTGGGAAGTGCCTGGCAATGCCTGGGCAATGCCTGGTTCTGCCTCGCAATGCCTGGCAATGACAGGCAAAGTCTGGCATTCTCTGAGCATTGCCAGGCATTTCCCAGGCATTGCCAGACATTACCAGGCATTCCTAGGCATTGTCCAGAGATTTCCAGGCATTTTCTAGGCATTGCCCAAGTATTGCCTAGGCATTGCCAGGCTTTACCACGCTTTGCCATGCATTGCCAGGCTTTGCCATGCATTGCCACGCATTGCCCAGGCATTGCTAGGCATTGTCAGGCATTACCGGGCATTGCCTAGGCATAGCCAGGCATTGGCAGAAATGGCAGGCATTGCCCAGGCATTGCCCGGTCATTGCCAGGCATTGCCAAGCATTGCCCAGGCATTACCTGGCATTGCCCAAGCATTTCCGAGCATTGCATAGGCATTGTCGGGCATTGCCCAGGCATTGTCACGCATTGCCGAGGCATTGCCAGGCATTTCCCAGGCATTGCCAAGCTTTTCCATGCATTGCCAGGCATTTTCGAACATTTCCAGGCATTGCCCAGGCATTGTGAGGCATTGCGAGGAATTGCCAGGCCTTTCCCAGGCATTGTCAGGCATTGGCCAAGCAATGCCAGGCATTGCCCAAACATTGCCAGACTTTGCCAGTCATTGCCAGGCATTTGCACGCAATACCAGGCATTACCCACGCATTGCCAGGCATTGCCCACGCATTGCCAGGCATTGCCCAGGCGGTGCCCAGGCATTGTCTAGGCATTGCCTAGGCATTGCCAGGCATTGCCCAGGCGGTGCCCAGGCATTGTCTAGACATTGCCTAGGCATTGCCAGGCATTGCCCAAACATTGCCAGACTTTGCCAGTCATTGCCAGGCATTTGCACGCAATACCAGGCATTACCCACGCATTGCCAGGCATTGCCCACGCATTGCCAGGCATTGCCCAGGCGGTGCCCAGGCATTGTCTAGGCATTGCCTAGGCATTGCCAGGCATTGCCCAAGCATTGCCAGGCATTGTCCAGGAATTTCCAGGAATTGTCGAGGCATTGCCTAGGCATTGCCAAGCATTTTCCAGGCATTGCAAGACATTGCCAGGCATTGCACAGGCAGTACCAGGCATTGCCGAGGCATTACCGGGCATTGCCCAAGCATTACCAGGCTTTACCAGGCATTGCCCAGGCATTTCCAGGCTATTCCAGGCATTGCCAGGCATTGTCAAACATTGCCAGGCATTGCCCTGGCATTTCCAAGAATTGTCAGGCATTGACCAGGCATTGTCAAGCATTGTCCAAGCATTGCCAGGCAGTCATGCTTCTGAGCTGGTGAGAGGTGAGGGTGCAGGATGTGGTCCCACCGCGGGGGCGGAGGTGGTAGTTGGTCGCGGATGGGATAGAATTCCTCGTCATCATCCAAGGGAAGGCCCTGGCCAAACGAATCCTCGCTCTGCTGCCAGAGCCCAAGAAGGTTCGCACGCACCCCTGGTTCCGCATGGTCCGCGGAGAGTTCACGCCATTCTTCGGCAGGAACCTGCTCCGCGTCAAGGACGACCTCTGCTGGAGCTTGGCTACGCTGGGAGCGTGTAATTGAATCTTCCTGCACCGCATCGGAGAGGGAGAAGGGTGCACCGCCGGTCACTGGCACCGTTACTCGGTCGACCACAGTGATGAGAGTGTACTCTTTTGTACCCGTGGCGGATGTTAGCTGCATGACGCCCAGGGAAAACAGAAGGTTGCCTTGCCGCGGAAGGAGATCATCCATGCCCAGGAGAACGTCGTAGGTCCGGGCCCGTGTGACTTGGAAATCCAGTGGTTCGTGGAGAGCCCATCTGCAAGGGTAATCCCTGCACTTCTCCATCCCCGTAATCCATTCCTCCCGTCGAATTGCTGAACAGCCGGTGCGTGGGAAGGATGCGGTCTGCCCATCCAATCAAACAAAGGACGCAGAGTTCCACGGTAGTGTGGGTTGCACCGGTGACGATTATGGCAAGGAACTTGCGGCCACAAATCCAGATTACACAGCAGGCGACCTCATAATGGTGGTCATCGCGGCGGGGTGGTTCCAGAGGTTGTGGCGCCCGGCCCTAGTCCATTTCATCTCTAGTCAATTCTGTTGGAGTCCCTGCCACAACGCGTAGAGTGTTCTGGGTGCCGTGGGGCGGAGTGTTACAAGTGAGGAAGATGCCAATGGCCTGGAGGCGATGATTGGCTCTGGTGAATTCCTCTCTGAGCCGTAGAGCCAACTCGGGATGGAGACAGAGGAAGTCAAAGAAGTTCACGGAGGCGATAGGAGTGGTGAAGAGCTTCTCCACGGGATCCGTGGAATCTGGTGTAGTAATGGTAGTAGTCCGGGGAGCGGATGGGGTGGTCGTGGTAGCTGGGTGCTCCACAGGCGCGGGATCCGTAGTACGGTGCTTCTCGGCGGGTCGCACGGAGCGGGCAGCTACAGCCTCCTTCAGCCGGGTCTCTGCGGCTTCTGCCCTTTGCCGGAGATGGCTCTGGAGTTGTGCGGCTTCATGCAGATCCCATCCGCGGAGCTTGAGCCGGCGGGCTCGTGTGATGAGTTCTGTCTCCTCAGGCGTGGGAGTCACCTTTGTGGTCTCATCCTGTGCCATGGGCAGACCCAGCTTCACGTTGCGGGCACCGGCCGCGGGGTTTGGCAACGGGTTTGGCAAGATACCCTGGCCTGTTCTCTGTGCTGTCTGATCTTGCCCAGGGGATGGGTGCGGTTGCTGCTGCTACTGCTGCTGCTGCTGCTGCTGCTACTGCTGCTGCTGCTGCTGCTGCCGCTGCTGCTGTTGCTGCTAACCCGGCCACATCTGGTTATAGTACTGGTGCCACTGCTGGACCATAGGGTCCTGAGAGACTAGGTCAGGGCGCGGAGCTGCTTGTCACTTACGAGGGCAGTCCCGGGCAATGTGCTCCAGGCTTTGGCAGGTGTAGCAGGCCCTTGGCTTCTGCTGCTATGGAAGCGGGGCGTGCGAGGAGGGGGGTGTATGGGTCCCACCGCCCTGGTGTTGCCGCGTGGACCGCTGTCTGGTGAAGATAGTTGTACCGTCCTGCACCGCCTCTTGTAGGGAACGGTAGCGGTCAGAAATCATGAGGCTGCTGATCTCCTCCGAGAGTGCGCGGATGAGGTTCTGTAGCAGGACCCACAGCGGCAGGCCTTCCCCTTGTGGGTTTTTGGCCACCGAAGCCCAGGTCAGGAACTGGTGGAAGAATCTTCGGATGTCATCGTCCTTGCGCATGACTTCCTTCTCGATCTTCCGTAGTGCTTCTTCCTTCGTCAAGTGTTTGAAGCGCTCGATGAGGGCGTTACCAAAGTCTTCGAAGGATGGGAAAGGCGCGCACGCGTTGTACCAGTCAGCTGCAGCCCCTTGGAGGTGGAGTTCCGCGGTGGCAAGACAGAGGTCAGGCGGAATTCAGCCGATACTAGCATAGAGTGTGATTTGTTTGAGCCAGATCCATTGGTCCTCATCCGGGACACCCTTGAAGGAGTCCAGCCATGGAATATTTGCTGGCTCAGAACAGATGTACTCTAGCTCCGGGACGGTACTGCGATTACTCGTCGATGCAGTCACATCATATGTGGGGGAGGGAGCGTAGGTGGGGCTGCGGAGTATCCAGCTGGAAGGGTCGGCATCTGGGACTGTCCCGCGGGCATGGGCATTGGCTGCATGGGTCGGGGAAGCATGTACCAGGAAGAGGGTGCTGCTGTAGAGACTGTATAAAGTATGGAGGAGAATGCCATCCCAGTGGGCGGGACCTGAGTCCCATGTGCCGATGGTGCCGTCACCTGGGGCACCCAGTACGTCTGTCTGGTGGGAATCACAGCCGCGGAGTGAGGGGGAACTGCCGGCCCAGTGTTGGTAGCCAGGGCCGTCATTGCCCCGGCAGAGTGTTGAGCCACATGCGTCTGCTATGGGGGTGGATGCGGGTGGCTCTGCATCATCGGTGGTAGCTGTGGCATGGGCCGCGGTGCCTGGAGGGCCATTCCCGCGGGCACTGCTCCGACCAGCTGCTGGTGGGGGAACTGTTGATAAGAAGTCATGGGTGGCTGCAGCAGCCCGTTGGGCACGAGTACCTGCGGTATCGCTCCCACCTGCGTCGTACCCATAGGCTGCTGGTGATGGGGCATCCACAGGGGTGGGGTGGTGGCGGAAGGCTGAATCATGGTACCCATCTGTGCCACGTCCCCAAGCGTGTGCTGCTGATAGATCAATGGTTGAGTCCCCGTCAGTGGCGGTTGAACCGTGGCTCGCTGGTGAGTAATACCTCCACCGTGATTCCCTGGCTGCGGCATCGCCGCAGGGGGTTGTGCCGCCACTCGTGCTTGCGGCATGGGTTTCCACGGCTGTTGAGTTGGCTGATGCAGTCCAGGCGTAGGGGGATGTGACATCGTTCCTGCCTGTGTCATGCTTGTTACCATCTGGGATGGGTGCATCTGCTGTTGCGGTGGTGCCCTTGGTGCGGTATGGTGTGGGAACATCCCTACCTACGGTGTGCCCACGCTTGACTAGAGAGGAGGCATCTGCTGCGGCACTGGTCCGGATGCACAGAGCTCTGGTGGCATCCGTGCCTCTCCGACTCCCAGAAGCTACGGTAGTAAGTGCATCGGCGGCTGTAGCAATCCCGTCGTCTAGGAGGATGCGGCTACTTCCATCATCACCGCTCCTGCAAGCGAGGAAGGCTGACTCGTGTGAGGCTGATTCACCGGTGGCTGCACGGATCCTAATGTATCCAAGGACACCGGCATCCCCAGCTGCGTGTTCCCCGAGTGGAGCACTGGCGGGGCCGTCTGTTGCTGCTGCAGACTAGTCATAGGCTATCCCGCCGACATGCCCACTAGAGCCGTCCTTGCCATCTGCTGCGGTAGGTTCGTGTCCACCGGCATCTGCAGCGCGGAGTCCGGTAATCACGTCTGCTGTAGGTGCGTCGACTGCTGCTCATCCGGCATTGGGGCTTTGGGGGCTCCTGACTTCTCGAGATTCGGCACTAGGGTCTGCGGATGCACTGGCGGGGGTGCGTGATGCGACACTGTGTCTCCGGCTTCCAGCGGCTGCTGTCCACCACGATGCCGGCAAACCAATCCATGATAGACCTCGAGTTCCCCACCACCAGAGGATTCCTCCAGTGATGCTGGTGCATCGGAGAACCATTGTGCTCCCGGCGGTGCACTCTCCTGCTCCTCCCGTCCTTGCTGGTCCTGGATGGTTCCGCGGCTGCCAAAGTTGGGGATGGTCTCCACCTCCACGTGTTCGCCCACTGCATCCATGATACGACGCCAGTGTAGCTGCTCCAGNCCGGCTTCCAGCGGCTGCTGTCCACCACGATGCCGGCAAACCAATCCATGATAGACCTCGAGTTCCCCACCACCAGAGGATTCCTCCAGTGATGCTGGTGCATCGGAGAACCATTGTGCTCCCGGCGGTGCACTCTCCTGCTCCTCCCGTCCTTGCTGGTCCTGGATGGTTCCGCGGCTGCCAAAGTTGGGGATGGTCTCCACCTCCACGTGTTCGCCCACTGCATCCATGATACGACGCCAGTGTAGCTGCTCCAGCCACTCGGTCACTGTCGGTGCTGAGTGAGCGGATTGGAGCCTGGTGAGGAGCTGACTGGGGCACGGGACAATACAGGGGAGGAGTCCCGGCTACCTGCGAAAGTGGCGGCCCGGCGTGGCAGGAAGCACCGCACAGGCAGCTACTGCTATTGCCGCCGCCCGATGTCGCGATGTACATAGCTGGCTGCCGACATCGACTGATCTGAAGGTCGTGTGTAGTTCCACTGATCAAAGAGCAAGGAACTCTCCACGCTCACCGCACCATGACACTGATACCCCCAATTTTGCCGCGTCCTCAATTCTTTCCGCACTATCCTCGATCCGCGCTATCCGCGGATTATGTGCCTTCTATGCGGTCACCACTAAGTTCTGATGTGCAGCGAATTCCAGACACCAACCCTGATCAACAGGCAATTCCGCAGACCACTGATCTGGACTTTTTCGCAAGAACCTCACCGATGAGTGACACTCCGTGGTCCACTTCTTGCCACACGCGAGCCCGCCACCTCGTGGCCTCCAGCTCCTCTCCGCGAAGCCCCGTTCCGCGGCCGTGTGCAAGCAAGGACACCACCGGCAATTCAGTTCACGCCGGGCTTGGTTCTTCACGCACTTTGTCTTCCAGACCACGGATGGAACAGCGGAGCCAATGGAAGACAAAGGAGCAAAGTGCGGAGGACAGGAATGGGAGTGGGTACACGTCCTTGATAATCCAAGGCAAGGTACATGGAATGCAGAGTACTGATACAAGGGCAATCTTGACTGAGGCACAGCTTTTCTATTGCTGCCTAGTCCTTATCTACTTGGGACTCCGCATGGCATGTCTACATGCCAGCGGTCTCATTCCTCTCACGGCATCCTCCTTCTTCCTACTTGGACTCCACGCGGTACGGTTAAGCACCGCGGGTCTCGTCCACACACACCGAGCCCATCATCTTCCACAAGTTGTCTTCTACATCCGCAGCTCGTTTGCGCGGTCTTCGTATTCTTCCTTGAACCTTCGTCTTCCGCGGTGCATCTCCAGGGATTCCTTCATGATTGCTGTCCCGGCTCGTCGTGTTGATTGGTTGTTGCTCCCCATATTACTCCATCCATCCGCTGTCCTTCTTGTGCACTGTCAGTGTCCGCGCGTTGTTACCGCGGCTCGGTCCTTGTTCCCTTTGTGTCGCGGATCTCCCGCCATTGCTTCTCGCCACTTCGGCTTGCGCCACAAGCGCTTGAGATATTTGTAGAGAAGCCGCCGCTTCTTCACCGCCACTGGATTCCGTGCCATCCCATGCTCTACCGCATCTGCGGGAGCCAGCGTTACTCGCACGGACCTCGGATTACCCGGACCTCTCCTCTGCGGATTGGCCTTCCCTGCGGAGCCGCGGCCAAAGTGTGCCTCACAAATGCCCGGGCAATGCTTGGCCAATGCCTGGCAATGCCTGGACAATGTCCGATAATGCCTGGGCAATGGTTGGCAGTGCCTCGCAATGCCTAGCAAAGCATGCAATGCCTGTGCAATGCCTAGCAATGCCTGGGCGATGCCTATAAATGCCTGGTAATGCCTGGGCAATGCCTGGACAATGCCTGGCAATGCCTAGGCAATATTTGGCAATGCATGGGCAATGCCTGGCAATGTCTGGCAATGCCTGGGCAATGCCTGGCAATGCCTGTGCAATGCCTGGCAATGCCTGGACAATGCCTGGTAATGCCTGGCAATGACAGGCAAAGCCTGGCAATGCTTGGACAATGCCTGGAGATGCTTGGGCAATGTGTGGCAATGCCTAGGAAATGCCTGGCAATGCTTGGGCAATGCCTAACAATGTCCAGCAATGCCTGGCATTGCCTGACAACCCTGGGAATGCATGGACAATGCCTTGCAATGCGTGGGAAATGCCTAGGCAATGCCTGGCAATGCCTGGAAATACCTAGGCAATGCCTGGCAATCCCTAGGCGATGCCCGGTAATACCTGGGCAATGACTGGCAATGCCTGGGTAATACATAGCAATTCTTGGCAATGCCTATGCAATGTCTGGCAATGCCTGGAAATGCCTTGCAATGCCTGGACAATGCCTGGTAATGCCTGGTAATGCCTGGCAATGCCTAGGCAATTCCTAGCAATGCCTTGCTAAGCTTGGCAATGCCTGGCAATGCCTGGCAAAGCATGGCAAAGCCTGGCAATGCCTGGGAATGCCTGGCAAAGCATGGCAATGCCTGCAATGCCTGGGTAATGCCTCGCAATGCCTATGCAATGCCTGGCAATGCCTGGGCAATGCCAGGCAATGCCTGGCAATACGTGGCAATGCCTGGCAATGCATAGCAATGCCTGGCAATGCCTGGGCAATGCCTTGCAATGCTAGGACAATGCCTGGCAATGCTTGGGCAATGCTTGGAAATGCCTGGGAAATACCTGGCAATGCCTGACAATGCCTGAAATGAATGGCAATACCTGGCAATGCCTAGAAATGCCTGGGCAATGCCTTGCAATGCTTGGCAATGCCTGGCAATGCCTGGGCAATGCCTGGCAATGCCTAGCAATGCCTGGGTAATGCCTGGCTATGCATGGGCAATGCCTTACAATGCCTAGCAATGCCTGGGCAATGCCTGGAAATGCCTAGGCAATGCCTGGCAATGCATGGCAATGCCTGACAATGCCTGGCAATGCCTGGAAATGCCTGGGCAATGCCAAGCAATGCCTGGCAATGCCTGGCAGTACCTGGGCAATGCGTGGCAATGCCTCATAGTGCATGGCAATGGTTGGCAATGCTTGGCAATGCCTGGCAATGCTTGGGCAATGCCTGGTAATACCTAGGTAATGCCTGGCAATGCCTGGTAGTACCTGGGTAATGCTAGGCATGCCTAGCAATGCTAAGGCAATGCCTGGCGATGCCTAGGTAATGCCAGGCAATGCCTGGCAATGCCCGAGGAATGCCTGGCAATGCCTGTGTAATGCCTAGCAATGAGTGGCAGTGCCTGGCAATGCCTATGCAATGCCTAAAGGCGTGAGCAATGCCTAGCAATGCCCCGACAATGCCTCGCAACGCATAGCAATGCCTCGGCAATGCCTAGCTATGCTTGGGCAATACCTGACATTGCTTAGGTAATGCCTGGCATTGCCTGGGCAATACCTGGTAATGCCTCGCAACGCCTCGTAACGCATGGTAATGCCTGGCAATGCCTGGAAATGCCTAGGCAATGCGTGGCAATGCCTGGGCAATGCCTGGCAATGCCTGACAATGCCTGGCAATGCCTCGGCAATACTTGGCAATATGTGGGCAATGCCTTACAATGCCTGGCAATGCCTGGGCAATGCCTAGAAATGGTTTGATGGTCAATACTTGTCCAGGCATTGCCAAGCATTACAGGGCAATGCCTGGCAATGCATGGCAATGCCTGGGCAATGCTTGGCATTGCCTTGGTAATGCCTAGCAATGCCTGGGCCATGCCTAGCAATGCTTGGGCAATGCCTGGCAATGCCTGGGCAATATCTGGCAATGCCTGGCAATGCCTGGCAACGCCTGGCAATACCTGGCAATGCCTAGACAATGCCTGGCAATGCCTGGGCAATGCCTGGCAATGCTTGACAATGCCTGGCAATGCCTGGCAATGCCTGGCAATGTATGGCAATGCATGGGTAATGCATGGTAATGCGTAGGCAATGCGTGACAATGCCTCGCAATGCCTCGGCAATGCCTGGCAATACCTTGCAATGCTTGGGCAATCCCTATCAATACTTGGGCAATGCCTGGCAATGCCTGGCAATGCTTGGCAATGCCTGGGCAATGCCTCGCAATACCTTGCAATGCTTGGGCAATCCCTATCAATACTTGGGCAATGCCTGGCAATGCCTGGCAATGCTTGGCAATGCCTGGGCAATGCCTCGCAATACCTTGCAATGCTTGGGCAATCCCTATCAATACTTGGGCAATGCCTGGCAATGCCTGGCAATGCTTGGTAATGCCTAGGCAATGCCTGGCAACGCCTAGGCAGTGCCTCGCCAATGCTTGGCAATGCTTGGGCCATGCCTGACATGCCTGGCAATGTTAAGGCAATGCCTGGCAATGCCTACGCAATACCAAGCAGTGCCCGAGAAATGCCTGGCAATGCCTGGGCAATGCCTGGCAATGCCTAGCAATGCCTCGCAAAATCTAGGTAATGCATGGAAATGCCTGGCAATGCCTGGAAATGCCTGGGCAATGCCTCGAAATTCCTGGAAAATTCCTAGCAATGCCTTGGCAATGCCTGGCAATGCCTGGCAATGCCTGAGCAATGCCTGGCAATGCCTGTGCAATGCCTGGCAATGCATAGGCAATGCCTGGCAATGCCTAGCAGAGCCTGACAATGCTTCGTAATACCCAGGTAATGCCTTGGTAAAGCTTGGCAATGCCTGGGCAATGCCTGGCAATACCTTGGCAATGCCTGGTAATGCTTGGGCAATGCGTGGCAATGCCTAGGCAATGCCTGGCAATGCTCGGTAATGCCTGTGCAATGCCTTGTAATGCTTGGGCAATGCCTCGCAAAGCCTGGCAATGCGTGGCAATGCCTGGGCAATGCTTGGGCAATGCCTGGCAATGCCTACCAATGCCTGGCAATGCCTGGGTAATGCCTGCTAATGCTTGGCAATACCAAGAAATGTCTGGCAAAGCCTGGCAATGCCTGGGTAATACTTGGGCAATGCCTGGCAATGCCAAGACAATGCCTGGAAATGCCTGGACAATGCCTGGGAATGCCTGGCAATGCCTGGGAAATGCCTGGCAATGCCCAGAGAATACCTGGTAACGCCTAGCAATGCGTGGCAATGCCTGCCAATGCCTCACAATGCCTGGCAATCCATGGCCTGGAAATGCTTGGACAATGACAGGCAATGCATGGGAAATGCCTGGCAATGCCTAACAATGCCTGGCAATGCCTGGCAATTCCTGGGCAATGCTTAGAAATGCCTGGTAATGCCTGGCAATGCCTCGGCAATACCTGGCAATGCGTGGGCAATGCCTGACAATGCCTGGCAATGCTTTGGCGATGCCTGGCTATGCCTAGCAATGCTTGCCAATGCGTGGCAATGTGTGGGAAATGCCTGGCAATGCATACCAATGCATGGCAATGCGTGGGAAATGCCTGGCAATGCATGGGCAGTTCCTGGCAATGCCTAGAAATGCCTGGGCAATGCATGGCAATGCTTGGGTAATGCCTGGCATGCTTGGCAATGCTAAGGCAATGCATAGCAATGCCTAGGCAATGCCTGGCAATGCCAGGCAATGGCCGAGCAATACCTGGCAATGCTTAGGCAATGCATGGCAACGCCTCGCAATGCCTGGCAATGCTTGGCAATATCTTGGTAATGCCTGGCAATGCTTGGCAATACCTGGAAATGCCTGTGCAATGCCTGGCAATGCCTGGACAATGCCTGGCAATGCCTGGGCAATGCGTGGCAATGCTTGGCAATGCCTACCAATGCCTAAGCAATGCCAGGCAATGCCTAGGCAGTGCCTAGCAATGCCGGGGCAATGCCTGGCAATGCCTGGAAATTCCAAGCAATGCCTGGCAATGCCTGGCAATACCTGGGCAATGCCTGGGCAATGCCTGGCAATGCTT
Source organism: Penium margaritaceum (assembly GCA_023375785.1). Classification (NCBI taxonomy): domain Eukaryota; kingdom Viridiplantae; phylum Streptophyta; class Zygnematophyceae; order Desmidiales; family Peniaceae; genus Penium; species Penium margaritaceum. Next base: position 68,919 of record SZWC01000628.1, on the reverse strand, counting down.
GGATAATACCTGGCAATGCCTGGCAATGCCTGGGCAATTCCTCGCAATGCCTGGCAATGCCTAAGCAATGCCTGGCAATGCCTTGCAATGCCTGACAATGCCTGTGCAATGCCTGGCAATGCCTCGCAATGCCTGGGTAAAGCCTGACAATGCCTGTCAATGCCTGGCAAAGCCTGGCAACGCATGGGTAATGCCTGGCAATGCCAGGGCAGTGCCTGGCAATGCCTGGGCAATGCTTGGAAATGCCTGGCAATTCCTGGTAATGCCCAGGCAATGCCTAGACAATGCCTGGCAATGCCTGGGCAATGCCTGGCAATGCCTAGGTAAAACCTTGGCAATGCCTAGCCAATGCTTGGCAATGCCTAGGCAATGCATAGGCAATGCCTGGTAATTCCTGAAAATGCCTGGCAATGATTAGCAAAGCCTTGCAAAACCTGGATAATGCCGAGCAATGCTTGGGCAATGCCTGACAATGCCTGGGCAATACCTGGCAATGCCTGGCAATGCTTGTACAATGCCTGGTAATGTCCTGCAACGCCTGGCAATGCGTGGCAAAGCCTTGCAATGCCTGGGCAATGCCTGGCAATGCCTGGGCAATGCTTGGTAATGCCCAGGCAATGCTTGCGCAAAGCCTGGCAATGCCTAGCAAAGCCTGGCAATGCCTGGGCAATGCCTGGCAATCCCTGGCAATGCCTGGCAATGCTTGTACAATGCCTGGTAATGTCCTGCAACGCCTGGCAATGCGTGGCAAAGCCTTGCAATGCCTGGGCAATGCCTGGCAATGCCTGGGCAATGCTTGGTAATGCCCAGGCAATGCTTGCGCAAAGCCTGGCAATGCCTAGCAAAGCCTGGCAATGCCTGGGCAATGCCTAGCAATGCCTGTAAATGCCTAGTAATGCCTGGGCAATGCCTCGACAATGTCTGGCAATACCTGGGCAATGCCTGTCAATGCCTCGGCAATGCCTACCAATGTCTGGAAATGCCTGGGCAATGCCTGGGCAAACCCTGGGCAATGCTTGGTAATGCCTGGCAATGCTTGGCAATGACTGGCAAATCCTGGCAATGCCTGTGCAATGCCTAGAAATGCGTGGACGATGCCTCGCAATGCCTGGGTAATGCCATGGAATGCCTAGTTATGCCTGGCAATGCCCGGGTAATGCCTGAAAATTTCCGGCAATGCGCGGAAATGCCTGGCAAAGCCTGGCAATGTCTGTACAATGCCTGGCAATGCGTGGGCAATGCCTGGTAATGCCTGGGCAATGCTTGGCAATGCCTGGCAATGCCCGGGCATGCCCGGTAATGCCTGGGCAATGCCTGGCAATGCGTGGGCAATACCTAGCAATGCCTAGCAATGCGTGGCAATGCCTGGGCAATGCCTGGCAATGCCTCGCAATGCCTGGCAATGCCTGGGCAATGCCTGGCAATCCCTGGCAATGCCTGGCAAAGCCTGGCAATGCCTGGCAATGCCTGGTAAAGTATAGCAATGCCCGGAAAACCTGGGCAATACCTCACAATGCCTGCACAATGCCTGGCAATTCTTGTGAAATACCTGGCAATGCCTGACAATACCTGGCAATGCCTGGCAATGCCTGGCAATGCCTGAGCAATGCCTGGCAATGCCTGAGCAATGCCTGGCAATGCTTGGGCAATGCTTGACAATGTCTGGGCAATACCTTGCAATGCGTGGCAATGCCTTGCACTGCCTGGCAATCCCTAGCAATGCCTGGGCAATGCCTGGCAATGCCTGACAATGCCTGGTAATGCGTGGCAATGCCTGGGCAATGCCTGGGCAATGCCTAGCAATGCGTGGGCAATCCCTTATGATGCCTGGAAATGCCTGGGCAATGCTTGGCAATGCCTGACAATGCCTGGCAGTGCCTGGGCAATGCCGAGCAATGCCTGGCAATGCCTAGCAATGCCTGAGCAATGCCAGGCAATGCCTGGACATGGCCTAGCAATGGCTGGCAATGCTTGGCAATGCCTTGGCAATGCCTGGCAATGCTTGGGTAATGCCTGGTAATACCTGGAAAATGCTTGGCAATGCCTAAGTAATGCCTGACAATGCCTGAGTAATGCCTGTCAATGCCTGTGCAATGCCTGGTAATGCCTGGCAATGCCAGGCAATGCCTGTGCAATGCCTGGGCAATGCCTAGAAATGCCTGGCAATGCTTGGGCAATGCGTAGCAATGCCTGGGCAATGCCTGGTAATGCTTGGGCATTGCCTGGCAATGCTTGGGCAATACCTGGCAATGCCTGGGCAATGCGTGGCAATGCTTGGTAATGCCTAGCATTGCCTAAGCAATGCCTGGCAATGCCTAGGCAGTGCCTAGCAATGCCTGGTAATGCTAGGGCAGTGCCTAGCAATGGCTAGCAATGCTTGGCAATGCCTGGGTAATTCCTGGCAATGCTTGGGGAATGCCTGGCAATACCTGAACAATGCCTGGCAATGCCTGGCAATACATGGGCAATGCGTGTCAATGTCTGGCAATGCTAAGGCAATGCCTAGCAATGCCTACGCAATGCTTGGCATTGTCTGGCAATGCCCGAGCGATGCCTGGCAATGCCTAGATAATGCCTGGCAATGCCTGGCAATGCCTGGCAATGCGTGGGAAATGCCTGGCAATGCCTAAGCAGTGCCTGGCAATGCCAAGACAATGCCTGGCAATGCCTGGCAATGCCTTGGCAATGCCTTGGCAATGCCTGTAATGCCTGGATAATGCCTCGTAATGCCTGCGCAATGCCTGGCAATGCCTAGGAAATGCCTGGCAATGTCTGGCAATACCTGTCAATGCCCGCCAATGCCTGGCAATGCATGGTAATGCCTAGGCAATGCATGGCAATGCCTGGGCAATGCCTCGGAATGCCTAGGCAATGCCTGGCAATGCTTGGGCCACGCCTTGCAATGCCTGGGAATGCCTGGCATTGCCTGTGCAATAACTGGTAATGCCTGGAAATACCTGGCAACGACTGGCAATGCCTGACAATGCTTGGAAAATGCCTAGCAATGCCTGGCAATGCCTGACAATGCCTCGAAATGCCTGTCAATGCCTAGGTAATGCCTGGCAATGCCTGGGAATGCCCGGGAAATGCCTGGCAATGCGTGGGCAATGCCTTATAATGCCTAGCAATGCCTATGCAATGCGTAGAAATGCCTGGGCAATGCATGGCAATGCCTGGCAATGCCTGACAATGCCTGGCAATGCCTGGGCAATTCTTGGCAATACCTAGCAATGCCCGGGCAATGCCTTGCAATGTCTGGGTAGTGCTTCGCAATGGTTGGCAATGCCTGGGCAATGCCTGGCAGTGCTTGGGCAATGCCTGGCAATAACTGGGCAATGCCTGGAAATACCTAGGCAATGCCTGGCATGCCAGGCAATGCTAAGGCGATGCCTGGCAATCCCTAGACAATGCCTGGCAATGCCTGAGCAATGCCTAGCAATGCCTGGGCAATGCCTGGCAGTGCTTGGGCAATGCCTGGCAATAACTGGGCAATGCCTGGAAATACCTAGGCAATGCCTGGCATGCCAGGCAATGCTAAGGCGATGCCTGGCAATCCCTAGACAATGCCTGGCAATGCCTGAGCAATGCCTAGCAATGCCTGGGCAATGCCTGGCAATGCCGAGCAATGCTTGGCAATGCCTAGGAAATGCCTGGCAATGCCTTGCAATGCCTGGCAATGCCTTGACAATGCCTGGCAATGCCTGGGCGATGCCTGGGCAATGGCTCGCAATGCCTGGCAATGCCTGGCAATGCCTTGCAATGCCTGGCAATGCCTTGACAATGCCTGGCAATGCCTGGGCGATGCCTGGGCAATGGCTCGCAATGCCTGGCAATGCCTGGAAATGCCTGGGCAATGTCTTGCAATGCCTGGGCAATGCCTGGCAATGCCTGGGCAATGGCAAGCAATGCCTGGCTACACCTAGGAATTCCGTGGGCAATGCGTGGCAATGCCTGGGAAATGCCTGGCAATGCGTGGGCAATTCCTGAAAATGCCTAGCAATGCCTGACAATGCATGGCAATGCCTGAAATTGCCTGGCAATGCCTGGCAAAGCCTCGCAATGCCTGGGCATTGCCTCGTAATGCCTGGGAAATTCTTGGCAATGCCTAGACAATGCCTGGAAATGACTGACAATGCCTGGCAATGCCTGGGCAATGCCTAGCAATGCCTTGACAATGCCTTGGCAATGCCTAGCAATGCGTGGAAATGCCTGGCAATGCCTGGCAATGTCTGGGCAATGTCTGGCAATGCCTGGCAATGCCTGGAAAATGCATGGCAATACCTAGCAATGCCTGATAATGCCTAGTAATTCGTTGGAATTCCTAAGTAATGCCTCGCAATGCCTGGGTAATGCCTGGCAATGATTGGGTAATGCCTGGAAATGCCTGGTAATGCCTGGAAATGCCCGACACTGCCTGGGCAATGCCTAGCAATGCTTGGGCAATGCCTGAGCAATGCCTAGCAATGCCTGGGCAATGCCCAGAATTGCCTGGGCAATGCCTGGCAATGCTTAGCAATGCCAAGAAATGCTTGGACAATGCCCTGGCAATGCCTGGCAATGCCTAGCAAAGCTTGGAAAAGCCTGGGCAATGTCTGGAAGTGCCTGTGCAATGCTTGGAAATGCCTGGAAATGGTTGGCAATGCATGGTAATGCCTGGACAATGCCTGAAAAATGCCTGGCAATGCCTGGGTAATGCCTGGCAATGCCTGGGCAATGCCTAGCAATGCCTAGCAATGCGTGGACAATGCCTGGGCAATGCCTGGCAATGCCTGGAGAATGCCTGGTAATGCCTGGGCAATGCCTGGTAATGCTTGGCAATGCCTGGCAATGACTTGCAAAGCATGGTAATGCCTAGGCAATGCCTGGCAATGCTTGGGCAATGCCTGACAATGCCTGGGTAATGCCGGGCAATGCCTGGCAATGCCTGGGCAATGCCTGGCAATGCCTGGGTAATGCCTAGCAATGCCCGGGCAATGCCTGGAAATACCTCACAATGCCTGGTAATGCCTGGGCAATGCCTGGATAATGCCTGGCAATGCATGGGCAATGCTTGGCAATGCCTGGGCAATGCGTAGCAATGCCTAGACAAAGCCTGGGCAATGCCTAGCAATGCCTGGGCAATGCCTGGCAATGCCTGGATAATGCCTGGTAATGCCTGGTAATACCTGGGCAATACCTGGCAATGCCTGGCAATGCCTGGCAATGCCTCGGGAATGCCAGGCAATGCTTAAGTAATGCTTGGTAATGCATGGCAATGGTTGACAATGCTTGGCAATGCCTCAAAATGCCTGGGCAATGTTTGGCAATTCCTGGCAATGTGTGGCAATGTCTAGGCAATGCCTCACAATGCGTGGGCAATGCCTGACAATGCCTTGCAATGCCTGAGCAATGCCTGGCAATGCCTAGCAATGCTTGGGCAATACAAAGCAATACATAGGCTATGCCTGGCAATGCGTGGACAATACATGGCAATGCCTAGGCAATGCCTGGCAATGCCTGGGCAGTGCCTGGCAATGCCTGGACAATGCCTGGGCAATGCCTAGCAATGCCTGGAAATGCCTAACAATGCCTAGGCAATGGCTGGCAATGCTTGGCAATGCCTGGGCAATGCCTGGCAATGCATGGCAATGCCTGGCAATGCCTAGGCAATGCCTGGCAATGCCTTGGCAATGCGTGGCAATGCCTGGACAATGCCTGGCAATGCTTGGGAAATGCCTGGCAATGCCTGCGCAATACCTGACATTGCCTAGCAACACCTGGCAATGCCTAGGCAATGCCTGGCAATGCCTTGAAAATGCGTGGAAATGCTTGGGCAATGCCTGGCAATGCTTGGGCAATGCCTGGCAAAGCCTGACAATGCCTGGGCAATGCCTTGTAATGCGTGGGCAATGCCTAACAATGCCCGGGTAATGCCTGAAATGCCTAGCAATGCCTGGTAATGCTTGGGCAATGCCTGGATAATGCTTGGCAATGCATGGGCAATGCCTGGCAATGCCTGGGCAATGCCTAGGCAATGCCTGGGCAATGCCTGGCAATGCCTGGACATTGCCTGGTAATGCCTGGAAATACCAGGACAATACCTAGCAATGCCTGGCAATGCCTAGCAATGCCTGGCAATGCCTGGCAATGCCTCGGGAATGCATGGCAATGCTTAAGCAATGCCTGGAAATGCCTGGAAATGCTTGACAATGCTTGGCAATTCCCGGCAATGCCTGGGCAATGCCTGGCAATGCCTGGCAATGTCTAGGCAATGCCTCACAATGCGTGGGGAATACATGACAATGCCTGACAATGCCTGACAATGCCTGGCAATGCTTAAGCAATGCCTGGGCAATGCTTGGCAATGCATGGCAATGCCTGGGCAATGCTTGGCAATGCTTGGGCAATTCCCGGCAATGCCTAGACAATGCCTGGCAATGCTTGGGCAATGCCTGGCAATGCTTGCGTAATACCTGGCAATGCCTGACAACGCCTGGCAATGCCTAGGCAATGCCTGGAAATGCGTGGGCAATGCATGGAAATGCTTGGGCAATGCCTGGCAAGGCCTGGGGAATACCTGGCAATACCTCGCAGCGCCTGGTAATGCCTGGCAATGCCTTGCAATGCCTAGGCAATGCCTGGCAATGCCTAGGCAATGTCTGGCAATGCCTTAGCAATGCCTGGCAATGCCTCGGCAATGCCTTATAATGCCTGGTAATGCCTGACAATGCCTGGCAATGCTTGGGTAATGCATGGCGATACCTGGCAATGCCTGGGAAATGCCTGGCAATGCGTGGGCAATGCCTTACAATGCCTGGCAAAGCCTAGGCTATGCCTCGAAATGCCTGGCAATGCCCGGCAATGCCTAATAATGAGTGGCAATGCCCGGCAATGCCTAGGCAATGCCTGGCAATGCGTGGGAAGTGCCTGGTAATTGCTGGCAATGCTTGGCAATGCCTGGGCAATGCCTGGCAATGGTTGAACAATGCCTGGCAACACCTAGGCAATGCCTTGCAATGTCTGGCAATGTATGGCAATACATGGGCAATGCTATGCATGCCTGGCAATGCTCGCCAATGCATAGGCAATACCTGGCCATGCCCGAACAATGCCTAGCAATGCCTGGGTAATGCTGGGCAATGCCTGGCAATGCCTGGCAATGCGTGGATAATGCCTGGAAATGCCTTGCAATGCCTGGCAATGCCTGGGCAATGCTTGGCAATGCTTGGACAATGCCTGGGCAATGCTGGGCCATGCTTGGCAATGCCAAGCAATGCCTGGCAATGCTTGGCCAATGCCTGGTAATGCCCATGCAATACCAAGCAAAGCCTGGCAATGCCTAGCAATGCCTGGCAACACCCGGCAATGCTTGGCAATGCCTGGCAATGCTTGGGCAATGCCTGGGAATACCTGGCAATGCCTGGGCAATACCTGGCAATGCCTGGCAATGCGTGGCAACGCCAGGCAATGCCTGACAATTCCTGGCAATGCCTTGGCAATACCTGGCAATGCCTGGGCAATGCCTGGCAAAGCCTCGCAATGCCTAGAAATGCCTGACAATGCTTAGCAATGCCTCGGTAATGCCTGGCAATGCCTTTCAATGCCTGGCAATGCCTGGCAATGCCTGGGCAATGCCTAGCAATGCGTCGGCAATGCTTTTAAATGCGTTGCAATGCCATGGCAATGCCTGGAAATGCCTGGCAATGCCTGGCAATGCGTGGCAAAGCCTGACAATGCCTAGCAATACCTGGCAATGCCCGGGCAATGCCTGGCAATGCTTGAGCAGTGCCTGGAAATGGCTGGCAATGCTTGGCAATGCCTGGGTAATGCCTGGCAATGCTTTGCAATGCCTGGGCAATGCCTCGACCAGGCCTGGCAATGCCTGCCAATGCCTGGCAATGCCTGGGTAATGCCTGCTAATGCCTGGCAATACCAAGAAATGTCTGGCAAAGCCTGGCAATGCCTGGGCAATACTTGGGCAATGCCTGGCTATGCCAAGACAATGCCTGGAAATGCCTGGACAATGCCTGGGAATGCCTGGCAATGCCTGGGAAATGCCTGGCAATGCCTAGAGAATGCCTGGCAACGCCTAGCAATACCTGGCAATGCCTGCCAATGCCTGACAATGCCTGGAAATCCATGGCCTGGAAATGCTTGGACAATGACAGGCAATGCATGGGCAATGCCTGGCAATGCCTAACAATGCATGGCAATGCCTGGCAATTCTTGTACAATGCTTAGAAATGCCTGGTAATGCCTGGCAATGCCCCGGCAATACTTGGCAATGCGTGGGAAATGCCTGAAAATGCCTGGCAATGCTTTGGCGATGCCTGGCTATGCCTAGCAATGCTTGCCAATGCGTGGCAATGCGTGGGAAATGCCTGGCAATGCATGCCAATGCGTGGCAATGCGTGGGAAATGCCTGGCAATGCATG
>SZWC01000628.1:44535-60413 GCA_023375785.1 Penium margaritaceum | reverse complement strand
AATGCCTGGCAATGCTTTGGCGATGCCTGGCTATGCCTAGCAATGCTTGCCAATGCGTGGCAATGCGTGGGAAATGCGTGGCAATGCATGGGTAGTTCCTGGCAATGCCTGGAAATGCCTTAGCAATGCTTGGCAATGCTTGGGTAATGCCTGGCATGCTTGGCAATGCTAAGGCAATGCATAGCAATGCCTAGGCTATGCCTGGCAATGCCAGGCAATGCCCGAGCAATCCCTGGCAATGCTTAGGCAATGCATGGCAATGCCTCGCAATGCCTGGCAATGCTTGGCAATATCTTGGTAATGCCTGGCAATGCTTGGCAATACCTGGAAATGCCTGTGCAATGCCTGGCAATGCCTGGACAATGCCTGGCAATGCCTGGGCAATGCGTGGCAATGCTTGGCAATGCGTAGCAATGCCTAAGCAATGCCTGGCAATGCCTAGGCAGTGGCCAGCAATGCCGGGGCAGTGCCTGGCAATGCCTGGAAATTCCAAGCAATGCCTGGCAATGCTTGGCAATACCTGGGCAATGCCTGGGCAATGCCTGGCAACGCTTGGGTAATGCCTGGCAATGCCTGGCAATGCCTGGGCAGTTCCTCGCAATGCCTGGCAAAGCCTGAGCAATGCCTGGCAATGCCTTGCAATGCCGGACAATGCCTGTGCAATGCCTGGCAATGCCTGGCAATGCCTGGGTAAAGCCTGACAATGCCTGTCAATGCCTGGCAAAGCCTAGTAACGCCTGGGCAATGCCTGGCAATGCCAGGGCAGTGCCTGGCAATGCCTGGGCAATGCTTGGAAATGCCTGGCAATTCCTGGTAATGCCCAGGCAATGCCTAGACAATGCATGGCAATGCCTGGGCAATGCCTGGCAATGCCTGGGTAAAACCTTGGCAATGCCTAGCCAATGCTTGGCAATGCCTAGGCAATGCATAGGCAATGCCTGGTAATGCCTGACAATGCCTGGCAATGATTAGCAAAGCCTTGCAATTCCTGGATAATGCCGAGCAATGCTTGGGCATTGCCTTACACTGCTTGGACAATACCAGGCAATGCCTGGCAATGCTTGGCAATACCTGGGCAATGCCTGGGCAATGCCTAGCAATGCCTGGGTAAAACCTTGGCAATGCCTAGCCAATGCTTGGCAATGCCTAGGCAATGCATAGGCAATGCCTGGTAATGCCTGACAATGCCTGGCAATGATTAGCAAAGCCTTGCAATTCCTGGATAATGCCGAGCAATGCTTGGGCAATGCCTTACAATGCTTGGACAATACCTGGCAATGCCTGGCAATGCCTGTACAATGCCTGGTAATGTCCTGCAACGCCTGGCAATGCGTGGCAAAGCCTTGCAAAGCCTGGGAAATGCCTGGCAATGCCTGGGCAATGCTTGGTAATGCCAAGGCAATGCTTGGGCAATGCCTGGCAATGCCTAGCAAAGCCTGGCAATGCCTGGGCAATGCCTAGCAATGCCTGGGCAACCCTGTAAATGCCTAGTAATGCCTGGGCAATGCTTGGACAATGTCTGGCAATGCCTGGGCAATGCCTGTCAATGCCTGGGCAATGCCTATGAATGTCTGGCAATGCCTGGGCAATGCCTGGGCAAACCCTGGGCAATGCTTGGTAATGCCTAGCAATGCTTGGCAATGACTGGCAAATCCTGGCAATGCATGTGCAATGCCTGGAAATGCGTGGACAATGCCTCGCAATGCCAAGTTAATGCCATGGCATGCCTAGTTATGCCTGGCAATGCCTCGGCAATGCCTGAAAATGTCCGGCAATGCGCGGAAATGCCTGGCAAAGCCTGGCAATTTCTGTACAATGCCTGGCAATGCGTGGGCAATGCCTGGTAATGCCTGGACAATGCTTGGCAATGCCTGGCAATGCCCGGGCATGCCCGGTAATGCCTGGGCAATGCCTGGCAATGCGTGGGTAATACCTAGCAATGCGTAGCAATGCGTGGCAATGCCTAGGCAATGCCTAACAATGCCTCGCAATGCCTGGCAATGCCTGGGCAATGCCTGGCAGTCCCTGGTAATGCCTGGCAAAGCCTGGCAATGCCTGGCAATGCCTGGTAAAGCATAGCAATGCCTGCAAAACCTAGGCAATACCTCGCAACGCCTGCACAATGCCTGGCAATTCTTGTGCAATACCTGGCAATGCCTGACAATACCTGGCAATGCCTCGCAATGCCTGGCAATGCATGGCAATGCCTGGCAATGCCTGAGCAATGCCTGGCAATGCTTGGGCAATGCCTGGCAATGCTTGGGAAATCCTTGACAATGTCTGGGCAATACCTGGCAATGCGTGGCAATGCCTTGCAATGCCTGGCAATGCCTAGCAATGCCTGGGCAATGCCTGGCAATGCCTGACAATGCCTGGTAATGCCTGGCAATGCCTTGGCAATGCCTAGCAATGCCTGGGCAATGCCTAGCAATGCGTGGACAATCCCTTACAATGCCTTGAAATGCCTGGGAAATGCTTGGCAATGCCTAACAATGCCTGGCAATGCCTGGGCAATGCCGAGCAATGCCTGGCAATGCCTAGCAATGCCTGAGCAATGCCTGGCAATGCCTGGATAGTGCCTAGCAATGGCTGGCAATGCTTGGCAATGCCTTGGCAATGCGTGGCAATGCTTGGGTAATGCCTGGTAATACCTGGAAAATGCCTTGCAATGCCTAAGTAATGCCTGACAATGCCTGAGCAATGCCTGTCAAAGCCTGTGCAATGCCTGGCAATGCCTGGCAATGCCACGCAATGCCTGTGCAATGCCTGGGAAATGCCTAGAAACGCCTGGAAATGCTTGGGCAATGCGTAGCAATGCCTGGGCAATGCCTGGCAATGCTTGGGCAATGCCTGGCAATGCTTGGGCAATACCTGGCAATGCCTGGGCAATGCGTGGCAATGCTTGGTAATGCCTAGCAATGCCTAGGAAATGCCTGGCAATGCCTAGGCAGTGCCTAGCAATGCCTGGGCAATGCATGGCAATGCCTGGAAATGCCTAGCAATGCCTGGCAATGCCTGGCATTACTTGGGCAATGCCTGGGTCATGCCATGCAATGCCTGGGTAATGCTTGGCAATGCCTGGCAATGCCTGGGCAATTCCTGGCAATGCCTGGCAATGCCTGGGCAATGCATGGCAATGCCTGAGATTGCTTGTGCAATGCCTGGAAATGCCTGAGTAAAGCCTGGCAATGCCTGTCAATGCCTGGCAAAGCCTGGCAACGCCTGGGCAATGCCTGGCAATGCCTGGGCAGTGCGTGGCAATGGCTGGGCAATGCTTGGAAATGCCTGGCAATGCCTGGTAATGCCCGGGCAATGCCTGGACAATGCCTGGCAATGCCTGGGAAATACCTAGAAATGCCTGGGTAATGCCTTGGCACTAACTAGCCAATGTCTTGCAATGCCTAGGCAATGCCCAAGCAATGCCTGGTAATGCCTGACAATGCCTGGCAATGACTAGCAAAGCCTTGCAATTCTTGGATAATGCCGGGCAATGCTTGGGCAATGCGTGACAATGCCTGGGCAATGCCTGGCAATGCCTGGCAAAGTCTCGCAATGCCTGGGCAATGCCTGGCAATGCCTGGGCAATGCCTGGCAATGCCCGGGCAATGCTTGGGCAATGCCTGACAATGCCTGGCAATGCCTAGCAAAGCCTGGCAATGCCTAGGCAATGCCTAGCAATGCCTGGGCAATGCTTGTAAAGTCCTAGTCATGCCTGGACAATGCCTGTACAATGCCTGGCAATGCCTGGGCAATGCCTGGCAATGCCTGGACAATGCCTAGTAATGTCTTGCTATGCCTGGGCAATGCCTGGGCAATGCTTGGTAATGCCTGGCAATGCATGGCAATGTCTGGCAAATCTTGGCACTGCCTGTGCAATGCCTAGAAATGCTTGGATAATGCCTGGCAATGCCTGGGCAATGCCATGGAATGCCTAGTTATGCCTTGCAATGTCTGGGCAATGCCTGACAATGTCCGGCAATTCTTGGCAATGCTTGGCAAAGCATGGCAATGTCTGTACGATGCCTGGAAATGCGTGGACAATGCCTGGTAATGCCTGGGCAATGCTTGGCAATGCCTGGCAATGCTTGGGCATGCCCGGTAATGCTTGGGAAATGCCTGGCAATGCGAGGTCAATACCTAGCAATGCCTAGCAATGCCTGGCAAAGCCTGGGCAATGTCTAGGCAATACCTAACAATGCCTGGCAATGCCTGGCAATGCATGTGCAATGCCTGGTAATGCCTGGCAATGCCTCGCAATGCATGGGCAATGCCTGGCAATCCCTGGCAATGCCTGGCAAAGCCTGGCAATGCCTAGCAATGCCTGGTAAAGCATAGAAATGCCTGGAATGCCTGGGCAATACCTCGCAATGCCTGCACAATGCCTGGCAATGCCTGGGAAATGTGTGGCAATGCCTGACAATACCTGGCAATGCCTGGCAATGCATGGCAATGCCTGGCAATGCCTGGCAATGCTTGAGCAATGCCTGGCAATGCCTGGGGAATGCCTGGCAATGCTTGGGCAATGCTTGACAATGTCTGGGCAATACCTGGCAATGCGTGGCAATGCCTCGCAACGCCTAGCAATGTCTGGCAATGCTTGGGCAATTCCTGGCAATGCCTGAAAATGCCTGGTAATGCCTGGCAATGCCTGGGCAATGCCTGGCAATGCGTGGGCTATGCCTTACAATGCCTGGAAATGCGTAAGCAATGCTTGGCAATGCCTGACAATGCCTGGAAATGCATGGGCAATGCCGAGCAATGCCTGGAAATGCCTAGCAATGCCAGAGCAATGCCTGGAAAGTGCCTAGCAATGGCTAGCAATGCTTGGCAATACCTTGGCAATGCCTGGCAATGCTTGGGTAATGCCTGGTAATACCGGGACAATGCGCGGCAATGCCTGGCAATGCCTAGCAATACCTGTGCAATGCTTGGCACGCCTGGCAAGGCTGAGGCAATGCCTGGCAATGCCTAAGCAATGCTTGGCAATGCCCGAGCAATGCCTGTCAATGCTTGTGTAATGCCTCGCAATGCCTGGCAATGCCAGGCAATGCCTGTGCAATGCCTCGGCAATGCCTGGAAACGTCTGGCAATGCTTCGGCAATGCGTAGAAATGCCTGGGCAATGCCTCGCAATGCTTGGGCAATGCCTGGCAATGCCTGGACAATACCTCGCAATGCCTGGCAATGCCTCGCAATGCCTGACAATGCCTAGGCAATGCCTGGCAATGCCTGGGCAATGCCAGGCAATGCTTGGAAATGCCTGACAATGCCTAGTAATGCCTGGGCAATGCCTGGCACTGCCTTGCGATGCCAGGCAATGCCTAGGCAATGCATGGCACGCGTGGGCAATGCCTTACAATTCCTGGCAATGCCTAGGTAATGCCTCGAAATGCCTGGGCAATGCCTGGCAATGCCTGAAAATGCCTAGTAATGCCTGGGCAATGCCTAGCAATGCCTAGCAATGCCTGACAATGCCTGGGCAATGGCTGGCAATGCTTGGCAATGCCTGGCAATGCCTGGGTAATGCCTGGCAATGCATGGCAATGCCTGGCAATGCCTCGGCAATGCCTGGCAATGCCTCGGCAATGCCTGGCAATGCGTGGGAAATGCCTGGCAATGCCTGGCAATGCCTGGACAATGCCTGGCAATGCTTGGGTAATGCCTGGCAATGCCTGCGCAATACCTGGCAATACCTGGCAATGCCTGGCAATGCCTAGGCAATGCCTGGCAATGCCTGTGTAATGCGTGGGAATGCTTGGGCAGTGCCTCGCAATGCTTGGGCAATACCTGGCAATGCGTGGCAATGCCTGGCAGCGCCTGGCAATGCCTGGCAATGCCTGGCAATGCCTAGGAAATGCCTGGCAATGCCTGGGCAATGCCTGGGCAATGTCTGGGAAATGCCTGGGAATGCCTGGCAATTCATGACAATGCCTGGCAATGCTTGGGTAATGCCTGGCGATGCCTGCCAATGCCTGGGCAATGCCCGGCAATGCATGGGCAATTCCTTACAATGCCTGGCAATGCCTGGGCTATGCCTGGAAATGCCTGTGAAATGCCTGGCAATGCCTGGCAATGCCTGACAATGCCTGGCAATGCCTTGCAATGCCTGGACAATGCCTGGCAATGCCTGGGCAGTTCCTAGCAATTACTGGCAGTGCTTGGCAATGCCTAGGCAATGCGTAGCAACGGTTGGGCAATGCCTGGAAATACCTAGGCAATGCCTGGCAATGCCTGGCAATGCATGGCAATACATGGGCAATGCTATGCATGCCTGGCAATGCTAAGGCAATGCTTGGCAATGCCTAGGCAATGCCTGGCAATGCCTGGCAATGCCCGAGCAATGCCTAGCAATGCCTGGGCAATGCTGGGCAATGCCTGGCAATACCTGGCAATGCCTGGGCAATGCTTGGCAATGCTTGGACAATGCCTGGGCAATGCAGGGCAATTCGTGGCAATGCCTGGGCAATGCTTGGCAATGCTTGGGAAGTGCCTGGAAATGCCCGGGCAATACCAGGCAATGCCTGGCAACGCCTGGCAACGCCTGACAATGCCTTGCAATGCCTGGCAATGCCTGGCAATGCTAGGGCAGTGCCTAGCAATGGCTGGCAATGCTTGGCAATGCCTGGGTAATGCCTGGCAATGCTTGGGCAGTGCCTGGCAATACCTGAACAATGCCTGGCAATACCTGGCAATACATGGGCAATGCGTGTCAATGCCTAGCAATACTAAGGCAATGCCCAGCAATGCCTACGCAATGCTTGGCATAGTCTGGCAATGCCCGAGCGATGCCTCGCAATGCCTGGATAATGTCTGGCAATGCCTAGCAATGCCTGGGCAATGCCTGGCAATGCCTAAGCAGTGCCTGGCAATGCCAAGACAATGCCTGGCAATGCCTGGCAATGCCTTGGCAATGCCTGTAATGCCTGGGTAATGCCTCATAATGCCTGCGCAATGCCTGGCAATACCTAACAATGCCTGGAAATGCGTGGGCAATGCCTAGCAAAGCTTGGAAAAGCCTGGGCAATGTCTGGAAGTGCCTGTGTAATGCTTGGCAATGCGTGGCAATACTTGGGCAATGCCTGACAACGCCCGGCAATGCCTAGGCAATGGCTGGCAATGCTTGGCCAATGCCTGGTAATACCTAGACAATACCTAGCAATGCGTAGCAATGCGTGGCAATACTTGGGCAATGCCTGACAACGCCCGGCAATGCCTAGGCAATGGCTGGCAATGCTTGGCCAATGCCTGGTAATACCTAGACAATACCTAGCAATGCGTAGCAATGCGTGGCAATACTTGGGCAATGCCTGACAACGCCCGGCAATGCCTAGGCAATGGCTGGCAATGCTTGGCCAATGCCTGGTAATACCTAGACAATACCTAGCAATGCGTAGCAATGCGTGGCAATACTTGGGCAATGCCTGACAACGCCCGGCAATGCCTAGGCAATGGCTGGCAATGCTTGGCCAATGCCTGGTAATACCTAGACAATACCTAGCAATGCGTAGCAATGCGTGGCAATACTTGGGCAATGCCTGACAACGCCCGGCAATGCCTAGGCAATGGCTGGCAATGCTTGGCCAATGCCTGGTAATACCTAGACAATACCTAGCAATGCGTAGCAATGCGTGGCAATACTTGGGCAATGCCTGACAACGCCCGGCAATGCCTAGGCAATGGCTGGCAATGCTTGGCCAATGCCTGGTAATACCTAGACAATACCTAGCAATGCGTAGCAATGCGTGGCAATACTTGGGCAATGCCTGACAACGCCCGGCAATGCCTAGGCAATGGCTGGCAATGCTTGGCCAATGCCTGGTAATACCTAGACAATACCTAGCAATGCGTAGCAATGCGTGGCAATACTTGGGCAATGCCTGACAACGCCCGGCAATGCCTAGGCAATGGCTGGCAATGCTTGGCCAATGCCTGGTAATACCTAGACAATACCTAGCAATGCGTAGCAATGCGTGGCAATACTTGGGCAATGCCTGACAACGCCCGGCAATGCCTAGGCAATGGCTGGCAATGCTTGGCCAATGCCTGGTAATACCTAGACAATACCTAGCAATGCGTAGCAATGCGTGGCAATACTTGGGCAATGCCTGACAACGCCCGGCAATGCCTAGGCAATGGCTGGCAATGCTTGGCCAATGCCTGGTAATACCTAGACAATACCTAGCAATGCGTAGCAATGCGTGGCAATACTTGGGCAATGCCTGACAACGCCCGGCAATGCCTAGGCAATGGCTGGCAATGCTTGGCCAATGCCTGGTAATACCTAGACAATACCTAGCAATGCGTAGCAATGCGTGGCAATACTTGGGCAATGCCTGACAACGCCCGGCAATGCCTAGGCAATGGCTGGCAATGCTTGGCCAATGCCTGGTAATACCTAGACAATACCTAGCAATGCGTAGCAATGCGTGGCAATACTTGGGCAATGCCTGACAACGCCCGGCAATGCCTAGGCAATGGCTGGCAATGCTTGGCCAATGCCTGGTAATACCTAGACAATACCTAGCAATGCGTAGCAATGCGTGGCAATACTTGGGCAATGCCTGACAACGCCCGGCAATGCCTAGGCAATGGCTGGCAATGCTTGGCCAATGCCTGGTAATACCTAGACAATACCTAGCAATGCGTAGCAATGCGTGGCAATACTTGGGCAATGCCTGACAACGCCCGGCAATGCCTAGGCAATGGCTGGCAATGCTTGGCCAATGCCTGGTAATACCTAGACAATACCTAGCAATGCGTAGCAATGCGTGGCAATACTTGGGCAATGCCTGACAACGCCCGGCAATGCCTAGGCAATGGCTGGCAATGCTTGGCCAATGCCTGGTAATACCTAGACAATACCTAGCAATGCGTAGCAATGCGTGGCAATACTTGGGCAATGCCTGACAACGCCCGGCAATGCCTAGGCAATGGCTGGCAATGCTTGGCCAATGCCTGGTAATACCTAGACAATACCTAGCAATGCGTAGCAATGCGTGGCAATACTTGGGCAATGCCTGACAACGCCCGGCAATGCCTAGGCAATGGCTGGCAATGCTTGGCCAATGCCTGGTAATACCTAGACAATACCTAGCAATGCGTAGCAATGCGTGGCAATACTTGGGCAATGCCTGACAACGCCCGGCAATGCCTAGGCAATGGCTGGCAATGCTTGGCCAATGCCTGGTAATACCTAGACAATACCTAGCAATGCGTAGCAATGCGTGGCAATACTTGGGCAATGCCTGACAACGCCCGGCAATGCCTAGGCAATGGCTGGCAATGCTTGGCCAATGCCTGGTAATACCTAGACAATACCTAGCAATGCGTAGCAATGCGTGGCAATACTTGGGCAATGCCTGACAACGCCCGGCAATGCCTAGGCAATGGCTGGCAATGCTTGGCCAATGCCTGGTAATACCTAGACAATACCTAGCAATGCGTAGCAATGCGTGGCAATACTTGGGCAATGCCTGACAACGCCCGGCAATGCCTAGGCAATGGCTGGCAATGCTTGGCCAATGCCTGGTAATACCTAGACAATACCTAGCAATGCGTAGCAATGCGTGGCAATACTTGGGCAATGCCTGACAACGCCCGGCAATGCCTAGGCAATGGCTGGCAATGCTTGGCCAATGCCTGGTAATACCTAGACAATACCTAGCAATGCGTAGCAATGCGTGGCAATACTTGGGCAATGCCTGACAACGCCCGGCAATGCCTAGGCAATGGCTGGCAATGCTTGGCCAATGCCTGGTAATACCTAGACAATACCTAGCAATGCGTAGCAATGCGTGGCAATACTTGGGCAATGCCTGACAACGCCCGGCAATGCCTAGGCAATGGCTGGCAATGCTTGGCCAATGCCTGGTAATACCTAGACAATACCTAGCAATGCGTAGCAATGCGTGGCAATACTTGGGCAATGCCTGACAACGCCCGGCAATGCCTAGGCAATGGCTGGCAATGCTTGGCCAATGCCTGGTAATACCTAGACAATACCTAGCAATGCGTAGCAATGCGTGGCAATACTTGGGCAATGCCTGACAACGCCCGGCAATGCCTAGGCAATGGCTGGCAATGCTTGGCCAATGCCTGGTAATACCTAGACAATACCTAGCAATGCGTAGCAATGCGTGGCAATACTTGGGCAATGCCTGACAACGCCCGGCAATGCCTAGGCAATGGCTGGCAATGCTTGGCCAATGCCTGGTAATACCTAGACAATACCTAGCAATGCGTAGCAATGCGTGGCAATACTTGGGCAATGCCTGACAACGCCCGGCAATGCCTAGGCAATGGCTGGCAATGCTTGGCCAATGCCTGGTAATACCTAGACAATACCTAGCAATGCGTAGCAATGCGTGGCAATACTTGGGCAATGCCTGACAACGCCCGGCAATGCCTAGGCAATGGCTGGCAATGCTTGGCCAATGCCTGGTAATACCTAGACAATACCTAGCAATGCGTAGCAATGCGTGGCAATACTTGGGCAATGCCTGACAACGCCCGGCAATGCCTAGGCAATGGCTGGCAATGCTTGGCCAATGCCTGGTAATACCTAGACAATACCTAGCAATGCGTAGCAATGCGTGGCAATACTTGGGCAATGCCTGACAACGCCCGGCAATGCCTAGGCAATGGCTGGCAATGCTTGGCCAATGCCTGGTAATACCTAGACAATACCTAGCAATGCGTAGCAATGCGTGGCAATACTTGGGCAATGCCTGACAACGCCCGGCAATGCCTAGGCAATGGCTGGCAATGCTTGGCCAATGCCTGGTAATACCTAGACAATACCTAGCAATGCGTAGCAATGCGTGGCAATACTTGGGCAATGCCTGACAACGCCCGGCAATGCCTAGGCAATGGCTGGCAATGCTTGGCCAATGCCTGGTAATACCTAGACAATACCTAGCAATGCGTAGCAATGCGTGGCAATGCCTGGGCAATGCCTCGCAATGCCTGCGCAATGCCTGGCAATGCCTAGGCAATGCCTGGCAATGCCTAGCAATACCTGGTAATGCTTGCCAATGCCTGGCAATGCATGGTAATGCCTAGGCAATGCCTGGCAATGCCTGGGCAATGCCTGGCAATGCTTGGGCAACGCCTGGCAATGCCTGGCAATGCCTAGGCAATACCTCGCAATGCCTGGCAGTACCTGGCAACACCTGGCAATGCCTGACAATGCCTGGGCAATGCCTGGCAATGCCTCGGCAATGCCTGGCAATGCCTGGGCAATGCTTGGCAATGCCTGGCAATGCCTGACATTGCCTGGCAATGCTTGTCAATGCCTAGGCAATGCCTGGCATTGCCTGGCAATGCCTCACAATGCCTGGGCAATGCGTGGCAATACGTGGGCAATGCCTTACAATGCCTTGCAATGCTTGGGCAATGCCTAGAAATGCCTGGGTAATGCATGGCAATGCCTGACAATGCCTGGCAATGCCTAGGCAATTCTTGGCAATACCTGGCAATGCCCGGGCAATGCCTTGCAATGCCTGGGTAGTGCGTGGCAATGGTTGGAAATGCCTGGGCAATACCTGGCAGTGCTTGGGCAATGCCCGGCAATACCTGGGCAATGCCTGGCAATGTTTGGCAATACCTACGCAATGCCTGGCATGCCTAGCAATGCTAAGGCAATGCCTAGGCTATGCCTGGTAATGCCCGAGGAATGCCTGGCAATGCCTGGAAAATGCCTGGCAATGCCTAGCAATGCCTAGCAATGCCTGGGAAACGCCTGGCAATGCGTGGCAATGCCAGGCAATGCCTGGACAATGCCTGGCACTGCCTGGGCAACGCCTGGCAATGCCTGGGCAACGCCCATCAATGCCTGGGGAATGCCTCGCAATGCCTAGTAATGCCTGGAAATGCCTTGGTATAGCCTGGCAATGCCTGGAAAATGCCTGGCAATGTCTGGGCAATGCCTGGCAATGCCTGGCAATACCTGGGCAATGCGTGGGCAATGCCTGGAAATGCCTGGGCAACGCCTGGAAATGCGTGGGCAATTCTCGACAATGCCTAGCAATGCCAAGATAATGCATGGAAACGCCTCACAATGCCTTGCAATGCCTTGCAAAGCCTCGCAATGATTAAGCATTGCCTGGCAATGCCTGGGCAATGCTTGGCAATGCCTAGACAATGCCTGGCAATACCTGAAAATGCCTGGCAATGCCTCGGTATTGCCTGGCAATGCCTTGGCAATGCCTTGCAATGCCTGGAAATGCCTGGCAATGCCTGGCAATGCCTGGGGAATGCCTGGCAATGCCTGGCGATGCCTAGAAAATGCATGGCAATGCCTCGCAATGCATGGTAATGCCTAGCAATGCGTGGCAATACCTAGGTAATGCCTCGCAATGCCTGGGCAATGCCTAGCAATGCCTAGGTAATGCCTGGCAATGCCTGGCAATGCCGGGCAATGCCCGAAAATGCCTGGGCAATGCCTAGCAATGCCAGGGCAATGCCTGTCAATGCCTAGGCAATGCCGTGCAATGCTTGGACAATGCCTGGCAATGCCTGGGCAATGCGTGGAAATGTGTGGGCAATGCCTGGAAATGCTTAGCAATGTCAAGCAATGCCTGGGCAATGCCGTGGCAATGCCTTGCAATGCCTAGCAAAGCCTAGAAATGCCAAGGCAATGCCTAGAAGTGCCTGTGCAATTCTTGGCAATGCCTGGAAATGGTTGGCAATGTCTGGTAATGCCTGGGAAATGCCTGAAAAATGCCTGGCAATGCGTGGCCAATGCCTGGAAATGCCTGGGCAATGCCTAGCAATGCCTGGCAATGTGTGGGAAATGCCTGGGCAATGCCTGGCAATGCCTGGAGAATGCCTGGTAATGCCTGGGTAATGCCTGGTAATGCCTGGCAATGCCTGGCAATGATTGGAAAAGCATGGCAATGCCTGGGCAATGCCTGGCAATGCTTGGGCAATGCCCGACAATGTATGGGCAATGCCTGACAATGCCTGGACAATGCCGGGTAATGCTTGGCAATGCCTGGGTAATGCTTGGCAATGTCCGGCAATGCGTGGCAATGCCTGGCAAAGCCTGACAATGCCTGGGCAATGCTTGGCAATGCCTGGGCAATGCCTAGAAATGCCCGGGCAATGACTGGAAATGCCTGGCAATGCCTGGTAATGCCTGGGCAATGCCCGGATAATGCCTGGCAATGCATGGGCAATGCCTGGCAATGCGTGGGCAATGCCTGGCAATGCCTGGGCATTGCCTGGAGAATGCCTAGCAATGCCTGGGAAATGCCTGGCAATGCCTGGACAATGCCTGGTAATGCCTGGTAATACCTGGGCAATACTTGGCAATGCCTGGCAATGCCTAGCAATGCCTAGCAATGCCTAGCAATGCCTGGCAATGCCTGGCAATGCCTGGGGAACGCTTGGCAATGCTTAGGCAATGCCTGGCAACGCTTCACAATGCTTGGAAATGCCTGGCAATGCCTGGGCAATGCCTGGCAATGCCTGGCAATGTCTGGGCAATGCCTCACAATGCGTGGGCAATGCGTGACAATGCCGGGCAATGCCTGGGCAATGCCTGGCAATGCGTAGCAATGCTTGGGCAATACATAGCAATACCTAGGCAATGTCTGGAAATGCCTGGACAATGCCTGGAAATGCCTAGGCAATTCCTGGCAATGTCTGGACAGTGCCTGGCAATGCCTGGCAATGCCTGGGCAATGCCTGACACTGCTTGGGCAATGTCTGGCATGCCTGACAATGCCAAGGCAATGCCTGGAAATGCCTATGCTATGCCTGGCAGTGCTTGGCAATGCCGGAGCAATGCCTGGAAATGCTAGAGCAATGCCTTCCAATGCCTAGACAACACCTAGTAATGTCTGGCAATGCCTGGCAATGCCTTGCAATGCTTGGGCAA
Organism: Penium margaritaceum; assembly: GCA_023375785.1. Classification (NCBI taxonomy): domain Eukaryota; kingdom Viridiplantae; phylum Streptophyta; class Zygnematophyceae; order Desmidiales; family Peniaceae; genus Penium; species Penium margaritaceum. The sequence goes on along the minus strand of SZWC01000628.1, from coordinate 46,532 downwards.
TGCCTGGCAATGCCTGGCAATGCCTGGCAACGCCCGGCAATGTCTGGGCAATGCCTGGCAATGCCGTGAAATGTCTGGGCAATGCCTGGCAATGCCTTGCAATGCCTGGAAATGCCTGGCAAAGCCTGGTTATGCCTGGGCAATGCCTAGGTAATGCCTGACTATGCCTGGGCAATGCCCGGACAATCCCTGGGAATTCCCGGCAATGCCTGGCAATGCCTGACAATGCCTAGGCAATGGCTGGCAATGCTTGGCAATGCTTGGGTAATGCCTGGCAATGCATGGCAATGCCTGGGGAGTGGATGGCAATGCCTGGGCAATGCCTAGCAATGCCTGGCAATGCCTGACAATGCCTAGGCAATGGCTGGCAATGCTTGGCAATGCTTGGGTAATGCCTGGCAATGCATGGCAATGCCTGGGGAGTGGATGGCAATGCCTGGGCAATGCCTAGCAATGCCTGGCAATGCCTGACAATGCCTAGGCAATGGCTGGCAATGCTTGGCAATGCTTGGGTAATGCCTGGCAATGCATGGCAATGCCTGGGGAGTGGATGGCAATGCCTGGGCAATGCCTAGCAATGCCTGGCAATGCCTGACAATGCCTAGGCAATGGCTGGCAATGCTTGGCAATGCTTGGGTAATGCCTGGCAATGCATGGCAATGCCTGGGGAGTGGATGGCAATGCCTGGGCAATGCCTAGCAATGCCTGGCAATGCCTGACAATGCCTAGGCAATGGCTGGCAATGCTTGGCAATGCTTGGGTAATGCCTGGCAATGCATGGCAATGCCTGGGGAATGCATGGCAATGCCTGGGAAATTCCTGGGCAATGCTTGGCAATGCCTGGCAATTCCTGGCAATGCCTGGCAATGCCTGGCAATGCATGGCAATGCCTGGGGAATGCATGGCAATGCCTGGGCAATGCCTGGCAATGCTTGGGCAATGCCTCGCAATGCCTGGGTAATACCTTGCAATGCCTGGCAATGCCTGGCAATGCCTGGCTATGCCTGGCAATGCCTGGGCAATGCCTGGCAATGCCTGAGAAATGCCTGGCAATGACACCTCGTATGGGTGTCGAGGTGGAGGGAGAGGTAGTTCACACCGCGGGCATGACATGCGTTGATGAGAGACTGCTCACGCCTGGCAGACGGGCTGACATGGTTCACGATGTCCCGTGCCACGCGAAGGTGCTCCTCCACCTGCTCCACTGCAATCAAGTGTTTCACAGCCAAGTTCAAGATGTGGCCCATGCAGCGGACGTGGCCATCCTTGTCAAATTGTCCATTCTGCAGCACCAAGAAATTATCCACCATGGAGTCGTTCACATCGTCGTTGTCCATCGTCACACAGTAGATCTTGTCCCAAAGCCCCTGCTCCTTCACAGCAGCTGAAAACAGGCCAAAGACAATGGCGGCAGTCGCATCGTCGTTGCACGAAGGGAAGGCCAAGGCCATGCTCTGCATCTGCCAGTCAGTAATCCAGTGCGCGGTCACACCGAGGTACTTCTGATTGGCGTCGGAATGCCAACCGTCTGTTGTGAATGAAACACCCGACAGAACCTCCATAAACATCTTTCTCAGTCTCTTGCGGAAAGCTGTAGCTCCGTTCTTCAACAGCCGCGTCAAGGTTATCCTACCAGGCAGGATAGCAAACGGGTTGTAGTGCAGGAATGCTTGCCGCAGCCAGAGTGATTCAATGCCCAGAATGCTTTGATTCTTGTCCACAACGTGCTTCCAGATGCAACAGTAGAAGTACTTTTTGTTTAACACAAGCCCCACTCTCGCAGCACTACGTGCAACATGCGCATTCGTACCGTCCACCTCGGCTGCCGTCTGTGCTGCCGCCTGTGTTGCATGCAGGAGGCTCTGCTGAACCTCCAACACCTTCAACTCCTTGTGCTTTTCCTTGTGCTCCAGCCGAAGATGTTTCCACATGCCAGACGTGTTGCTTTGGTTCAGCCCGAAGGTCCCCTTCAGCCCTGTGCGTGGCGGACACAAGTT
>SZWC01000628.1:24592-41211 GCA_023375785.1 Penium margaritaceum | reverse complement strand
TTGTGACTCGTATTATGAGTTGTCAACGTTGACCACACACAGCGGATTTCTTTGGTCAAAGGCAGTACATATGCCTACTTTGGTCGGTCATTGTGCATGGTAGCCACACCGTGCTACTATTGATTGAAGGTCGTTGTACTTGCTAGTTGGTATCTAGTATTCCTAAACTATTGTTTACCCCTCGGACAATTCGTGACCCATATTATGGGTTGTCAACGTTGACCACACATAGTAAAATTATTTGGTAATGGTAAGTGGCACATGCCTAATCTGGTTGGTCATTGTGCATGGTAGTCATGATGACCTTCAACTGTGATGGCGAGATGGGAGGCGACGCGATAGTAGGCGTGAGCGAAGCAACCAATTCCCCTACTTTCAGGAGAGTGACGGCTTGTTCCCCAGTTGGCTCGAGACCGACGGGCAGGAAGACTGGCGGTGTCCGATATCATGACTGTGAGAAGATGTTGGCTACAGCAGAGGGAGTCGTGCGGCGAGTAGAGACACTAGTCCGCTGATGTCAGGAGATTGATGGCTTGTTCCCCCAGTTGGCTCGCAGTGGGAGCAGGAAGACTGGCGGTGTCCGATGTCCTGACGGCGGGAGTAACGCTGCTGCTGCTGACGATGCGAGAAGGCGGCACGAGGAGCGGCTCGAAGTGATGGATGCATGCAGGCTGAAGATGATGGGGCAGATGAGGTAAATGAGGCGGATGAGGGGAGATGAGAAGCTCGGAGGTGCTCAGAGAGGCTGGGGCGATGAGGGGAAGCAGACGGCGAGCAGCAGGAAGCTTCCAGGAAGACGGTGGCAGACAGCGGCTCGAGGGTTGCTGGCAGCTGTTGCGGACGACAGGTCACCAATAATCGGCCACGGGCGCAGAATGGGCGCAGGGCTTTCTCAGGATGACGAGACATTTATTCAGCATGAGGAGCCCTTAAGGCGGTACTACTGATGTCAGCTGCTGACGAAGCGGAGAGGCGCAAAGTGGTGGTGGTGGCGGCAGAGGAGTGCAAATCTGAGAAGGGAAGCAATGGTGGCGGCAAAACGATGACTTGGTCACGGTGCACCAAGTGATGTTGCCTGATGCTCTGATACCATGTCAGAATAATGCAATGAGCGAGGACGGCAGGAGCACAAGCAAGCAGAAGCAAGAGAGCTCACAAGAGCGTGTTGGTAGAATGACCAACGCAGAGAGGCAAGTCCAGTTCCATGGAGTTAGTCGGAGGACCTTGAGCGGCAAGCCTCTGGAGCTCCGAGGTAGACAAAGGACACTGAGAGAACATGGCCGAGAGGCGAGTGACACACTGAAAGTGAGCGAAGGGTCGAGAGTGACGAAGCGAAGAGAGAGTTGAGACTAGTGGGCGAAGGCAGTAGGAGTCAAGGGCGAGCAGAGCGAGAACACGGCGGCGAAGCCGCGGAACCGAAGGGAACAAGATGGACAGAACTGTTCTGGTTATCTCGAGAGAATGAACATCCTCAGTATAATAAGAGCAGAACAGGATAAAACAGCAGGGCAACGGCTTCTTTCCACTAGCCGGACGCGGGTGACAGGTGTCACTTTATTAGGGGATGACTTGACTGTTGGGTTCGAACGGTCGAGTGACCAGAGAACCATTGATCAAGGTGGTTTGGGCTCGGACCTGAACCTTTATTGAGAGTTTTACCTTGGTGTTATTGCACACTGGCAGATTCTCACTCTGACACGTGTAAGTGCGTGTAAGTGCATGTAAGTACGTATAAGTGTGTGTAAGTGCGTGTAAGTGCATGTCAGTGCGTGTAAGTGCGTGTAAGTACATGTAAGTACGTGTAAGTACGGGTAAGTGCGTGTAAGTGTGTGTAAGTGTATATAAGTGTGTGCAAGTGCGTGTAAGTTCTTGTAAGTGCTTGTAAGTGTGTGTAAGTATGTGTAAGTGTGTATAAGTACGTGTAAGTGCATGTAAGTGCGTGTAAGTGTGTGTAAGTGCGTGTAAATGCGTGTTACTGTGTGTAACTGCGTGTAAATGCATGTAAGTATGTGCAAGTGTGTGTAAGTGTGTGTAAGTGTGTATAAGTACGTATAAGTGCGTATAAGTGCGTGTAAGTATGTGTAAGTGCGGGTAAGTGCATGTAAGTGCGTGTAAGTGCATATAAGTGCGTGTAAGTACGTGTAAGTATGTGTAAGTGCATATAAGTGTGTATAAGTGCGTATAAGTGCGTGTAAGTACGTGTACGTGCGTGTAAGTGCGTACAAGTATGTGTAAGTGTGTGCAAGTGCATATAAGTATGTGTAAGTGTGTGTAAGTGCGGGTAAGTGTGTGTAAGTGCGTGTAAGTGCGTGTAATTGCGTGTAAGTACGTGTAAGTGCGTATACGGGTGTGTAAGTACATGTAAGTGCGTGTAAGTGCGTATAACTGCGTGTAACTGCGTGTACGTATAAGTACGTATAAGTGCGTGTAAGTGCGTGTAAGTACGTGTAACTGCGTGTAACTGTGTGTAAGTGCGTGTAAGTCCATTCAAGTATGTGTAAGTGCGTGTAAGTGCGTATAAGTGCGTGTAAGTATGTGTAAGTGCGTATAAGTCCGTTACACTGCGTGTAAGTGCGTGTAAGTGCGTGTAAGTGTGTGTAAGTGCACGTAAGTACGTGTAAGTGTACGTAAGTACGTGTAAGTACGTGTAAGTGCGTATACGGGTGTGTAAGTGCATGTAAGTGCGTGTAAGTGCGTATAACTGCGTGTAACTGCGTGTACGTATAAGTACGTATAAGTGCGTGTAAGTGCGTGTAAGTACGTGTAACTGCGTGTAACTGTGTGTAAGTGCGTGTAAGTCCATTCAAGTATGTGTAAGTGCGTGTAAGTGCGTATAAGTGCGTGTAAGTATGTGTAAGTGCGTATAAGTCCGTTACATTGTGTGTAAGTGCGTGTAAGTGCGTGTAAGTGTGTGTAAGTGCACGTAAGTACGTGTAACTGTACGTAAGTACGTGTAAGTACGTGTAAGTGTGTGTAAGTGTATGTAAGTACGTGGAAGTACGTGTAAGTATATGTACATGCGTGCGCGTGCGTGTAATTGCATGTAAGTGCGTGTAAGTGCATGTAAGTGCGTGTAAGTGTACGTAAGTGCGTGTAAGTGTGTGCGTGTAAGTGCGTGCATGTAAGTGCGTGTGAGTGCGTGTAAGTGTGTGTAAGTTCGTGTAAGTGCGTATAAATACATGTAAGTGTGTATCAGTGCGTGTAAGTGCATGTAACTGCATGTAAGTGTGTGAAAGTGTGTGTAAGTGCGTGTGTGTACGTGTAAGTGTGTGTAAATGCGTGTAAGTATGTGTAATTGTGTGTAAGTGCGTGTGTGTAAGTGTGTGTAAGAATGTGTAAGTGCGTGTAAGTGCGTGTAAGCACACGTAAGTGCGGGTAAGTGCGTGCGTGTAAGTGCGTGTAAGTGCGTATAAGTGTGTGTAACTACGTGTAAGTGCGTGTAAGTGCGTGCATGTAAGTACGTGTGTGTAAGTGCCTGTAAGTACGTGTAAGTGCGTGTAAGTGCGTGTAACTGCATGTAACTGCGTGTAAGTGCATGTAAGTACGTGTAAGTGTGTGTAAGTGCGTGAAAGTGGGTGTAACTGTGTGTAAGTTTATCTAAGTGTGTGTAAGTGTGTGTAAGTGCATGTAAGTGTTTGTAAGAGCATGTAAGTGCGTGTACATGTGTGTAAGTGTTTGTAAGTACGTTTCAGTGCGTGTAAGTGTGTGTAAGTACATGTAAGTATGTGTAACTGCGTGTAATTGCGTGTAACTGTGTGTAAGTTTGTGTAAGTGTGTGTAAGTGCGTGTAAGTACGTGTAAGTGCGTGTAAGTGCGTATAAGTGCGTGTAAGTACGTGTACGTGCGTGTAAGTGCGTACAAGTATGTGTAAGTGTGTGCAAGTGCATATAAGTATGTGTAAGTGTGTGTAAGTGCGGGTAAGTGTGTGTAAGTACGCATAAGTGCATATAAGTGCATGTAAGTGCGTGTAAGTACGTGTAAGTGCGTGTAAGTGCGTATAAGTGCGTGTAAGTGCATGTAAGTGTGTGTGATTGCATGTAAGTATGTGTAAGTGTGTATAAGTGTGTATAAGTGCGTGTACGTGCATATAAGTGTGTTTAGGTACGTGTAATTGCGTGTAAGTATGTATAACTGTGTCTAACTACGTGTAATTGCATGCAAGTGCGTGTAAGTGTGTGTAAGTGTGTGTAAGTACGTGTAAGTACGTGTAAGTGCGTGTAAGTGATTGTAAGTGTGTATAAGTGCGTATAAGTGCATGTAAGTATGTGTAAGTACGTGTAAGTACGTGTAAGTATATTTAATTGTGTGTAAGTGCATGTAAGTATGTGTAAGTGCGGGTAAGTGTGTGTAAGTACGCATAAGTGCATATAATTGCATGCAAGTGCGTGTAAGTACTTGTAAGTGCGTGTAAGTACGTGTAAGTGTCTGTAAGTGCATATTAGTGCGTGTAAGTGCGTATACGTGCGTGTAAGTGCGTGTACATGTGTGTAAGTACGTACAAGTATGTGTAAGTGCGTGTCGGTACATGTCAGTACGTGTAAGTGTGTGTAAGTACATGTAAGTGTGTGTAAGTGCATTTAAGTGCGTGTAATTGTGTGTAAGTGCGTGTAAGTGTGTATACGGGTGTGTAAGTGCATGTAAGTGCGTGTAAGTACGTGTAAGTGCGTGTAATTGTGTGTACGTATAAGTACGTATAAGTGCGTGTAAGTGCGTGTAAGTACGTATAACTGCGTGTAACTGTGTGTAAGTGCATGTAAGTACATGCAAGTATGTGTAAGTGCGTGTAAGTGCGTATAAGTGCATATAAGTACGTGTAAGTGCGTGTAAGTCTGTTACACTAAGTGTAAGTGCGTGTAAGTGCGTGTAAGTGTGCGTAAGTACACATAAGTACGTGTAAGTGCACGTAAGTGCATGTAAGAACGTGTATGTGCGTGTACGTGCGTGTAAGTATATGTAAATGCGTGGAAGTGCGTATAAGTACGTGTACGTACATTCACGTACGTGTAATTGCATGTAAGTGTGTGTAAGTGTATGTAAGTGCGTGTAAGTGTCCGTAAGTCCGTGTAAGTGCGTGCGTGTAAGTACGTGTGAGTGCGTGTAAGTGTGTGTAAGTTCGTGTAAGTGCGTATAAGTACGTGTAAGTGCGTATACGTGCGTGTAAGTGCATGTAACTGCTCGTAATTGTGTGTAAGTATGTGTAAGTGCGTGTGTGTGCGTGTAAGTGCGTGTAAATGTGTGTAAGTGTATGTAATTGCGTATAAGTGCGTGCGTGTAAGTGTGTGTAAGTGTGTATAAGTACGTGTAAGTGTGTGTAAGTGTACGTTAGTGCGTGTAAGTGTGTGGGTGTATGTGCGTGTATGTGCGTGTAAGTGTGTGTAAGTGCGTGTAAGTGTGTATAAGTGTGTGTAACTGCGTGTAAGTGTGTGTAAGTGCGTGCATGTAAGTACGTGCGTATAAGTACCTGTAAGTGCGTGTAAGTGCATGTAGGTGCGTGTAACTGTGTGTAACTGTGTGTAAGTACGTGTAAGTGCATGAAAGTGCGTGTAACTGCGTGCAAGTGTGTCTAAGTGTGTGTAAGTGTGTGTAAGTGTGTGTAAGTGCGTGTAAGAGCGTGTAAGTGTGTGTACATGCGTGTAAGTGCTTGTAATTGTATTTAAGTGCGAGTAAGTGCGTGTAAGTATGTGTAAGTGTGTGTAACTACGTGTAACTGTGTGTAAGTGCTGTAAGTGCTTGTAAGTGTGTGTAAGTATGTGTACTATGTGTAAGTGCGTGTAAGTATGTATAAGTGTGTGTACGTGCGTGTAAGTGCGTGTAAGTGCGTGTCAGTGCATGTAATTGCGTGTAAGTGTGTGTAAGTGCTTGTAAGTACGTGTAAGTACGTGTAAGTGCGTGTAAGTGCATGTAAGTGTGTGTGATTGCATGTAAGTGTGTGTAAGTGTGTGTAAGTGCTTGTAAGTACGTGTAAGTACGTGTAAGTGCGTGTAAGTGCATGTAAGTGTGTGTGATTGCATGTAAGTGTGTGTAAGTGTGTATAAGTGTGTATAAGTAAGTATACGTGCGTATAAGTGTATGTAGGTACGTGTAATTGCGTGTAAGTACGTGTAACTGTGTCTAACTACGTGTAATTGTATGTAAGTGCATGTAAGTGCGTGTAAGTGCGTGTAAGTGCGTGTAAGTGCGTGTAAGTATGTGTAAGTATGTGTAAGTGCGTGTAAGTCCTTGTAAGTATGTATTAGTATCTGTAAGTGCATGTACGTACGTGTACGTATGTGTAAGTGCGTGTAAGTGTGTGTAAGTGCGTGTACGTGTGTGTAAGTATGTGTAACTGTGGGTAAGTGCATGTAAGTGCTTGTAAGTGCATATAAGTACGTGCAAGTGTGTGTAAGTGCTTGTAAGTGCGTGTATGTACGTGTAAGTACGTGTAAGTGTGTGTAAGTGCGTGTAAGTGCATGTAAGTGCGTGTAAGTGTGTGTAAGTGCGTGTAACTGCGTGTACATGCGTGTAAGTGCATGTAAATGCATATAAGTGTGTGTAAGTGTGTGTAATTGTGTTTAAGTGTGTATAATTGCGTATAAGTACGTATAAGTGCATGTAAGTGCGTGTAAGTGCGGTGCATATAAGTGGGTGTAAGTACCTGTAAGTGCGTGTAAGTACGTATAAGTGCATGTAATTGTGTATGAGTGTGTGTAAGTACGTATAAGTGTGTGTAAGTGCAAGCAAGTATGTGTAAGTACGTCTAAGTACATGTAAGTGCGTGTAAGTGTGTATAAGTACGTGTAAGTGCGTGTAAGTGCATGTAAGTGCGTACAATTGCGTGTAAGTACTTGTAAGTACGTATACGGGTGTGTAAGTGCATGTAAGTGCGTGTAAGTACGTGTAACTGCGTGCAACTGTGTATAAGAGCGTGTAAGAACATGTAAGTACGTGTAAGTACGTATAAGTACGTATAAGTGCGTGTAAGTGCATGTAAGTGCGTGTAAGTCCATTACACTGCGTGTAAGTGTGTGTAAGTGCGTGTAAGTGTACGTAAGTACGTGTAAGTGTACGTAAGAGCGTGGAAGTACGTGTAAGTGTGTGAAAGTGTATATAAGTGTATTTAAGTGCGTGTAAGTATGTGTACGTGCGTGCACGTGCGTGTAATTGCATGTAAGTGCGTGTAAGTGCGTGTAAGTGTACGTAAGTGCGTGTAAGTGCATGTGTGTAAGTGCGTGTAAGTACGTGTAAGTGTGTGTAAGTTCGTGTAAGTGCATATAAGTATGTGTAAGTGTGTATAAGTGCGTGTAAGTGCATGTAACTGCATGTACGTGTGTGTAAGTAAGTGTAAGTGTGTGTGTGTGTGTGTGCGTATCAGTGCGTGTAAGTGCGTGTAAGTATGTGTAAGTGCGTGTAAGTGTGTGCGTGTAAGTGTGTGTAAGTGCGTGTAAGTACGTATAAGTGCATGTAATTGTGTATGAGTGTGTGTAAGTACGTATAAGTGTGTGTAAGATCGTGTAAGTGTGTATAAGTACGTCTAAGTGTGTATAAGTGTGTGTGAGTGCATGTAACTGCATGTAAGTGTGTGTAAGTGCGTGTAAGTACGTATAAGTGCATGTAATTGTGTATGAGTGTGTGTAAGTACGTATAAGTGTGTGTAAGATCGTGTAAGTGTGTATAAGTACGTCTAAGTGTGTATAAGTGTGTGTGAGTGCATGTAACTGCATGTAAGTGTGTGTAAGTGCGTGTAAGTACGTATAAGTGCATGTAATTGTGTATGAGTGTGTGTAAGTACGTATAAGTGTGTGTAAGATCGTGTAAGTGTGTATAAGTACGTCTAAGTGTGTATAAGTGTGTGTGAGTGCATGTAACTGCATGTAAGTGTGTGTAAGTGCGTGTAAGTACGTATAAGTGCATGTAATTGTGTATGAGTGTGTGTAAGTACGTATAAGTGTGTGTAAGATCGTGTAAGTGTGTATAAGTACGTCTAAGTGTGTATAAGTGTGTGTGAGTGCATGTAACTGCATGTAAGTGTGTGTAAGTGCGTGTAAGTGCGTGTAAGTACGTGTAAGTGTGTGTAAGTGCGTGTAAGTGCTTGTAACTGCGTGTAACTATGTGTAATTGTGTGTAAGTGCGTGTAAGTGCGTGTTAGTATGTGAAAGTACGTGTAACTGCGTGTAAGTGTGTGTAAGTGCGTGTAAGTGCGTGTAAGTGCATATAAGTGCGTGTAAGAGCGTGTAAGTGCGTGTAAGTGCGTGTAAGTGCTTGTAAGTACGTTTAAGTACGTGTAAGTACGTTTAAGTGTGTTTAAGTGCGTGTAAGTACATGTAAGTGTGTATAAGTATGTGTAAGTATGTGTAAGTGCGTGTAAGTGTGTGTAAGTGTGTGTAAGTGAGTATAAGTACGTATAAGTGTGTATAAGTACGTGTAAGTGCATATAAGTGTGGGTAAGTGCGTGTAAGTATGTGTAAGTGCATATAAGTATGTGTAAGTACGTGTAAGTGCGTGTAAGTGCGTATAAGTACGTGTAAGTGCGTATAAGTACGTGTAAGTACGTGTAAGTGTGTGTAAGTGCATACATGTATGTATAAGTGCGTGTAAGTGCATGTAAGTATGTGTAAGTGTGTGTAAGTACGTGTAACTGCGTGTAACTGTGTGTAAGTGTGTATAAGTGTATGTAAGTATGTGTAAGTGCGTGTAAGTACGTATAAGTGTGTGTAAGTATGTGTAAGTTCGTGTAAGTCTGTTACACTGCGTGTAAGTGTGTGTAAGTGCGTGTAAGTGTGCGTAAGTACACGTAAGTACGTGTACATACACGTAAGTACATGTAAGTACGTGTAAGTACATGTAAGTGTATGTAATTGCGTGTAAGTGCGTGTAAGTATATGTACGTGCGTGCACGTGCATGTAATTGCATGTAAGTGCATGTAAGTGCCTGTAAGTGCGTGTAAGTGTACGTAAGTGTGTGTAAGTGCATGCGTGTAAGTGCGTGTAAGTACGTATAAGTGTGTGTAAGATCGTGTAAGTGTGTATAAGTACGTCTAAGTGTGTATAAGTGTGTGTGAGTGCATGTAACTGCATGTAAGTGTGTGTAAGTGTGTATAAGTGCGTGTGTGTACGTATAAGTGCGTGTAAATGCGTGTAAGTGTGTGTAAGTACGTGTAAGTGTGTACGTGTAAGTGTGTGTAAGCGCGTATAAGTACTTTTAAGTGCGTGTAAGTGCACGTAAGTGTGTGTAAGTGCGTGCGTGTAAGTGCGTGTAAATGCGTGTAAGTGTGTATAAGTGTATGTAACTGTGTGTAAGTGCGTGTAAGTGCATGTAAGTGCGTGTAAGTGCGTGTAAGTGTACGTAAGTGCGTGTAAGTGCATGTGTGTAAGTGCGTGTAAGTACGTGTAAGTGTGTGTAAGTACGTGTAAGTGTGTACGTGTAAGTGTGTGTAAGCGCGTATAAGTACTTGTAAGTGCGTGTAAGTGCACGTAAGTGTGTGTAAGTGCGTGTGTGTAAGTGCGTGTAAGTGCGTGTAAGTGCGTGTAAGTGCGTGTAAGTGCGTGTAAGTGCGTGTAAGTGCGTGTAAGTGCGTGTAAGTGCGTGTAAGTGCGTGTAAGTGCGTGTAAGTGCGTGTAAGTGCGTGTAAGTGCGTGTAAGTGCGTGTAAGTGCGTGTAAGTGCGTGTAAGTGCGTGTAAGTGCGTGTAAGTGCGTGTAAGTGCGTGTAAGTGCGTGTAAGTGCGTGTAAGTGCGTGTAAGTGCGTGTAAGTGCGTGTAAGTGCGTGTAAGTGCGTGTAAGTGCGTGTAAGTGCGTGTAAGTGCGTGTAAGTGCGTGTAAGTGCGTGTAAGTGCGTGTAAGTGCGTGTAAGTGCGTGTAAGTGCGTGTAAGTGCGTGTAAGTGCGTGTAAGTGCGTGTAAGTGCGTGTAAGTGCGTGTAAGTGCGTGTAAGTGCGTGTAAGTGCGTGTAAGTGCGTGTAAGTGCGTGTAAGTGCGTGTAAGTGCGTGTAAGTGCGTGTAAGTGCGTGTAAGTGCGTGTAAGTGCGTGTAAGTGCGTGTAAGTGCGTGTAAGTGCGTGTAAGTGCGTGTAAGTGCGTGTAAGTGCGTGTAAGTGCGTGTAAGTGCGTGTAAGTGCGTGTAAGTGCGTGTAAGTGCGTGTAAGTGCGTGTAAGTGCGTGTAAGTGCGTGTAAGTGCGTGTAAGTGCGTGTAAGTGCGTGTAAGTGCGTGTAAGTGCGTGTAAGTGCGTGTAAGTGCGTGTAAGTGTGTGTAAGTGCGTGTAAGTACGTGTAAGTGTGTGTAAGTACGTGTAAGTGTGTACGTGTAAGTGTGTGTAAGCGCGTATAAGTACTTTTAAGTGCGTGTAAGTGCACGTAAGTGTGTGTAAGTGCGTGCGTGTAAGTGCGTGTAAGTGCGTGTAAGTGTGTATAAGTGTATGTAACTGTGTGTAAGTGCGTGTAAGTGCGTGCGTGTAAGTATGTGCGTGTAAGTGCCTCTAAGTGCGTATAAGTACGTGTAAGTGTCTGTAACTGCATGTAACTGCATGTAAGTGTGTGTAAGTGCGTGTAAGTGCGTGAACGTGCATGTAACTGCGTGTAAGTGTGTGTAAGTGTGTGTAAGTGTGTGTAAGTATGTGTAAGTACGTGTAAGAGTGTGTAAGTGTGTGTACGTGCGTGTAAGTGCTTGTAAGTGCATTTAAGTGTGTGTAAGTGCATATAAGTACGTGTAAATGTGTGTAACTGTGTGTAACTGTGTGTAACTGAGTGTAACTGTGTGTAACTGCGTGTATGTGTGTGTAAGTGCATGTAAGTATGTGTAAGTGTGTGTAACTACGTGTAAGTGCGTGTAAGTGCGTATAAATGTATGCAAGTGCATGTAAGTGCGTGTAAGTGTGTGTAACTACGTGTAAGTGCGTGTAAGTGCTTGTAAGTGCGTGTAAGTTTGTGTTAGTGTGTGTAAGTGCATATAAGTATGTGTGATTGCATGTAAGTGTGTGTAAGTGTATATAAGTGTGTGTGAGTACGTGTAAGTACGTATAAGAGTGTGTAAGTACGTGTAACTGTATGTAACTGTGTGTAATTGCATATAAGTGCGTATAAGTACGTATAAGTGCATGTAAGTATGTGTAAGTACGTGTAAGTACGTGTAAGTATGTGTAAGTACGTGTAAGTGCGTGTATGTATGTGTAAGTGCGGATAAGTGTGTGTAAGTGTGTGTAAGTGCATATAAGTGCGTGCAAGTGCGTGTAAGTGCTTGTAAGTGCGTGCAAGTGTGTGTAAGTACGTGTATGTGCAGGTAAGTGCGTGTAAGTACATATAATTGTGTATAAGTACGTGTAAGTACGTGTACGTGCGTATAAGTGCATGTAAGTGCGTATAAGTGCGTGTAAGTGTGTGTAATTGTGTGTAAGTGCGTGCAAGTATGTGTAAGTTCGTGTAAGTGCATGTAAGTGCGTGTAAGTATGTGTAAGTACGTGTATGTGCGTGTAAGTGTGTGTAAGTGCGTATAATTGCGTGTAAGTGCATGTAAGTACGTATACGGGTGTGTAAGTGCATGTGAGTGCATGTAAGTGCATGTAATTGTGTGTATGTATAAGTGCATGTAATTGCATGTAAGTGTGTGTAAGTACGTGTAACTGCGTGTAACTTTGTGTAAGTGCGTGTGAGGGCATGTAAGTATGTGTAAGTGCGTGTAAGTACGTATAAGTGTGTGTAAGTACGTGTAAGTGCGTGTAAGTCCATTACACTCCGTGTAAGTGCGTGTAAGTGTGTGTAAGTGTGCGTAAGTACACGTAAGTATGTGTAAGTGTACGTAAGTGGGTGTAAGTACGTGTAAGTGAATGAAAGTGTATGTAAGTGCGTGTAATTGCGTGTAAGTACGTGTACGTGTGTACACGTCTGTGTAATTGTATGTAAGTGCGTGTAAGTGTGTGTAACTGCGTGTAAGTGTACGTAAGTGTGTGTAAGTGCCTACGTGTAAGTGCGTGTAAGTGTGCGTAAGTTCATATAAGTGCGTATAAGTACGTATAAGTATGTATAAGTACGTGTAACTGCATGTAACTGCATGTAAGTGTGTGTAAGTGTGTGTAAGTGCGTGTGTGTGCGTGTCATTGCCTGTAAATGCGTGTAAGTGTGTGTAAGTGCGTATATGTGTGTGCGTGTAAGTGTGTGGAAGTGCGTATATGTGCATGCGTGTAAGTGTGTGTATGTGCGTATAAGTGCGTGTAAGTGCATGTAAGTGTACCTAAGTGTGTGTAAGTGCGTGTGTGTAAGTGCGTGTAAGTGCGTGTAAGTGCGTATAAGTACGTATAAGTGTGTGTAGCTGCGTGTAAATACGTGTAATTGCGTGTGTGTTAGTACGTATGTGTAAGTGCGTGTAAGTGTGTGTAAGTGCGTGTAACTGCGTGTAACTGCGTGTAAGTACATATAAGTACGTGTAAGTATGTGTAAGTGTGTGAAAGTGCGTGCAACTACATGTAAGTGTGTGTAAGTGCGTGTAACTGCGTGTAACTGCGTGTAAGTACATATAAGTACGTGTAAGTATGTGTAAGTGTGTGAAAGTGCGTGCAACTACATGTAAGTGTGTGTAAGTACGTGGAAGTGCGTGTAAGTACGTGTAAGTGTGTGTAAGAGCGTTTAACTCTATGTAAGTGCGTGTAAGTGCTTGTAAGTGCGTTTAAGTATGTGTAAGTGCGTGTAAGTACGTGTATGTGTATGTAATTGTGTGTAACTGTGTGTAACTATGTGTAAGTGTGTATAAGTGCGTATAAGTATGTGTAAGTGTGTGTAACTATGTGTAAGTGCATGTAAGTGTGTGTAAGTGCATGTAGGTGCGTGTAAGTGCATGTAAGTGTGTGTAAGTGTGTGTAGCTGCATGTAAGTGCGTGTAAGTGCTTGTAAGTACTTGTATGTGCGTGTAAGTGCATGTAAGTACGTGTAAGTGCGTGTAAGTGTGTGTGATTGCATGTAAGTGTGTGTAAGTGTGTATAAGTGTGTGTACGTGCGTATAAGTGTGTGTAAGTGCGTGTAAGTGCGTGTAAGTATGTATAACTGTGTGTAACTGCGTGTAATTGCATGTAAGTGCATGTAACTGCGTGTAAGTGCCTGTAAGTACGTGTAAGTGCATGTAAGTACATGTAAGTACGTGTAAGTGCGTGTAAATGCGTATAAGTGCGTATAAGTGCATGTAAGTACGTGTAAGTATGTATTAGTGCGTGTAGGTGCGTATAAGTGCGTGTAAGTGTGTGTAAGTATGTGTAAGTGCATTAAGTACGTGTACGTGCATGTAAGGGTGTATATGTGTTTCTAAGTGTCTGTAAGTGTGTGTAAGTGCGAGTAAGTACGTGTAAGTACATGTAAGTGTGTGTAAGTGCGTATACGTATGTGTAAGTATGTGTAAATGTGTGTAAGTACGTGTAATTGGGTGTAAGTGCGTGTAATTGTGTGTAAGTGTGTGTAAGTGTACGTAAGTACGTGTAACTGCGTGTAAGTGCGTGTAAGTGCATGTAAGTGTGTGTAAGTGTGTGTAAGTCTGTGTAAGTACGTACAAGTGTGTGTCAGTGCGTGTAAGTATGTGTAAGTATGTGTAGGTGCGTATAAGTGCATGTAAGTACATATAAGTGTATGTAAGTGTGTGTACGTGTGTGTAAGTATGTGTATGTGCATGTAAGTCTGTGTAAGTGCATGTAATTGTATGTAAGTGTGTGTAGGTGTGTGTAAGTACGTGTAAGTGCGTGTACGTGCATGTAAGTACGTGTAAGTGTGTATAAGTACATATAACTGTTTGTAAGTGTGTGTAAGTACGTCTAAGTGCGTGTAAGTGTGTATAAGTATGTGTAACTACGTATAACTGTATGTAAGTACGTGTAAGTGCATGTCAGTACGTATAAGTACGTATAAGTGTATGTAAGTGTGTGTAAATGTGTGTAAGTACGTGTAAGTGTGTGTAAGTGCGCATAAGTGCGGATAAGTATGTGTAAGTGCGTGTAAGTGCATATAAGTGCGTGTAAGTGCATGTAAGTGCATGTACGTGCATGTAAATACGTGTAAGTGTGTGTAAGTGCGTGTAAGTTTGTGTAAGTGCGTGTAAGTATGTGTAAGTGCGTGTAAGTGCATGTAAGTTTGTGTAAGTGTGTGTAAGTATGTGTAAGTGCGTGTAAGTGCGTGTAGTTTTGTATAAGTGCGTGTAAGTACGTGTAAGTGCGTGTAAGTGCATGTAAGTGCATGTAAGTACGTGTAAGTGCGTGTAAGTGTGTGTAAGTGCGTGTAAGTGCATGTAAGTTTGTGTAAGTGTGTGTAAGTATGTGTAAGTGCGTGTAAGTGCGTGTAGTTTTGTATAAGTGCGTGTAAGTACGTGTAAGTGCGTGTAAGTGCATGTAAGTGCATGTAAGTACGTGTAAGTGCGTGTAACTGCGTGTGCGTGTAAGTGCGTATAAGTGTGTGTAACTGTGTGGAACTGCTTGTAACTGCGTGTAAGTGCGTGTGAGTGCATGTAAGTGTGTGTAAGTGTTTGTAAGTATGTGTAAATGTGTGTAAGTGTGTGTTAGTATGTGTAAGTCCGTTACACTACATGTAAGTGTGTGTAAGTACGTATAAGTGGGTGTAAGTGCACGTAAGTGTGTGTAAGTGCACGAAAGTGTGTGTAAGTACATGTAAGTACGTATAAGTATGTATAAGTGCATGTAAGTGTGTGTAAGTACGTGTACATACGTGTAATTACGTATACATGTGTGTAAGTATGTGTAAGTCCGTGTAAGTGCGTGTAAGTGCGTGTAAGTGTACGCAAGTGCGTGTAAGTACGTGCGTGTAAGTACGTGTAAGTGCGTGTAGGTGCGTGTAAGTGCATGTAAGTACGTATAAGTATGTTTAAGTGTGTGTAACTGTGTGTAACTGTGTGTAAGTATTTGTAAATATGTGTAAGTGTGTGTAAGTGTGTGTAAGTGTGTTTATGTGCGTGTAAGTGCGTGTAAGTGTGTGTAAGTACGTGTAAGTGCGTGTAAGTACTTATAAGTGTGTGTAACTGTGTGTAACTATGTGTAAGTACGTGTAAGTGTATGTAAGTGCATGTAAGTGCGTGTAAGTGTGTGTAAGTACGTGTAAGTGCGTGTAAGTACTTATAAGTGTGTGTAACTGTGTGTAACTATGTGTAAGTACGTGTAAGTGTATGTAAGTGCATGTAAGTACATGTAAGTGCGTATAAGTGCGTGTAATTGCGTGTAAGTGTGTGTAAGTGCTTGTAAGTGCATGTAAGTATGTGTACGTCTGTGTAAGTGTGTGTAAATGTGTGTGCGTATAAGTGCGTGTAAGTGCGTATAAGTTCGTGTAAGTCCGTGTAACTGTGTGTAACTGAGTGTTAGTGCGTGTATGTGCGTGTAAGTGCATATAAGTGCGTGTAAGTATGTGTAACTGTGTGTAGGTACGTGTACGTGTGTATAAGTACGTGTAAGTGCTCGTAAGTGTGTGTAAGTACACATTGGTGCGTGTAAGTACGTGTAAGTGCGTGTAAGTACGTGTAAGTACGTGTGACAGTGTTGCTCTCGTTGTTCGTTGTAGGAGCCCTACAACGACAACGTAACAACGTTCTACAACGTTGTTGCTACGTTGTGTTGTAGGGCTAATAGTGACCCCGGGTTGCCGAAAACGGGCATTTTGCCACACACACCCTGAACACTTCGAAAAACGGGAAAAACACAGGGACCGAAAAATCGACCCCGGAGCCGACTCACTCATTCTCGGTGCCAAAATCATTAGATATTGCTACAGCTGCTGCTGTAGCATGCACTACATGCCTGGCATGCTTGCATGGTACACGTCAGCTGTTGTAGCCCATGTATTGGCTGCTAAGGGTGGGAGTGAAATGAACGAACGAATAGCTGCTTGCATCCTATCGAGTGCAATGTACAACTGGACGCCCCTCAGTCGCTCCGCTTATTTTATCCACGAATATTTTTTAAACATTTTTCGTAGGATTTGAAAACGGGTTTCGACATATAGTACGTAAGTATTGCTGATTTGATGCAGTCCATGTTTCATGCTACCCGTAGGTTTCAAAGGAAAAGAAAATTATGTTCGTGAACTCCCACGATCCTTGGATTTCTCAAAAATGGATGGACATGCATCGCCGTTGTGGATGCCACATTGATCATCGGTGAAGCGTGTACGGCCACGATGCTGTCATGAAATCATCGACGTCAGCGTCGCGTGGATCGGTGAAGCGACGTGCCGCAGTGCAGCACCTGCGTGTTGATGGAAGCGTTGTCTGGAGGGGTGAAAGAGCTTTGTTGGCAGTAAGTCACTGCCCTTCTCTTCGCCGTCAGCGTCGCACACCAAGTGTCGTTTGGCACTTGGTGTGCGACGACATCTCACGATGGACACCCATCAGACCCCGTCATCCTCACAGCCCTCCAGGGGAGCATCTAGTGCTGCAGGGACCGTCCAGTCCCCCAACCCATCCTCTCTCACCGAGCCATTTGATGCCTCTCGATGGAATCCTCTACGGAAGCGTCAGGTCTCGGGGGACTACCTGACGAAAGAACTCAGCAAGCACTGCGAGCCATACCCGACCAAGTCCAAGAAGGCAGGGTGGAGGTGCGGTTCCTGCGGCACCATCAAGTCTGGGTGCTGCGACCGCATCCGAGGTCACTTCTCTGGAGACAGCAGCAGCAG
>SZWC01000628.1:8727-21686 GCA_023375785.1 Penium margaritaceum | reverse complement strand
ATTTTTGTCTACTTAGAAGTATTTTGATGCTCTTCATGCTGAAGTGAGATGTGATAACATCATGCTTGGAGGTGTGCATCACCATGCTCAAGTGCAGAATGACACAAGTGGTAGGAAGTGTGTAAATGTGATAATACTGTAGTGTTGAAATGTAGGAAGTGTCAAAAAAGGCCAGAACATTATGTATCTGCAAATTAACAACGTGGAAAATGTTCATGTTGGTACTTGCCCTGCCTTTTTGCCACTAAAACCACTATATTGACGGTATAAACAACGTTGTGACTGAAGCTGACTACAACGTTGCTCGTTGTTAACAACGTTGTGGCATTGTCCGTTGTCCTGAGAGCAACACTGGCATGTAAGTACGTGTAAGTGTGTGTAAGTGCTTGTAAGTACGTGTAAGTACGTGTAAGTGCGTGTAAGTGCGTGTAAGTATGTGTAAGTGCGTGTTAGTGCGTGTAAGTATGTGTAACTGCGTGTCCATGTAAGTGCATGTAAGTACGGATAAGTGCGTGTAAGTGTGTGTAAATTCAAGCAAGTACGTGTAAGTGTGCATAAGTGCGTGTAAGCGTGTGTAAGTGTGTATAAGTGCGTGTACGTACGTGTAATTACGTGTAAGTGCGTGTAAGTGCGTGTAAGTGCGTGTAAGTGCGTGTGAGTGCACGTAAGTGCGTGTAAGTGTGTGCGTGTATGTGTGTGTAAGTGTGTATAAGTGCATGTAAGTGCGTGTAAGTGCGTGTAAGTACGTGTAAGTGTGTGTAAGTACGTATACGTATGTGTAAGTACGTGTAAGTGTCTATAAGTGCATGTAAGTACGTGTAAGTGTGTGTAAGTGTGTGTAATTGCATGTAAGTGCGTGTAAGTGCATGTAAGTACGTGTAACTACATGTAAGTACGTATAAGTGCATGTAAGTATGTGTAACTACATGTAAGTATGTGTAAGTGTGAGTAAGTGCGTGTATGTGCATGTAAGTGCGTGTAAGTGCGTGTAAGTGTATATAAGTGTGTGTAAGTGCGTGCGTGTAAGTATGTGTAAATGCATATAAGTGCGTATAAGTGCATGTAAGTGCGCATAATTGCATGTAAGTAAGTACGTGTAAGTGCGTGTAAGTGCGTGTAAGTGCGTGTAAGTGCGTATAAGTACGTGTAACTGCGTGTAAGTGCGTGTAAGTGCGTGCGTGTAAGTACGTACGTGTAAGTGTGTGTAAGTGCGTGTAAGTACGTGTAACTGCGTGTAACTGCGTTTAACTGTGTGTAACTATGTGTAAGTGCATGTAAGTGTGTGTAAGTGTGTATATGGGCATGTAAGTATGTGTAAGTGCGTGTAAGTGTGTATAAGTGCGTGTAAGTGCATGCTTGTAAGTGTGTGTAAGTCCGTATAAGTACTTGTAAGTGTATGTAAGTGCGCGTGAGTGCGTGTAAGTGCATGTGTGTGAGTGCGTGTAAGTGCGTGTAAGTGCGTATACGTACGTGTAGCTACGTGTAAGTGCGTGTAAGTGTGTGAGTGTAAGTACGTACGTGTAAGTGCGTGTAAGTGCGTGTAAGTGCGTGTAAGTGCGTGTAAGTACGTGTACGTGTGTGTAAGTGCGTGTAAGTGCGTGTAAGTGCGTATACGTACGTGTAGCTACGTGTAAGTGCGTGTAAGTGTGTGAGTGTAAGTACGTACGTGTAAGTGCGTGTAAGTGCGTGTAAGTACGTGTACGTGTGTGTAAGTGCGTGTAAGTGCGTGTAAGTGCGTATACGTACGTGTAGCTACGTGTAAGTGCGTGTAAGTGTGTGAGTGTAAGTACGTACGTGTAAGTGCGTGTAAGTGCGTGTAAGTACGTGTACGTGTGTGTAAGTGCGTGTAAGTGCGTGTAAGTGCGTATACGTACGTGTAGCTACGTGTAAGTGCGTGTAAGTGTGTGAGTGTAAGTACGTACGTGTAAGTGCGTGTAAGTGCGTGTAAGTACGTGTACGTGTGTGTAAGTGCGTGTAAGTGCGTGTAAGTGCGTATACGTACGTGTAGCTACGTGTAAGTGCGTGTAAGTGTGTGAGTGTAAGTACGTACGTGTAAGTGCGTGTAAGTGCGTGTAAGTACGTGTACGTGTGTGTAAGTGCGTGTAAGTGCGTGTAAGTGCGTATACGTACGTGTAGCTACGTGTAAGTGCGTGTAAGTGTGTGAGTGTAAGTACGTACGTGTAAGTGCGTGTAAGTGCGTGTAAGTACGTGTACGTGTGTGTAAGTGCGTGTAAGTGCGTGTAAGTGCGTGTAAGTACGTGTACGTGTGTGTAAGTGCGTGTAAGTGCGTGTAAGTGCATGTAAGTGCGTGTAAGTGCTTGTAAGTGCGTGTAAGTGTGTGTAAATGTGTGTAAGTACATGTAAGTACGTGTAATTGTGTAAGTGCTTGTAAGTACGTGTAAGTGCATGTAAGTGCGTGTAAGTGTGTGTAAGTACGTGGAAGTGCGTGTAAGTACGTGTAAGTGTGTGTAAGTACTTGTAAGTACGTATAACTGCATATAAGTACGTATAATTGCGTGTAAGTGCGTATACGTGCGTAGAAGTGCATGTAAGTGCATATAAGTATGTGTAAGTGCGTGTAAGTGCGTGTAAGTGAGTGTAAGTGTGCACATGTAAGTGCGTGCAAGTGCGTGTAGGTGCGTGTAAGGGCGTGTAAGTGTGTCTAAGTGTGTTTCAGTGCGTGTAAGTGCTTGTAAGTGCGTGTAAGTACATGTAAGTGTGTATACGTGCGTGTAAGTGTGTATAAGTGTGTGTAAGTATGTGTAAGTACGTGTAATTGGGTATACGTGTGTGTAATTGCGTGTAAGTGTGTGTAAGTATACGTAAGTGCGTGTAACTGCGTGTAAGTGCATGTAAGTACGTGTAAGTGCATGTAAGTGTGTGTAAGTATGTGTAAGTGTGTATAAGTGCTTATACATGCGTGTAAATACGTGTAAATTTGTGTAAGTGCATGTAAGTGCGTGTAAGTGTGTGTAAGTACATGTAAGTGCGTGTAAGTACGTGTAAGTGTGTGCAAGTGTGTGTACGTGCGTGTAAGTGCGTGTAAGTGCGTGTAAGTGCATGTAAGTGCGTGTAAGTGTGTGTAAGTACATGTAAGTGCGTGTAAGTACGTGTAAGTGTGTGCAAGTGTGTGTACGTGCGTGTAAGTGCGTGTAAGTGCGTGTAAGTGCATGTAAATACATGTAAGTGCGTGTACGTTCGTGTAAGTACGTGTAAGTGCGTGTAAGTGCATGTAAATGTGTGTAAGTACGTGTAAGTGTGTGTAAGTATGTGTAAGTATGTTTAAGTGCGTGTAATTGTGTATAAGTGTGTGTAAGTGTGTTTAAGTGTGAGTAAGTATGTGTAAGTGCATGTAAATACGTGTAAATGCGTGTAAGTACATGTAAGTGCGTTCAAGTGCGTGTAAGTACGGGTAAGTATGTGTAAGTACGTGTAAGTGCATATAAGTACGTGTAAGTGTGTGTAAGTGCATGTAAGTGTGTGTAAGTGCGTGTAAGTGTGTGTAAGTGTGTGTAAGTACGTGTAAGTGCATGTAAGTATGTGTAATTACGTGTAAGTGCGTGTAAGTGCATATAAGTGGGTCTAAGTGTGTGTAAGTACGTGTAAGTGTCTGTAAGTTCGTGTAAGTGCGTATAACTGCGTGTAAATGCGTGCAAGTGCGTGTAAGTGCGTGCAAGTGCATGTAAGTGCATGTAAGTGCGTGTAATTGTGTGTAACTGCGTGTACGTGTAAGTGCGTGTAAGTGCATGTAAGTGCGTGTAAGTGCGTGTAAGAACGTATAAATATGTGGAAGTGCATGTAATTATGTGTAAGTGTGTGTAAGTGCGTGTAAGTGCGTGTAAGTGCATGTAAGTGTGTGTAAGTACGTGTAAGTGTGTGTTAGCGCGTGTAAGTCCGTTACAATACGTGTAAGTGCGTGTAAGTGCGTGTAAGTGCATGTAAGTGTACGTAAGTGCATGTAAGTACACGAAAGTGCGTGTAAGTACGTGTTAATGTGTGTAAGTATGTGTAAGTGCGTGTAAGTGCGTGTAAGAACGTATAAATATGTGTAAGTGCATGTAATTATGTGTAAGTGTGTGTAAGTGCGTGTAAGTGCTTGTAAGTGCGTGTAAGTGCACATAAGTACGTGTAAGTGCATACGTGTAAGTGCGTGTAAGTGCGTGTAAGTGCGTGTAAGTACGTGTAAGTGCGTGTAAGTGCGTGTAAGTGCGTGTAAGTGCGTGTAAGTACGTGTACGTGTGTGTAATTGCATGTAACTGCATGTAAGGACGTGTAAGTACGTGTAAGTGCGTGTAAGTGTGTGTAAGTGTGTGTAAGTGCGTGTATGTGCATGTAAGTATGTGTAAGTGCGTGGAAGTGCATGTACGTGTATGTAAGTGTGTGTAACTGCGTATAACTGTGTGTAAGTCTATGTAAGTGTGTGTAAGTGCATGTAAGTATGTGTGGGTGTGTGTATGTGCGTGTAATTGTGTGTAAGTGTGTGTAAGTGTGTGTAAGTACGTGTGAGTACGTATAAGTGCATGTAATTGTGTGTAACTATGTGTGTGTATAAGTGCGTGTAAGTGCGTGTAAGTTCGTGTAAGTGCGTGTAACTGCATATAACTGTGTGTAAGTGAGTGTATGTGTGTGTAAGTACGTGTAATTGTGTGTAAGTGCGTGTAAGTACGTGTAAGTACGTGTAAGTACGTGTAAGTACGTAAAAGTGCGTGTAAGTACGTGTAAGTGCGTGTAAGGGCGTGTAAGTGTGTGTAAGTACATGTAAGTGTACGTAAGTGTGTGTAAGTGCATGTTACTGCGTGTAAGTGCGTATAAGTGCATGTAAGTACGTGTAAATGTGTGTGAGTGCATGTACGCATGTGTAAGTGCGTATAAGTGCGTATAAGTGCATGTAAGTGCGTGTAAGTGCGTGTAAGTGCGTGTGCATGTAAGTGCGTGTAAGTACATGTAAGTACGTGTAAGTGCGTATAAGTGCGTGTAAGTGCGTGTAAGTGCGTGTAAGTGCGTGTAAGTACGTGTAAGTGCGTGTAAGTGCGTGTAAGTATGTGTAATTGTGTGTAAGTGTGTGTAAGTGTGTGTAAGTGTGTGTAAGTGCTTGTAAGTACGTGTAAGTGTGTGTAAATGCGTGTACATGCGTTAAATTATGTGTAAGTGCGTGTACGTATGTGTAAGTGTGTATAAGTGCGTGTAAGTGTACGTAAGTGCGTGTAAGTACGTGCGTGTAAGTGCATGCGTGTAAGTGCGTGTAAGTGCGTATAAGTACGTGTAAGTGCGTGTAAGTGTGTGTAAGTGTGTGAAAATGTGTGTAACTGTGTGTAACTGCGTGTAAGTACGTGTAATTACGTGCAAGTGCGTGTAAGTACATGTAAGTGCGTGTAAGTACGTGTATGTGCGTGTAAGTGTGTGTAAGTACGTGTAAGTGCATGTACGTACGTGTAAGTACGTGTAAGTGCATGTAAGTGCGTGTAAGTGTGTGTAAGTGCATGGAAGTGTGTGTAAGTGCATGTCAGTACGTGGAAGTGTGTGTAAGTACGTGTAATTGCGTGTAAGTGCGTGTAAGTGCGTTTAAGTGCGTATAAGTGCATGTAAGTGCGTGTAAGTGCGTGTAACTGCGTGTGCGTATAAGTGCGTGTAAGTTTGTATAAGTTCGTGTAAGAGCGTGTAACTGCGTGTAACTGCATGTAAGTGCATTGAAGTGCGTGTAAGTGCATGTAGTGTGTGTAAGTGTTTGTAAGTGCGTATAAGTACGTGTAACTGCGTGTAACTACGTGTAAGTACGTGTAAGTTTGTGTAAGTACGTGTAAGTGCACGTAAGTGTGTGTAAGTGTACGTTAGTGCATGTAAGTGCGTGTAAGTGCATGTAAGTGCGTGTAAGTACGTGTAAGTTTGTGTAAGTACGTGTAAGTGCACGTAAGTGTGTGTAAGTGTACGTTAGTGCATGTAAGTGCGTGTAAGTGCATGTAAGTGCGTGTAAGTGTGTGTAACTGCGTGTAAGTGCGTATAAGTGCGTGTAAGTGTATTTAAGTACGTGTAACTGAGTGTGCATGTCAGTGCGTGTAAGTGCGTGTAAGTACGTGTAAGTGCGTAAAAGTGCGTGTAAGTGCGTGTAACTGCGTGTAACTGTGTGTAAGTACGTATAAGTATGTGGAAGTGTATATAAGTGCATGTAAATACGTGTAAGTGCATGTAAGTGTGTAGAAGTGTGTGTAAGTGCATGTAAGTGCATGTAAGTGTGTGTAAGTGTGTGTACATATGAGTAAGTACGTATAAGTGCGTGTAAGTGTGTGTAAGTGAGTGTAAGTACGTGTAAGTGTGTGTAAGTGCGTGTAAGTGCATGTAAGTGTGTGTAAGTGTGTGTACATATGAGTAAGTACGTATAAGTGCGTGTAAGTGTGTGTAAGTGAGTGTAAGTACGTGTAAGTGTGTGTAAGTGCGTGTTATTGCATGTAAGTGCGTGTAATTGCATGTAAGTGTGTGTAAGTGCACGTAATTGCATGTAACTGCGTGTAATGGTGTGTAAGTGCATGTAAGTGCGTATAAGTGCGTGTAAGTGCGTGTAAGTACGTGGAAGTACGTATAAGTACGTGTAAGTGCGTGTAATTGCATGTAAGTGTTTGTGAGTGCGTGTAAGTATGTGTAAGTACATGTAAGTACTTATAAATAAATGTAAGTGTGTTTAAGTGCGTGTAAGTGCGTGTAAGTGTGTGTAAGTGCATGTAAGTACATGTAAGTGTGTGTAAGTGCGTGTAAGTACGTATAAGTGTGTGTAAGTGTGTTTAAGTACATGTAAGTGCATGTAAGTGCATGTAAGTACGTGTAAGTGTGTGTAAGTGTGTTTAAGTACATGTAAGTGCATGTAAGTGCATGTAAGTACGTGTAACTGCGTGTAAGTACGTGTAAGTATGTATAAGCATGTGTAAATACATGTATGTGCGTGTCACTGCGAGTAACTACGTGTAAGTGCGTGTAAGTGCGTGTAAGTGCGTGTAAGTATGTGTAAGTGCATGTAAGTGCGTATAAGTACGTATAAGTGCGTATAAGTGTGTGATAGTGTGTGTAAGTGTGTATAAGTATTGGTAAGTGTGTGTAAGTGGGTATAAGTGCATACAAGTGCATGTAAGTACGTGTAAGTGCGTGTAAGTGCGTGTAAGTGTGTGTAAGTGCGTGTAAGTACGTGTAAGTGCGTGTAAGTACGTGTAAGTACGTGTAAGTACGTGTAAGTGTGTATAAGTGCATGTAAGTACGTGTAAGTGCGTGTAAGTGCGTGTAAGTGTGTGTAAGTGCGTATAAGTGCATGTAAGTGCGTGGAAGTGCGTGTAAGTACATGTAAGTGCTTGTAAGTGCATGTAAGTGCGTATAAGTGCGTGTAAGTACGTGTAAGTGTGTGTAAGTACATGTAAGTACGTGTAAGTGCGTGTAAGTGCGTGTAAGTGTGTGTAAGTGCGTATACGTGCAGTGCATGTAAGTGCTTGTTAGTGCATGTAAGTGCGTGTAAGTGCATGTAAGTGCATGTAAGTGTGTGTAAGTACGTATAAGTGTGTATAAGTGTGTGTAACTGAGTGTGTGTGTAAGTGTATGTAAGTGCATATAAGTGTGTATAAGTGTGTATAACTGCGTGTAACTGCGTGTAAGTGTGTGTCAGTGCATGTAAGTGCGTGTAAGTATGTGTAAGTGCGTGTAAGTGTGTGTAAGTGTGTGTAAGTGTGTGTAAGTGCATGTAAGTACGTGTAAGTGTGTATAAGTGTGTGTAAGTGCGTGTAAGAGCATGCAAGTACGTGTAAGTGCGTGTAAGTGCGTGTAAGTGCGTGTAAGTGCGTGTAAGTATGTATAAGTGTGTATAAGTGTGTATAAGTGTGTGTAAGTATGTGTAAGTACGTGTAAGTGCATGTAAGTATGTGTAAGTGCATGTAAGTATGTGTAAGTACGTGTAAGTGCATGTAAGTATGTGTACCTGCGTGTAACTGTGTGTCAGTGCGTGTAAGTGTGTGTAAGTATGTGTAAGTGTGTATAAGTGCATATAAGTGCGTGTAATTGCATGTAAGTACGTGTAAGTGCGTGTAAGTGGGTGTAAGTGCGTGTAAGTGTGTATAAATGCGTGTAACTGTGTGTGCGTATAAGTGCATGTAAGTATGTATAAGTTCGTGAATGTGCGTGTAACGGCATGTAACTGCGTGTAAGTACGTGTAAGTGCATGTAAGTATATGTAAGTGCGTGTAAGTGTGTATAAGTGCATGTAAGTATGTGTAAGTATGTGTAACTGTGTGTAAGTGCGTATAAGTATGTGTAAGTACGTGTAAGTGCACGTAAGTGTGTGTAAGTGCACGTAAGTGCGTGTAAGTGCGTGTAAGTTTGTGTAGGTACGTGTAAGTGCGTGTAAGTGCATGTAAGTGTATATGAGTGTGTGTAAGTACGTACAAGTGCGTGTAAGTGCGTGTAACTGCGTGTAACTACGTGTGCATGTAAGTGCATATAAGTGTGTGTAAGTGCGTGTAAGTGCGTGTAAGTGCGTGTAAGTGCGTGTAAGTGTGTGTAAGTGCGTGTAAGTGCGTGTAAGTGCGTGTCAGTGCGCATAAGTATGTGTAAGTGTGTGTAAGTGCGTGTAAGTATGTGTAAGTGTGTATAAGTATGTATAAGTATGTGTAAGTGCGTGTAAGTGCATGTGAGTGTGCGTAAGTATGTGTAAGTGCGTGTAAGTATGTGTAAGTGTGTATAAGTATGTATAAGTATGTGTAAGTGCGTGTAAGTGCATGTGAGTGTGCGTAAGTATGTGTAAGTGCGTGTGAGTGCATGGAAGTGCGTGTAAGTGTATGTAAGTGCGTGTAAGTGTGTGTAAGTGTGTGTAAGTGCGTATAAGTGCATGTAAGTGTGTGGAAGTGCGTGTAAGTGCATGTAAGTGCTTGTAAGTGCATGTAAGTGCGTATAAGTGCGTGTAAGTACCTGTAAGTGTGTGTAAGTGCATGTAAGTTCGTGTAAGTGCGTGTAAGTGCGTGTAATTGTGTGTAAGTACGTATGGGTGCATGTAAGTGCGTGGATGTGCGTGTAAGTGCATGTAAGTGCTTGTTAGTGCATGTAAGTGCGTGTAAGTGCATGTAAGTGCATGTAAGTGTGTGTAAGTACGTATAAGTGTGTATAAGTGTGTGCAACTGCGTGTGTGTGTAAGTGCGTGTAAGTGCATATAAGTGTGTATAAGTGTGTGTAACTGTGTATAACTGCGTGTAAGTGCGTGTCAGTGCATGTAAGTGCGTGTAAGTATGTGTAAGTGCGTGTAAGTGTGTGTAGGTGTGTGTAAGTGTGTGTAAGTGCATGTAAGTATGTGTAAGTGTGTATAAGTGCGTGTAAGTGCGTGTAAGAGCATGCAAGTACGTGAAAGTGTGTGTAAGTGTGTGTAAGTGTGTGTAAGTACGTGTAAGTACGTGTAAGTGTGTATAAGTGTGTGTAAGTGTGTGTAAGTATGTGTAAGTACGTGTAAGTGTGTGTAAGTGTGTGTAAGTACGTGTAAGTACGTGTAAGTGTGTATAAGTGTGTGTAAGTGTGTGTAAGTATGTGTAAGTACGTGTAAGTGTGTGTAAGTATGGATAAGTGCGTGTAAGTGCGTATGAGTGCATGTAAGTGCATGTACGTACTCGTAAGTGTGTGTAAGTATGTGTAAGTGCGTGTAAGTGTGTGTAACTGTGTGTAAGTGCATGGAAGTGCATGTGAGTGTGTGTAAGTACGTGTAAGTGTGAATAAGTGTGTGCAAGTGCGTGTAAGTGCGTGTAAGTACGTGTAACTGCATGTGCGTGTAAGTGCATGTAAGTGCGTGTAAGTACATGTAACTGCATGTAACTGCGTGTAAGTGCGTGTAAGTGCATGTAAGTATGTGTACGTGCGTGTAAGTGTGTGTCAGTGCGTGTAAGTGTGTGTAAGTATGTGTAAGTGCGTGTAAGTGTGTATAAGTGCGTGTAAGTGCGTGTAAGTGCGTGTAAGCGTGTGTAAGTGTGTGTAAGTGTGTGTAAGTACGTGTAACTGCATGTGCGTGTAAGTGCATGTAAGTGCGTGTAAGTACATGTAACTGCATGTAACTGCGTGTAAGTGCGTGTAAGTGCATGTAAGTATGTGTACGTGCGTGTAAGTGTGTGTCAGTGCGTGTAAGTGTGTGTAAGTATGTGTAAGTGCGTGTAAGTGTGTATAAGTGCGTGTAAGTGCGTGTAAGTGCGTGTAAGCGTGTGTAAGTGTGTGTAAGTGTGTGTAAGTACGTGTAACTGCATGTGCGTGTAAGTGCATGTAAGTGCGTGTAAGTTTGTGTAAGTATGTGTAAGTGTGTGTAAGTGTGTGTAAGTGCGTGTAAGTGTGTGTAAGTATGTGTAAGTGTGTATAAGTGCATATAAGTACGTGTAATTGCATGTAAGTACGTATAAGTGCGTGTAAGTGGGTGTAAGTACGTGTAAGTGTGTATAAATGCGTGTAACTGTTTGTGCGTATAAGTGCATGTAAGTATGTATAAGTTCGTGAAAGTGCGTGTAACTGCATGTAACGGCGTGTAAGTGCGTGTAAGTGCATGTAAGTATGTGTAAGTGCGTGTAAGTGTGTATAAGTGCGTGTAAGTATGTGTAAGTATGTGTAACTGCGTGTAAGTACGTATAAGTATGTGTAAGTATGTGTAAGTGCACGTAAGTGTGTGTAAGTGCACGTAAGTGCGTGTAAGTGCGTGTAAGTGTGTGTAGGTACGTGTAAGTGCGTGTAAGTGCATGTAAGTGTATATGAGTGCGTGTAAGTACGTACAAGTGCGTGTAAGTGCGTGTAACTCCATGTGCATGTAAGTGCGTATAAGTGCGTGTAAGTGCGTGTAAGTGCGTGTAAGTGCGTGTAAGTGCGTGTAAGTGCGTGTAAGTGCGTGTAAGTGCGTGTAAGTGCGTGTAAGTGCGTGTAAGTGCGTGTAAGTGCGTGTAAGTGCGTGTAAGTGCGTGTAAGTGCGTGTAAGTGCGTGTAAGTGCGTGTAAGTGCGTGTAAGTGCGTGTAAGTGCGTGTAAGTGTGTGTAAGTGTGTGTAAGTGCGTGTAAGTGCATGTAAGTGTGCGTAAGTATGTGTAAGTGCGTGTGAGTGCGTGTAAGTACGTGTGCATGTAAGTACCTGTAAGTGCATAGAAGTGCGTGTAAGTGTGTATAACTGCGTGTAAGTGTGTGTAAGTGTGTGTATGTGCATGTAAATGCATATAAGTGTGTGTAAGGGTGTGAAAGTGTGTGTAAGTGCGTGTAAGTGAGTACGTGTAAGTGCGTGTAAGTGCGTGTAAGTGCCTGTAAGTGCGTGTAAGTGTGCGTAAGTGCATGTAATGCATGCATGTAAGTGTGTGTAAGTGTGTGTAAGTACGTCTAAGTACGTATAAGTGTGTGTAACTGCGTGTAAGTGCGTGTAAGTGCATGCATGTAAGTACATGCATGTAAGTGCGTGTAAGTATGTGTAAGTGTGTGTAAGTGTGTGTAAGTACGTGTAACTGCATGTAACTGTGTGTAAGTACGTGTAAGTGTGTGTAAGTGCGTGTTAGTGCGGATAAGTGCGTATAAGTGTATGTAACTGCATATAACTGCGTGTAAGTCCGTGTAATTTCATGTAAGTGCATGTAAGTGCGTGTAAGTATACGTAAGTGCATGTAAGTTCGTGCTTGTAAGTACGTGTAAGTGTGTGTAAGTGCGTGTAAGTATGGGTAACTGCATGTTAGTGTGTGTAAGTGCGTGTAACTGTGTGTAAGTGTGTGTAAGTACGTGTAAGTCTGTGTAAGTGCGTGTAAGTGCGTATAAGTGCCTATAAGTGCGTGTAAGTGTGTGTAAGTGTGTGTAAGTGCGTGTAAGTGCATGTAAGTATGTATAAGTGTGTGTAAGTGCATATGAGTGCATGTAAATACGTGTAAGTGCGTATAAGTGAGTATAAGTGTGTGTAAGTGCTTGTAAGTGTGTGTAAGTACGTGTAATTGCATGTAAGTGTGTGTAAGTGCGTGTAACTATGTGTAAGTATGTGTAAGTGCGTGTAAGTGTGTGTAAGAACGTGTAAGTGCGTGTAAGTGTATATAAGTGCGTGTAAGTACGTGTTAGTGCCTGTAAGTGCGTGCAAGTGCGTGTAAGTGTGTGTAAGTGTGTGTAAGTACGTGTAAGTACGTGTAAGTGCGTGTAACTGCATGTAACTGCGTGTAAGTACATATAATAGTGTGTAAGTGCGTGTAAGTGCGTATAAGTACATGTAAGTATGTGGAAATATGTGTAAGTGCGTGTAAGTGCGTGTAAGTGCTTGTAAGTGCGTGTAAGTGTATGTAAGTGTGTGTACGTATGTGTAAGTGTGTGTCTGTGCGTGTAAGTACGTGTAACTACGTGTAATTGCGTGTAAGTGCATGTTAGTACGTGTAAGTACGTGTAAGTGCGTGTAAGTATGTGTAAGTGCGTGTAAGTGTGTATAAGTGCGTGTAAGTACTTGTATGTGTGTAGAAGTGTGTGTAAGTGCATGTAAGTACGTGTAAGTGCGTGCAAGTGCATGTAAGTGCTTGTAAGTGCATGTTAGTGTGTGTAAGTACGTGTAAGTGCATGTAAGTGCGTGTAAGTGCATGTGTGTAAGTACGTGTAAGTGTGTGTAAGGGTGTGTAAGTGTATGTAAGTGTGTGTAAGTACGTGTAAGGGCGTGTAAGTATGTGTGAGTACGTATAAGTGCGTGTAAGTATGTGTTAGTGCGTGTAAGGACGTGTAAGTTTATGTAAGTGTGTGTAAGTATGTGTAAGGATGTGTAAGTGCGTGTAAGTATGTGTAAGTGTGTGTAAGTGCATGTTAGTACGTGTAAGTATATGTAAGTGCATGTTAATACGTGGAAGTGTGTATAAGTGCATGTAAGTACGTGTAAGTGCGTGTAAGTGTGTGTAAGTGCGTGTAAGGGTGTGTAAGTGTGTGTAAGTGCATGTAAGTGTGTGTAAGTGCGTGTAAGTGTGTGTAAGTGCGTGTAAGTGC
>SZWC01000627.1:341456-377015 GCA_023375785.1 Penium margaritaceum | reverse complement strand
GATTTTCAATATAGGTGGTCAACGTTGACCAACCAAACACGAGTCACAAACGGTCAGGACAGGAAACAATGCTATGGGAATATCGGTTCTCAACTACCAAGTACAACGACCTTCAGTCAGTAGTAGCACGGTGTGGCTACCATGCACAATGACCGACCAAAGTAGGCATATGTACTGCCTTTGACCAAAGAAATCCGCTGTGTGTGGTCAAGGTTGACAACTCATAATATGAGTCACAAGTGGTCAGATGGGGAAACAATGGTTTAGGAACACCAAGTATCACATAGCAAGCACAAGGCGTTTCAATACGTTGTGGCACGGTGTGGAGACCATGCACGATGACCAACCAAAGTAGGCATATATCACTGACCATGTCCAAATAATGTCCCTAAGTGTGGTAAACTTTGACAACTCACAACACGAGTCACAAATGGTCAGGGTGGAAGGTAATGGTTTGTGAATACTAGTTATCTACTAGCAAGTACAAATACATTCAACATGCAGTGGCACAATGTGGCTTCAATGCACAGTGACGAACCAAAGTATGCATATGTCACTGACCATGACGAAAGAATTTCACTTCATGTGGTCAACGTTGAAAACGCATAACACGAGTAAAAAATGGTCAGGGGGGAAAACATTGGGTTGGGAACACTAGTTATGAACTAGCAAGTACAAAGACCTTCAACAAGCAGTGGCACGGTATGGATAGCGTGCACAGTGACCAACCAAAGGATGCATACATCACTGACTACGACCGAATAAGTCCACTATGTGTGGTCAACATTGACAACTCATAACACGAGTCACAAATGGTCAGAGGGAGAGACAATGGTTTGGGAAGCCTATGCATTGACTAGAAAGGACAAAGCACTTCAATACGTAGTGGCACGGTGTGGCTACTATGCACACCAAACAACCAAACTAGGCATAAGTCACTGATAATGACCAGAGAATTTCAATATGGATGGTCAACGTTGACCAACCATAACACGAGTAACAAACCATCAGGACAGGAAACAATGCTATGGGAATATCGGTTCTCAACTACCAAGTACAACGACCTTCAGTCAGTAGTAGCACGGTGTGGCTACCATGCACAATGACCGACCAAAGTAGGCATACGTCCTGCCTTTGACTAAAGAAATCCGCGGTGTGTTGTCAACGTTGACAACTCATAATACGAGTCACAAATGGTCAGAGGGGGAAACAATGGTTTGAGAACACAAAGTATCAAATAGCAAGCACAAGGGGCTTCAATACGCTGTGGCACGGTGTGGAGACCATGCACGATGACCAACCAAAGTAGGCATATGTCACTGACCATGAGCAAATAATGTCACTAAGTGTGGTAAACTTTGACAACTCATAACACGAGTCACAAGTAGTCAGGGTGGAAGATAATGGTTTGTGCATACTAGTTATTGACTAGCAAGTACAAATACCTTCAATATGTAGTGGAACAATGTGGCTTCAATGCACACTGACCAACCAAAGTATGCATATGTCACTAACCATGACCAACAAATTTCACTTCATGTGGTCAACGTTGAAAACGCATAACACGAGTCACAAATGGTCATAGGGGAAAACAATGGGTTGGGAACACTAGTTATCAAAGAGCAAGTACAAAGACCTTCAAGAAGGAGTAGCATGGCATAGCTAGCGTGTACAGTGACCAACCAATGGATGCATACGTCACTGACTACGACCGAATAAGTCCAGTATGTGTGGTCAACATTGACAACTCATAACACGAGTCACAAATGGTCAGAGGGAGAGAGAATGGTTTGGGAAGCCTATGTATTGACTAGAAAGGACAAATAAATTCAAGACGTAGTGGCACGGTGTGGCTAATATGCACACTAAACAACCAAACTAGGTATATGTCACTGATCATGACCAGAGAAGTTCAATAAGGGTGGTCAACGTTGACCAACCATAACAAGAGTCACAAACGGTCAGGAGAGGAAACAATGCTATGGGAATATCGGTTCTCAACTACCAAGTACAATGACTTTCAGTCAGTAGTAGCACGGTGTGGCTACCATGCACAATGACCGACCAAAGTAGGCATATGTACTGCCTTTGACCAAAGAATTCCGCTGTGTGTGGTCAACGTTGACAACCCATAACACGAGTCACAAATGATCAGGAGAGGAAACAAAGCTATGGGAATATCGGTTCTCAACTACCAAGTATAACGACCTTCAGTCAGTAGTAGCACGCTGTGGCTACCATGCACAATGACCGACCAAAATAGGCATATGTACTGCCTTTGACCAAAGAATTCCGCTGTGTGTGGTCAACGTTGACAACCCATAACACGAGTCACAAATGATCAGGAGAGGAAACAAAGCTATGGGAATATCGGTTCTCAACTACCAAGTATAACGACCTTCAGTCAGTAGTAGCACGCTGTGGCTACCATGCACAATGACCGACCAAAATAGGCATATGTACTGCCTTTGACCAAAGAATTCCGCTGTGTGTGGTCAACGTTGACAACCCATAACACGAGTCACAAATGATCAGGAGAGGAAACAAAGCTATGGGAATATCGGTTCTCAACTACCAAGTATAACGACCTTCAGTCAGTAGTAGCACGCTGTGGCTACCATGCACAATGACCGACCAAAATAGGCATATGTACTGCCTTTGACCAAAGAATTCCGCTGTGTGTGGTCAACGTTGACAACCCATAACACGAGTCACAAATGATCAGGAGAGGAAACAAAGCTATGGGAATATCGGTTCTCAACTACCAAGTATAACGACCTTCAGTCAGTAGTAGCACGCTGTGGCTACCATGCACAATGACCGACCAAAATAGGCATATGTACTGCCTTTGACCAAAGAATTCCGCTGTGTGTGGTCAACGTTGACAACCCATAACACGAGTCACAAATGATCAGGAGAGGAAACAAAGCTATGGGAATATCGGTTCTCAACTACCAAGTATAACGACCTTCAGTCAGTAGTAGCACGCTGTGGCTACCATGCACAATGACCGACCAAAATAGGCATATGTACTGCCTTTGACCAAAGAAATCCGCTGTGTGTGGTCAACGTTTACAACTCATAATACAAGTCACAAATGGTCAGAGGGGGAAACAATGGTTTGGGAACACCAAGTATCACATAGCAAGCAGAAGGGGCTTCAATACGCTGTGGCACGGTGTGGAGACCATGCACGATGACCAACCAAAGTAGGCATATGTCACTGACCATGACCAAATAATGTCACTAAGTTTGGTGAACCTTGACAACTCACAACACGACTCACAAATGGTCAGGGTGGAAGGTAATGGGTTGTGAAAACTAGTTATCGACTAGCAAGTACAAATACCTTCAATATGTAGTGGCACAATGTGGCTTCAATGCACAGTGACCAACCAAAGTATGCATATGTCACTAACCATGACGAAAGAATTTCACATCATGTGGTCAACGTTGAAAATGCACAACACGAGTCACAAATGGTCAGAGGGGAAAACAATGGGTTGGGAACACTAGTTATCAACTAGCAAGTACAAAGACCTTCAACAAGCAGTGGCACGGTATGGCTAGCGTGCACAGTGACCAACCAAAGGATGCATACGACACTGACTACGACCGAATAAGTCCACTATGTGTGGTCAACATTGACAACTCATAACACGAGTCACAAATGGTCAGAGGGAGAGACAATGGTTTGGGAAGCCTATGTATTGACTAGAAGGGACAAAGAACTTCAATACGTAGTAGCACAGTGTGGCTAATTTGCACACCAAACAACCAAACTAGGCATATGTCACTGATCATGATCAGAGAATTCAAATATGGGTAATCAACGTTGACAACACATAATACGAGTCACAAATGGTCAGAGGGGGAAACAATGGTTTGATAACACGAAGTATCAAATAGCAAGCACAAGGGGCTTCAATACGCTGTGGCACAGTGTGGAGACCATGCACGATGACCAACCAAAGTAGGCATATGTCACTGACCATGACTAAATAATGTCACTGAGTGTGGTAAACTTTGACAACTCACAACACGAGTGACAAATGGTTTGGGTGGAAGGTAATGTTTTGTGAATACTAGTTATCTACTAGCAAGTACAAATACCTTCAATATGTAGTGGCACAATGTGGCTTCAATGCACAGTGACCAACCAAAGTATGCATATGACCATGACAAAAGAATTTCACTTCATGTGGTCAACGTTGAAAACCCTAAACACGAGTCACAAATGGTCAAAGGGGAAAACAATGGGTTGGGAACACTAGTTATCAACTAGCAAGTACAAAGACCTTCAACAAGCAGTGGCACGGTATGGCTAACGTGCACTGTGACCAACCAAAGGATGCATACATCACTGACTACGACCAAATAAGTCCACTATGTGTGGTCAACATTGACAACTCATAAGACGATTCACAAATGGTCAGAGGGAGAGACAATGGTTTGGGAAGCCTATGTATTGACTAGAAAGGACAAACTTCATTACGTAGTGGCACGGTGTGGCTCATTTTCACACCAAACAACCAAACTAGGCATACGTCACTGATCATGACCAGAGAATATCATTTTGGGTGGTCAACGTTGACCAACCATAACACGAGTCACAAACGGTCAAGAAAGGAAACAATGCTATGGGAATATCGGTTCTCAACTACCAAGTACAACGACCTTCAGTCAGTAGTAGCACGGTGTGGCTACCATGCAAAATGACCGACCAAAGTAGGCATATGTATTGCCTTTGACCAAAGAAATCCGCTGTGTGTGGTCAGCGTTGACAACACATAATACGAGTCACAAATGGTCAGAGGGGGAAACAATGGTTTGAGAACACCAAGTATCAAATAGCAAGCACAAGGGGCTTCAATACGTTGTGGCACGGTGTAGAGACCATGCACAATGACCAACCAAAGTAGGCATATGTCACTCACCATGCCCAAATAATGTCACTAAGTGTGGTAAACTTTGACAACTCATAACACGAGCATCAAATGGTCAGTGTGGTAGATAATGGTTTGTGAATACTAGGTATCGACTACCTTCAATATGTAGTGGCACAATGTGGCTTCAATGCACAGTGACCAACCAAAGTATGCATATGTCACTGACCATGACGAAAGAATTCCACTTCATCTGGTCAACGTTGAAAATGCATAACACGAGTCACAAATGGTCAGAGGGGAAAACAATGGGTTGGGAACACTAGTTATCAACTAACAAGTACAAATACCTTCAACAAGCAGTGGCACGGTATGGCTAGCGTGCACAGTGACCAACCAAAGGATGCATACGTCACTGACGATGACCGAATAAGTCCACTAAGTGTGGTCAACATTGACAACTCATAACACGAGTCACAAATGGTCAGAGGGAGTGTCAATGGTTTTGGAAGCCTATGTATTGACTAGAAAGGACAAAGAACTTCAATACGCAGTGGCACTGTGTGGCTAATTTGCACACCAAACAACCAAACTAGGCATATGTCACTGATCATGACCACAGAATTTCAATATGGGTGGTCAACGTTGACCAACCATAACACGAGTCACAAACGGTCAGGACAGAAAACAATGCTATGGGAATATTGGTTCTCAACTACCAAGTACAACGAACTTCAGTCAGTAGTTGCACGGTGTGGCTACCATGCACAATGACCGACCAAAGTAGGCATATGTCACTGATCATGACCACAGAATTTCAATATGGGTGGTCAACGTTGACCAACCATAACACGAGTCACAAACGGTCAGGACAGAAAACAATGCTATGGGAATATTGGTTCTCAACTACCAAGTACAACGAACTTCAGTCAGTAGTTGCACGGTGTGGCTACCATGCACAATGACCGACCAAAGTAGGCACATGTATCGCCTTTGACCAAAGAAATCCGCTGTGTGTTGTCAACGTTGACAACTCGTAATACGAGTCACAAATGGTCAGAGGGGAAAACAATGGTTTGAGAACACCAAGTATCAAATAGCAAGCACAAGGGGCTTCAATACGCTGTGGCACAGTGTGGAGACCATGCACGATGACCAACCAAAGTAGGCATATGTCACTGACCATGAGCAAATAATGTCACTAAGTGTGGTAAACTTTGACAACTCATAACACGAGTCACAAATGGTCAGGGTGGAAGATAATGGTTTGTGCATACTAGTTATTGACTAGCAAGTACAAATACCTTCAATATGTACTGGCACAATGTGGCTTCAATGCACGGTGACCAACCAAACTATGCATATGTCACTAACCATGACCAACAAATTTCACTTCATGTGGTCAACGTTGAAGACGCATAACACGAGTCACAAATGGTCAGAGGGGAAAACAATGGGTTGGGAACACTAGTTATCAACTAGCAAGTACAAAGACCTTCAACAAGCAAGGGCACGGTATGGCTAGCGTGCACAGTGACCAACCAAAGGATGCATACGTCACTGACTACGACCGAATCAGACCACTATGTGTGGTCAACATTGACAACTCAGAACACGAGTCACAAATGGTCAGAGGGAGAGACAATGGTTTGGGAAGTCTATGTATTGGCTATAAAAGGCAAAGAGCTTCAATACGTAGTGGCATGGAGTGGCTAATATGCACACCAAACAATCAAACTAGGCATATGTCACTGATCAAGGCCAGAGAATTTCAATATGGGTGGTCAACGTTGACCAACCATAACACGAGTCACAAACGGTCAAGAGAGGAAACAATGCTATGAGAATATCGGTTCTCAACTACCAAGTACAATGACCTTCAGTCAGTAGTAGCACGGTGTGGCTACCATGCACAATGACCGACCAAAGTAGGCATATGTACTGCCTTTGACCAAAGAAATCCGCTCTGTGTGGTCAACATTGACAACTCATAATACGAGTCACAAATGGTCAGAAGAGGCAACAATGGTTTGGGAACACCAAGTATCACATAGCAAGCACAAGGGGCTTCAATACGTTTTGGCACGGTGTGGAGACTTTGCACGATGACCAACCAAAGTAGGCATATGTCACTGACCATGACCAAATAATGTCACTAAGTGTGGTAAACGTTGACAACTCACAACACGAGTCACAAATGGTCAGGGTGGAAGGTAATGGTTTGTGAATACTAGTTATCTATTAACAAGTACAAAGACCTTCAATATGTAGTGGCACAATGTGGCTTCAATGCACAATGACCAACCAAAGAATGCATATGTCACTGACCATGACGAAAGAATTTCACTTCATGTGGTCAACGTTGAAAACGCATAACACGAGTCACAAATGGTCAGAGGGGAAAACAATGGTTTGGGAACACTAGTTATCAACTAGCAAGTACAAAGAACTTCAACAAGCAGTGGCACGGTATGGCTAGCGTGCACAGTGACCAACCAAAGGATGCATACGTCACTGACTACGACCGAATAAGTCCACTTTGTGTGGTCAACATTGACAACTCATTACACGAGTCACAAATGGTCAGCGGGAGAGACAATGGTTTGGGAAGCCTATGTATTGACTAGAAAGGACAAAGAACTTCAATACGTAGTGGCACGGTGTGGCTAATATGCACACAAAACAACTAAACTAGGCATATGTCACTGATCATGACCAGAGAAGTTCAATATGGGAGGTCAACGTTGACCAACCATAACACGAGTCACAAACCGTCAGGAGATGAAACAATGCTATGGGAACTTCAGTTCTCAACTGCCAAGTATAACGACCTTCAGTCAGTAGTAGCACGGTGTGGCTACCATGCACAATGACCGACCAAAGTACGCATATGTACTGCCTTTGACCAGAGAAATCCGCTGTGTGTGGTCAACGTTGACAAACCATAATACGAGTCACAAATGGTCAGAGGGGGAAACAATGGTTTGGGAACACCAAGTATCAAATAGCAAGCAAAAGGGGCTTCAATACGTTGTGGCACGGTGTGGAGACCATGCACGATGACCAACCAAAGTAGGCATATGTCACTGTCCATGACCAAATAATGTCACTAAGTGTAGTAAACTTTGACAACTCATAACACAAGTCACAAATGGTCAGGGTGGAAGATAATGGTTTGTGCATACTAGTTATTGACTAGCAAGTACAAATACCTTCAATATGTAGTGACACAATGTGGCTTCAATATACAGATACCAACCAAAGTATGCATATGTCACTAACCATGACCAACAAATTTCACTTCATGTGGTCAACGTTGAAAATGCATAACACGAGTCACAAATGGTTAGAGGGGTAAACAATGGGTTGGGAACACTAGTTATCAACTAGCAAGCACAATGACCTTCAACAAGCAGTGGCACGGTATGGCTAGCGTGCACAGTGACCAGCCAAATGATGCATACGTCACTGACTACGACCGAATAAGTCCACTATGTGTGGTCAACATTGACAACTCAGAACACGAGTCACAAACGGTCAGGAGAGGAAACAATGCTATGGGAATATCGGTTATCAACTACCAAGTACAATGACTTTCAGTCAGTAGTAGCACAGAGTGGCTACCATGTACAATGACCAACCAAAGTAGGCATATGTACTGCCTTTGACCAAAGAAATCCGCTGTGTGTGGTCAACGTTTACAACTCATAATACGAGTCACAAATGGTCAGAGGGGGAAACAATAGTTTAGGAACACCAAGTACCACATAGCAAGCACAAGGGGCTTCAATACGTTGTGGCACGGTGTGGAGACCATGCATCATGACCAACCAAAGTAGGCATATGTCACTGACCATGACCAAATAATGTCACTAAGTGTGGTAAGCTTTGACAACTCACAACACGACTCACAAATGGTCAGGGTGGAAGGTAATGGTTTGTGAATACTAGTTTTCGAGTAGAAAGTACTAATATATTCAATATGTAGTGGCACAATGTGGCTTCAATGCACAGTGACCAACCAAAGTATGCACATGTCACTAACCATGACGAAAGAATTTCACTTCATGCGGTCAACGTTGAAAACGCATAACACGAGTCACAAATGGTCAGAGGGGAAAACAATGGGTTGAGAGCATCAGTTATCAGCTAGCAAGTATAAAGACCTTCAACAAGTAGTGGCACGGTATGGATATTGTGCACAGTGACCAACCAAAGGATGCATACGTCACTGACTACGACCGAATAAGTCCACTATGTGTGGTCAACATTGACAACTCATAACACGAGTCACAAATGGTCAGAGGGAGAGACAATGGTTTGGGACGCCTATGTATCGACTAGAAAGGACAAAGAACTTCAATACGTAGTGGCACAGTGTGGCTAATTTGCACACCAAACAACCAAACTAGGCATATGTCACCGGTCATGACCAGAGAATTTCAATATGGGTGGTCAACGTTGACCAACCATAACACGGGTCACAAATAAGGGTGCACACCAAATCCTGGGTTCCCAAATCGGATTCGCAAATCCGGATCCGAGATCCGGATTCGCGAATACGAATCTGTGAAAATGGATTCGTCAAAGATTCGCAAATCTGTTATGCAAGTCTTTGAGGAATGGACGAGGGGAGGGAGAGGGGGTGAGGGGAGAATGGAGACTTAGAAAAAACAGCAAGGAGTCCAGGCCAACTCCCTGCATGAGATAACCCTTCTTGGTAGGGTTGTCGCATGCATGTCTATTGGCCTGTTGTGGACGGCAAGCCACGTCAGACTCATCACTCACAGGCAGGCTTGGCGCGTGTCTGAACAGGCTCGCAAACCACTAGTTGCCTTGGTGGGCAATCTACGGCTACCACATCAGGCTTGTCACCAAGCCTGTGGTTTGTCAGCAGTTGAAAAGCGAAGTTTGAACTGCCGAGGTCCTACTGTCGACGCATTGACGAGGAAGAGCTCTCACCATCGCATAAATTATTATGTGTGTGCGGCGACAAGGGTTGGTGCGGACCACTGTCTTTTTTTTCAACTCTAAGAGCCTGCTGCACAGACCCGTGAAAGGATTCGCAAATCCGTGAGGATTCGCAAATCCGGACCCGGATTCGCGAATCCGGGTCCAGGGTTGGATTTGGATCCGCGCATCCAGGTCCATCTTGAGATTCGGGAATCCGGCCCAGTGTGCACCCTAGGTCACAAACGGTCAGGAAAGGAAACAATGCTATGGGAATATCGGTTCTCAACTACCAAGTACAACGACCTTCAGTCAGTAGTAGCACGATGTGGCTACCATGCACAATGACCGACCAAAGGAGGCATATGTACTGCCTTTGACCAAAGAAATCCGCTGTGTGTGGTCAACGTTGACAACTCATAATACGAGTTACAAATGGTCAGAGGGGGAAACAATGGTTTGAGAACACCAAGTATCAAATAGCAAGCACAGGGGGCTTCAATACGCTGTGGCACGGTGTGGATACCATGCACGATGACTAACCAAAGTAGGCATATGTCACTCACCATGCCCAAATAATGTCACTAAGTGTGGTAAACTTTGACAACTCATAACACGAGTCACAAATGGTCAGAGGGAGAGACAATGGTTTGGGAAGCCTATGTATTGACTAGAAAGGACAAAGAACTTCAATACGTAGTGGCACGGTGTGGCTAATATGCACACCAAACAACCAAACTAGGCATATGTCACTGATCATGACCAGAGAATTTCAATATGGGTGGTCAACGTTGACCAACCATAACACGAGTCACAAACGGTCAGGANGACCATGACCAAATAATGTCACTAAGTGTGGTAAACTTTGACAACTCATAACACGAGTCACAAATGGTCAGGGTGGTAGATAATGGTTTGTGAATACTAGGTATCGACTAGCAAGTACAAATACCTTCAATATGTAGTGGCACAGTGTGGCTTCAATGCACAGTAACCAACCAAAGTATGCATATGTCACTAACCATGACCAACAAAGTTCACTTCATGTGGTCAACGTTGAAAACGCATAACACGAGTTACAAATGGTCAGAGGGGAAAACAATGGGTTGGGAACACTAGTTATCAACTAGCAAGTACAAAGACCTTCAACAAGCAGTGGCACGGTATGGCTAGCGTGCACAGTGACCAACCAAAGGATGCATACGTCATTGACTACGACCGAATAAGTCCACTATGTGTGGTCAACATTGACAACTCATAACACGAGTCACAAATGGTCAGAGGGAGAGACAATGGTTTGGGAGTCCTATGTATTGACTAGAAAGGACATATCACTTCAATACGTAGTAGCACGGTGTGGCTAATATGCACACCAAATAACCAAACTAGGTATTCGTCATTGATCATGA
The DNA here is from genome assembly GCA_023375785.1 of Penium margaritaceum. Lineage (NCBI taxonomy): Eukaryota > Viridiplantae > Streptophyta > Zygnematophyceae > Desmidiales > Peniaceae > Penium > Penium margaritaceum. The sequence goes on along the minus strand of SZWC01000627.1, from coordinate 365,770 downwards.
CCAGAGAATTTTAATATGGGTGGTCTACGTTGACCAACCATAACACGAGTCACAAACGGTCAGGAGAGGAAACAATGCTATGGGAATATCGGTTCTGAACTACCCCGAACAACGACCTTCAGTCAGTAGTAGCACGGTGTGGCTACCATGTACAATGACCGACCAAAGTAGGCATATGTACTGCCTTTGACCAAAGAAATCCGCTGTGTGTGGTCAACGTTTACAACTCATAATACGAGTCACAAATGGTCAGAGGGGGAAACAATGGTTTTGGGAACACCAAGTATCACATAGCAAGCACAAGGTGCTTCAATACGCTGTGGCACGGTGTGGAGACCATGCACGATGACCAACCAAAGTAGGCATATGTCACTGACCATGACCAAATAATGTCACTAAGTGTGGTAAACTTTGACAACTCACAACACGAGTCACAAATGGTCAGGGTGGAAGGTANAATGGTTTGGGAACACCAAGTATCACATAGCAAGCACAAGGGGCTTCAATACGTTGTGGCACGGTGTGGAGACCATGCACGATGACCAACCAAAGTAGGCATATGTCATTGACCATGACCAAATAATGTCACTAAGTGTGGTAAACTTTGACAACTCACAACACGAGTCACAAATGGTCAGGGTGGAAGGTAGTGGTTTGTGAATACTAGTTATCGACTAGCAAGTACAAATACCTCCAATATGTAGTGGCACAATGTGGCTTCAATGCACAGTGACCAACCAAAGTACGCATATGTCACTGACCATGACGAACAAATTAAATTCATTTGGTCAACGTTGAAAACGCATAACACGAGTCACAAATGGTCAGATGGGAAAACAATAGGTTGGGAACACTAGTTATCAACTAGCAAGTACAAAGACCTTCAACAAGCAGTGGCACGTGCACAGTGACCAACCAAAGGATGCATACGTCACTGACTGCGACCGAAGAAGTCCACTATGTGTGGTCAATTTTGACAACTCATAACACGAGTCACAAATGGTCAGAGGGAGAGACAATGGTTTAGGAAGCCTATGTATTCACTAGAAAGGACAAAGAACTTCAATTCGTAGTGGCACACTGTGGCCTATTTGCACACCAAACAACCAAACTAGGCATATGTAACTGATCATGACCAGAGAATTTCAATATGGGTGGTCAACGTCGACCAACCATAACACGAGTCACAAACGGTCAGAAAAGGAAGCAATGCTATGGGAATATCGGTTCTCAACTAGCAAGTACCACGATCTTCAGTCAGTAGTAGCACGGTGTGGCTACCATGCACAATGACCGACCAAAGTAGGCATATGTACTGCCTTTGACCAAAGAAATCCACTGTGTGTAGTCAACGTTGAAACCTCATAAAACGAGTCACAAATGGTCAGAGGGGGAAACAATGGTTTGAGAACACCAAGTATCAAATAGCAAGCACAAGGGGCTTCAATACGCTATGGCACGGTGTGGAGACCATGCACGATGACCAACCAAAGTAGGCATATGTCACTGACCATGACCAAACAATGTCACTAAGTGTGGTAAACTTTGACAACTCACAACACGAGTCACAAATGGTCAGAGGGGAAAACAATGGGTTGGGAACACTAGTTATCAACTAGCAAGTACAAAGACCTTCAACAAGCAGTGGCACGGTATGGCTAGCGTGCACAGTGACCAACCAAAGGATGCATACGTCACTGACTACGACCGAATATGTCCACTATGTGTGGTCAACATTGACAACTGAGAACACGAGTCACAAATGGTCAGAGGGAGAGACAATGGTTTGGGAAGCCTATGTATTGGTTAGAAAGGACAAAAAACATCAATACATAGTGGCACGGTGTGGCTAATATGCACACCAAACAATCAAACTAGGCATATGTCACTGATCATGACCAGAGAATTTCAATATGGGTGGTCAACGTTGACCAACCATAACACGAGTCACAAACGGCCAGGAAAGGAAACAATGGTATGAGAATACGGTTCTCATCTACCAAGTACAACGACCTTCAGTCAGTAGTAGCACGGTGTGGCTACCATGCACAATGACCGACCAAAGTAGGCATATGTACTGCCTTTGACCAAAGAAATGCGCTGTGTGTGGTCAACGTTGACAACTCATAATACGAGTCACAAATGGTCAAAGGGGAAAACAATAGTTTGGGAGCACCAAGTATCTCATAGCTAGCACAAGGGGCTTCAATACGCTGTGGCACGCTGTGGAGACCATGCACGATGACCAACCACAGTAGGCATATGTCACTGACCATGACCAAATATTGTCACTAAGTGTGGTACATTTTGACAACTCACAACACGACTCACAAATGGTCAGGGTGGAAGGTAATGGTTTGTGAATACTAGTTATCGACTAGCAAGTACAAATACCTTCAATATGTAGTGGCACAATGTGGCTTCAATGCACAGTGACCATCCAAAGTATGCGTATGTCACTAACCATGACCAACAAATTTCACTTCATGTGGTCAACGTTGAAAACGCATAACACGAGTCACAAATGGTCAGAGGGGAAAACAATAGGTTGGGAACACTAGTTATCAACTAGCAAGTACAAAGACCTTCAACAAGCAGTGTCACGGTATGGCTAGCGTGCACAGTGACCAACCAAAGGATGCATACGTCACCGACTACGACCAAATAAGTCCACTATGTGTGGTCAATGTTGACAACTCAGAACACGAGTCACAAATGGTCAGAGGGAGAGACAATGGTTTGGGAAGCCTATGTATTGACTAGAAAGGACAAACAACTTCAAAATGTAGTGGCACGATGTGCCTAATATGCACACCAAAGAACCAAACTAGGTATATGTCACTGATCATGACCAGAGAATTTCAATATGGGTGGTCAACGTTGACCAACCATAACACGAGTCACAAACGGTTAGGAGAGGAAACAATCCTATGGGAATATCGGTTCTGAACTATCAAGTACAACGACCTTCAGTCAGTAGTAGCACGGTGTGGCTACCATGCATAATGACCGACCAAAGTAGTGATGCCCCCAATTTTGCCGCGTCTTTGGTTTTCTCCGCGGGCGGCTGCGCTCCGCGCTTCTCCGCGGATCAGGCACTTCACCACTACCACTTGTCCACAGTATTGCGGCAAGACCCCGTCATCACCTCCCGGCTGGAAGCTATTCCGCGGACCACAGGTTTGGACCTCCGCGCAGGGACCTCACCGATGAGTGATGCTCCGTGGTCCACTTCTTCCCACACGGGAGTCCACCACCTCGTGGTGTTCGACTCCTCTCCGCAGAATTCCCGTTCCGCAGACGTGTGCAAGCATGGGAAACCGCCGGCAGCTCACCTCATTCGGACTTTTGGTTCTTCACGCACTTAGCCTCTCAGTTCGCGGACCAGACTTCGAGAGCAATCGAGGGCAGGAGGGCAATAGACGGAGCACAGGAATGAGAGTAGTCAAATGTCTTTGATAAAGCTGATCAGGAGTACATGGAATACTTCGGAAAGCCAGCAAGTATGAGTTGCACTTGTGCTACTGCTAGTGAGGCCCTTTTCTACTTGGGATTCCGCACGGCGTGTCTACACGCCGTCGGTCTCATCCCTCTCACATCATCCTAATTTCCTTCTAGTTGGACTCCACGCGGTGCGGCTACGCACCGCGGGTCTCTTCCAACCATACACACACACACAGCCTATCTTTTGCTAGTCACTTTTCTACATCCGCGGCTCGTGCACGCGGTTCTTCGTGTTCTTCCTCAAATCTTCGCCTTTTGTGGTGCGTTCTCCCAGTTCTCCTCTTTGATTACCGCTGCCAAACCTTGGACTCTCATTGGCCTAGCTCGTGCCACCCTCCTCCTTGACGTCTGATTCCGTCAGCGGATGTCTTGCACGTCCGATGCTCCTGCTTAATTCCCACTTTCTCCGCGGCTTGGCACATGTTCTCATTCCACCGCGTATTCTCATCCCTGTCCATCCCGCCTCTTTCTGCCTCCTCCGCGACAAGCGCTTGAGATAGCCGTGGAGGATCAGCCATATGTAGTTTGTTTCCTGGTTGTTACTTTTTCCCGCCTGTCTTCTTCCACCGCCACTGAGATTCCGCGCCACCCCTTGCTCTACCGCAACCTCGTTGCGGGAGCCAGCATCCCTTGCGCGATCTTCAGTGTTCCGCGGCCTCCCCTTCATCCTTCCTCCGCGGCCTTGAGGCCGCGGTCCCCTCTTTCCGCGGACTTTGTGAGTCACAGCTCCTTAGCTCCGCGGATTAACCTTCTTCCCAGCGGAGGTGCGGTGGATCTTTGCGTGACAAGTAGGCATATGTACTGCCTTTGACCAACAAAATCCACTGTGTGTGGTCAACGTTTACAACGCATAATACGAGTCACAAATAGTCAGAGGGGAAACAATGGTTTGGGAGCACCAAGTAACTCATAGCAAGAACAAGGGGCTTCAATACGTTGTGGCACGGTGTGGAGACCATGCACGATGACCAACCAAAGTAGGCATATGTCACTGACCATGACCAAATAATGTCACTAAGTGTGGTAAACGTTGACAACTCATAACACGAGTCACAAATGGTCAGAGGGGAAAACAATGGGTGGAGAACACTAGTTATCAACTAGCAAGTACAAAGACCTTCAACAAGCAGTGGCACGGTATGGCTAGCATACACAGTGACCAACCAAAGGATGCATACGTCACTGACTACGACCGAATAAGTCCACTATGTGTGGTCAACATTGACAACTCAGAATACGAGTCACAAATGGTCAGAGGGAGAGACAATGGTTTGGGAAGCCTATGTATTGACTAGAAAGGACAAAAAACTTCAATACGTACTGGCACAGTGTGGCTTATTTGCACATCAAACAACCAAACTAGGCATATGTCACTGATCATGACCAGAGGATTTCAATATGGGTGGTCAACGTTGACCAACCATAACACGAATCACAAACCGTCAGGAAAGGAAACAATGCTATGGGAATATCGGTTCTTAACTACCAAGTAGACTGATCTTCAGTCAGTAGTAGCACGGTGTGGCTACCATGCACAATGACCGACCATAGTAGGCATATGTACTGCCTTTGACCAAAGAAATCCGCTGTGTGTGGTGAACGTTGACAACTCATAATACGAGTCACAAATGGTCAGAGGGGGAAACAATGGTTTGAGAATACCAAGTATCAAATAGCAAGCACAAGGGGCTTCAATACGCTGTGGCACGGTATGGAGACCATGTACAATGACCAACCAAAGTAGGAATATGTCACTGACCATGACCAAATAATGTCACTAAGTGTGGTAAACTTTGACAACTCACAACTTGAGTCACAAATGGTCAGGGTGGAAGGTAATGTTTTGTGCATACTAGTTATCTACTAGAAAGTACAAATACCTTCAATATGTAGTGGCACAATGTGGCTCCAATGCATAGTGACCAACCAAAGTATGCATATGTCACTGACCATGACGAAAGAATTTCACTTCATGTGGTCAACGTTGAAAACGCATAACACGAGTCACAAATGGTCAGAGGGGAAAACAATGGGTTGGGAACACTAGTTATCAACTAGCAAGTACAAAGACCTTCAACAAGCAGTGGCACGGTATGGCTAGCATACACAGTGACCAACCAAAGGATGCATACGTCACTGACTACGACCGAATAAGTCCACTATATGTGGTCAACATTGACAGCTCAGAATACGAGTCACAAATGGTCAGAGGGAGAGACAATGGTTTGGGAAGCCTATGTATTGACTAGAAAAGACAAAAAACTTCAATACGTAGTGGCACAGTGTGGCTTATTTGCACATCAAACAACGAAACTAGGCATATGTCACTGATCATGACTAGAGAATTTCAATATGGGTGGTCAACGTTGACCAACCATAACACGAGTCACAAACGGTCAGGAAAGGAAACAATGGTATGGGAATATCGGTTATCAACTACCAAGTAGAATGATCTTCAGTCAGTAGTAGCACAGTGTGGCTACATGCACAATGACCGACCAAAGTAGGCATATGTACTGCCTTTGACCAAAGAAATCCGCTGTGTGTGGTCAACGTAGACAACTCATAATACGAGTCACAAATGGTCAGAGGGGGAAACAATGGTTTGAGAACACCAAGTATCAAATAGCAAGCACAAGGGGCTTCAATACGCTGTGGCACGGTGTGGAGACCATGCACGATGACCAACCAAAGTAGGCATATGTCACTGACCATGACAAATAATGTCACTAAGTGTGGTAAACTTTGACAACTCACAAAACGAGTCACAAATGGTCAGGGTGGAAGGTAATGTTTTGTGAATACTAGTTATCTACTAGCAAGTACAAATACCTTCAATATAGAGTGGCACAATGTGGCTTCAATGCACAGTGAACAACCAAAGTATGCATATGTCACTGACCATGACAAAAGAATTTAACTTCAAGTGGTCAACATTGAAAACGCATAACACGAGTCACAAATGGTCAGAGGGGAAAACAATGGGTTGGGAACACTATTTATCAAATAGCAAGTACAAAGACCTTCAACAAGCAGTGGCACGGTATGGTTAGTGTGCACAGTGACCAACCAAAGGATGCATACGTCACTGACTACAACCGAATCAGTCCACTATGTGTGGTCAACATTGACAACTCATAACACGAGTCACAAATGGTCAGAGGGAGAGACAATGGTTTGGGAAGCCTATGTATTGACTAGAAAGGACAAAGAACCTCAATACGTAGTGGCACGGTGTGGCTAATTTGCACACCAAACAACCAAACTAGGCATATGTCACTGATCATGACCAGAGAATTTCAATATGGGTGATCAACGTTGACCAACCATAACACGAGTCACAAACGGTCAAGAAAGGAAACAATGCTATGGGAATATCGGTTCTCAACTACCAAGTACAACGACCTTCAGTCAGTAGTAGCACGGTGTTGCTACCATGCACAATGACCGACCAAAGTAGGCATATGTGCTGCCTTTGACCAAACAAATCCGCTGTGTGTGGTCAACGTTGACAACTCCTAATACGAGTCACAAACGGTCAGAGGGGGGAAAAATGGTTTGAGAATACCAAGTATCAAATAGCAAGCACAAGGGGCTTCAATACGCTATGGCACGGTGTGGAGACCATGCACGATGACCAAGCAAAGTAGGCATATGTCACTCACCATGCCCAAATAATGTCACTAAGTGTGGTAAACTTTGACAACTCATAACACGAGTCACAAATGGTCAGGGTGGTAGATAATGGTTTGTGAATACTAGGTATCGACTAGCAAGTACAAATACCTTCAATATGTTGTGGCATAATGTGGCTTCAATGCACAGTGACCAACCAAAGTATGCATATGTCACTAACCATGACCAACAAATTTCACATCATGTGGTCAGCGTGGAAAACGCATAACACGAGTCACAAATGGTCAGAGGGGAAAACAATGGGTTGGAAACACTAGTTATCAACAAGCAAGTACAAAGACCTTCAACAAGCAGTGGCACGGTATGGCTAGCGTGCACAGTGACCAACCAAAGGATGCATACGTCACAGACTACGACCGAATAAGTCCACTATGTGTGGTCAACATTGACAACTCATAACACGAGTCACAAATGGTCACAGGGAGATTCAATGGTTTTGGAAGCCTATGTATTGACTAGAAAGGACAAAGAACTTCAATACGCAGTGGCACGGTGTGGCTAATTTGCACATCAAACAACCAAACTAGGCATATGTCACTGATCATGACCAGAGAATTTCAACATGGGTGGTCAACGTTGACCAAGCATAACACGAGTCACAAACGGTCAGGAAAGGAAGCAATGCTATGAGAATATCGGTTCTCAACTACCAAGTACAACGACCTTCAGTCAGTAGTAGCACGGTGTGGCTACCATGCACAAAGTCCGACCAAAATAGGCATATGTACTGCCTTTGACCAAAGGAATCCGCTGTGTGTGGTCAAAGTTGACAACTCATAATACGAGTCACAAATTGTCAGAGGGGGAAACAATGGTTTGGGAACACCAAGTATCACATAACAAGCACAAGGGGCTTCAATACGTTGTGGCACGGTGTAGAGACCATGCACGATGACCAACCAAAGTAGGCATATGTCACTGACCATGACCAAATAAAGTCACTAAGTGTGGTGAACTTTGACAACTCACAACACGAGTCACAAATGGTCAGGGTGGAAGGTAGTGGTTCGTGAATACTAGTTATCGACTAGCAAGTACAAATACCTTCAATGTATAGTGGCACAATGTGGCTTCAATGCACAGTGACCAACCAAAGTATGCATGTGTCACTAACCATCACCAACAAATTTCACTTCATGTGGTCAACATTGAAAATGCATAACACGAGTCAAAAATGGTCAGAGGGGGAAACAATGGGTTGGGAACACTAGTTATCAACTAGCAAGTACAAAGAACTTCAACAAGCAGTGGCACGGTATGGCTAGTGTGCACAGTGACCAACCAAAGGATGCATACGTCACTGACTACGACCGAATAGGTCCACTACGTGTGGTCAACATTGACAACTCATAACACGAGTCACAAATGGTCAGAGGGAGAGACAATGGTTTGGGAAGCCTATGTATTGACTAGAAAGGACAAAGAACTTCAATACGTAGTGGCATAGTGTGGCTAATATGCACAACAAACAACCAAACCAGGCATATGTCACTGATAACGACAAGATAATTTCAATATGGGTGGTCAACGTTGACCAACCATAACACGAGTCACAAACGGTCAGGACAGGACGCATTGCTATGGGAGTATCGGTTCTCAACTACCAAGAACAACGACCTTCAGTCAGTAGTAGCACGGTGTGGCTACCATGCAGAATGACCGACCAAAGTAGGCATATGTACTGCCTTTGACCAAAGAAATCCGTTGTGTGTTGTCGCCGTTGACAACTCATAATACGAGTCACAAATGGTCAGAGGGGGAAACAATGGTTTGTGAACACCAAGTATCAAATAGCCAGCACAAGGGGCTTCAATACGCTGTGGCACGGTGTGGAGACCATGCACGATGACCAACCAAAGTAGGCATATGTCACTGACCATGACCAAATAATGTCACTAAGTGTGGTAAACTTTGACAACTCACAACACGACTCACAAATGGTCAGGGTGGAAGGTAGTGGTTTGTGAATTCTAGTTATCGACTAGAAAGTACAAATACCTTCAATATGTAGTGGCACAATGTGGCTTCAATGCACAGTGACCAAGCAAAGTATGCATATGTCACTGACCATGACGAAAAAATTTCACTTCATGTGGTCAACGTTGAAAACGTTTAACACGAGTCACAAATGGTCTGAGGGGAAAACAATGGGTTGGGAACACTAGTTATCAACTAGCAAGTACAAATACCTTCAAGAAGCAGTGGCACGTTATGGCTAGCGTGCACAGTGACCAACCAAAGGATGCATACGTCACTGCCTACGACCGAATAAGTCCACTATGTGTGGTCAACATTGACAACTCATAACACGAGTCACAAATGGTCAGAGGGAGAGACAATGGTTTGGGAAGCCTATGTATTGACTAGAAAGGACAAAGAACTTCAATACGTAGTGGCACGGTGTGGTTAATATGCACATGAAACAACCAAACTAGGCATATGTCACTGATCATGACCAGAGAATTTCAATATGGGTGGTCAACGTTGACCAACCATAACACGAGTCACAAACGGTCAGGAGAGGAAACAATGCTATGGGAATATCGGTTCTCAACTACCAAGTATAACGACCTTCAGTCAGTAGAAGCACGGTGTGGCTACCATGCACAATGACTGACCAAAATAGGCATATGTACTGCCTTTGACCAAAGAAATCCGCTGTGTGTGATCAACGTTAACTCATAATACAAGTCACAAATGGTCAGAGGGGGAAACAATGGTTTGGGAACACCAAGTATCAAATAGCAAGCACAAGGGGCTTCAATACATTGTGGCACGGTGTGGAGACCATGCACGATGACCAACCAAAGTATGCATATGTCACTGACCATGACCAAATAATGTCACTAAGTGTGGTAAACTTTGACAACTCATAACACGAGTCACACATGGTCAGGGTGGAAGATAATGGTTTTTGCACACTAGTTATCAACTAGCAAGTACAAATACCTTCAAGATGTAGTGGTACAATGTGGCTTCAATGCACAGTGACCAACCAAAGTATGCATATGTCACTAACCATGACCAACAAATTTCACTTCATGTGGTCACCGTTGAAAATGCATAACACGAGTCACAAGTGGTCAGAGGGGAAAACAATGGGTTGGGAATACTAGTTATCAACTAGCAAGTACAAAGACCTTCAACAAGCAGTGGCATGGTATGGCTAGCGTGCACAGTGACCAACCCAAGGATGCATACGTCACTGACTACGACCGAATAAGTCCACTATGTGTGGTCAACGTTGACAACTCAGAACACGAGTCACAAATGGTCAGAGGGATAGACAATGGTTTGGGAAGCCTATGTATTGGCTAGAAAGGACAAAGAACTTCTATACGTAGTGGCACGGTGTGGCTAATATGCACACCAAACAACCAAACTAGGCATATGTCACTGATCATGACCAGAGAATTTCAATATGGGTGGTCGTTGTTGACCAACCATAACACGAGTCACAAACGGTCAGGACAGGAAGCAATGCTATGGGAATATCGGTTCTCAACTACCAAGTACAACGACCTTCAGTCAGTAGTAGCACGGTGTGGCTACCATGCACAATGACCGACCAAAGTAGGCATATGTACTGCCTTTGACCAAAGAAATCCGCTGTGTGTTGTCAATGTTGACAACTCATAATACGAGTTACAAATGGTCAGAGGGGGAAACAATGGTTTGAGAACACCAAGTATCAAATAGCAAGCACAAGGGACTTCAATACATTGTGGCACGGTGTGGAGACCATGCACGATGACCAACCAAAGTAGGCATATGTCACTGACCATGAGAAAATAATCTCACTAAGTGTGGTAAACTTTGACAACTCATAACACGAGTCACAAATGGTCAGGGTGGAAGATAATGGTTTGTGCATATTAGTTACTGACGAGCAAGTACAAATACCTTCAATATGTAGTGGCACAATGTGGCTTCAATGCACAATGACCAACCAAAGTATGCATATGTCACTAACCATGGCCAACAAATTTCACTTCATGTGGTCAACGTTGAAAACGCATAACACGAGTCACAAATGGTCAGAGGGGAAAACAATGGGTTGGGAACACTAGTTATGAACTAGCAAGTACAAAGACCTTAAAGAAGCAATGGCACGATATGGCTAGAGTGCACAGTGACCAACCAAAGGATGCATACATCACTGACTACGACCGAATAAGTCCACTATGTGTGGTCAACATTGACAACTCATAACACGAGTCACAAATGGTCAAAGGGACAGACAATGGTTTGGGAAGCCTATGTATTGACTAGAAAGGACAAAGAACTTCAATACGTATGGCACAATGTGGCTAATATGCACACCAAACAACCAAACTAGGCATATGTCACTGATCATGACCACATAATTTCAATATGGGTGGTCAATTTTGACCAACCATAACACGAGACACAAACGGTCAGGAGAGGAAACACTGCTATGGGAATATCGGTTCTCAACTACCAAGTACAACGACGTTCAGTCAGTAGTAGCATGGCGTGGCTACCATGCACAATGACCGACCGAAGTAGGCATATAAACTGCCTTTGACCAAAGAAATCCGCTGTGTCTGGTCAACGTCGACAACTCATAATACGAGTCAGAAATGGTCAGAGGGGGAAACAATGGTTTGGGAACACCAAGTATCACATAGCAAGCACAAGGGGCTTCAATACGCTGTGGCACGGTGTGGAGACCATGCACGATGACCAACCAAAGTATGCATATGTCACTGACCATGAGCAAATAATGTTACTAAGTGTGGTAAACTTTGACAACTCATAACACGAGTCACAAATGGTCAGGGTGGAAGATAATGGTTTGTGCGTACTAGTTATTGACTAGCAAGTACAAATACCTTCAATATGTAGTGGCTCAATGTGGCTTCAATGCATAGTGACCAACCAAAGTATGCATATGTCACTAACCATGACCAACAAATTTCACTTCATGTGATCAACGTTGAAAACGCATAACACAAGTCACAAATGGTCAGAGAGGAAATCAATGGGTTGGGAACACTAGTTATCAACTAGCAAGTACAAAGACCTTCAACAAGCAGTGGCATGGTATGGCTAGCGTGTACAGTGACCAACCAAAGGATGCATATGTCACTGACTACGACCGAATAAGTCCACTATGTGTGGTCAACATTGACAAATCAGAACACGAGTCACAAATGGTCAGAGGGAGAGACAATGGTTTGGGAAGCCTATGTATTGACTAGAAAGGATAAATAACTTCAATACGCAGTGGCACAGTATGGCTAATATGCACACCAAACAACCAAACTAGGTATATGCCACTGATCATGAACAGAGAATTTCTATGTGGGTGGTCAACGTTGACCAACCATAACACGAGTCACAAACGGTCAGGAGAGGAAACAATGTCATGGGAATATCGGTTCTCAACTATCAAGTACAACGACCTTCAGTCAGTAGTAGCACGGTGTGGCTACCATGCACAATGACCGACCAAAGTCGGCATATGTACTGCCTTTGACCAACGAAATCCGCTGTGTCTGGTCAACGTCGACAACTCATAATACGAGTCACAAATGGTCAGAGGGGGAAACAATGGTTTGGGAACACCAAGTATCAAATAGTAAGCACAAGGGGCTTCAATACGCTGTGGCACGGTGTGGAGACCATGCACGATGACCAACCAAAGTAGGCATATGTCACTGATCATGCCCAAATAATATCACTAAGTGTGGTAAACATTGACAACTCATAACACGAGTCACAAATGGTCAGGGTGGTAGATAATGGTTTGTGAATACTAGGTATCGACTAGCAAGTACAAATACCTTCAATATGTAGTGGCACAATGTGGCTTCAATGCACAGTGACCAACCAAAGTATGCATATGTCACTAACCATGACCAACAAATTTCACTTCATGTGGTCAATGTTGAAAATGCATAACACGAGTCACAAATGGTCAGAGGGGATAACAATGGGTTGGGAACACTAGTTATCAACTAGGAAGTACAAAGACCTTCAACAAGCAGTGGCACGGTATGGCTAGCGTGCACAGTGACCAACCAAAGGATGCATACATCACTGACTACGACCGAATAAGTCCACTATGTGTGGTCAACATTGACAACTCATAACACGAGTAACAAATGGTCAGAGGGAGATACAATGGTTTGGGAAGCCTATGTATTGACTAGAAAAGACAAAGAACTTCAATACGTAGTGGCACGGTGTGGCTAATATGTACACCAAACAACCAAACTAGGCATATGTCACTGATCATGACCAGAGAATTTCAATATGGGTGGTCAACGTTGACCAACCATAACACGAGTCACAAACGGTCAGGAGAGAAAACAATGCGATGGGAATATCGGTTCTCAACTACCAAGTACAACGACCTTCAGTAAGTAGTAGCACGGTGTGGCTACCATGCAAAATGACCGACCAAAGTAGGCATATGTACTGCCTTTGACCAAAGAAATCCGCAGTGTGTGGTCAACGTTGACAACTCATAATACGAGTCACAAATGGTCAGAGGGGGAAACAATGGATTGGGTACACCAAGTATCAAATAGCAAGCACAAGGGGCTTCAATACATTGTGGCACGGTGTGGAGACCATGCACGATGACCAACCAAAGTAGGCATATGTCACTGACCATGACCAAATAATGTCACTAAGTGTGGTAAACTTTGTCAACTCATAACACGAGTCACAAATGGTCAGGGTGGAAGGTAGTGGTTTGTGAATACTAGTTATCGACTAGAAAGTACAAATACCTTCAATATGTAGTGGCACAATGTGGCTTCAATGCACAGTGACCAACCAAAGTATGCATATGTCACTAACCATGACCAACAAATTTCACTTCATGTGGTCAACGTTGAAAATGCATAACACGAGTCACAAGTGGTCAGAGGGGAAAACAATGGGTTGGGAACACTAGTTATCAACTAGCAAGTACAAAGACCTTCAACAAGCAGTGGCACGGTATGGCTAGCGTGTACAGTGACCAACCCAAGGATGCATACGTCACTGACTACGACCGAATAAGTCCACAATGTGTGGTCAACGTTGACAACTCAGAACACGAGTCACAAATGGTCAGAGGGATAGACAATGGTTTGGGAAGCATATGTATTGGCTAGAAAGGACAAATAACTTCTATACGTAGTGGCACGGTGTGGCTAATATGCACACCAAACAACCAAACTAGGCATATGTCACTGATCATGACCAGAGAATTTCAATATGGGTGGTCGTTGTTGACCAACCATAACACGAGTCACAAACGGTCAGGAGAGGAAACAATGCCATGGGAATATTGGTTGTCAACTATCAAGTACAACGACCTTCAGTCAGTAGTAGCACGGTGTGGCTACCATGCACAATGACCGACCAAAGTAGGCATATGTACTGCCTTTGACCAACGAAATCCGCTGTGTGTGGTCAACGTTTACAACTCATAATATGAGTCACAATTTTTCAGAGGATGGAAACAATGGTCTGGGAACACCAAGTATTACATAGCAAGAACAAGGGGCTTCAATACGTTGTGGCACGGTGTGGAGACCATGCACGATGACCAACCAAAGTAGGCATATGTCACTGACCATGACCAAATAATGTCACTAAGTGTGGTAAACTTTGACAACTAACAACACGACTCACAAATGGTCAGGGTGGAAGGTAGTGGTTTGTGAATAGTAGTTATCGACTAGCAAGTACAAATACCTTCAATATGTAGTGGCACAATGTGGCTTCAATGCACAGTGACCAACTAAAGTATGCATATGTCACTGACCATGACGAAAGAATTTCACTTCATGTGGTCAACGTTGAAAACGCATAACACGAGTCACAAATGGTTAGAGGGGAAAACAATGGGTTGGGAACACTAGTTATCAACTAGAAAGTACAAAGACCTTCAACAAGCAGTGGCACGGTATGGCTAGTGTGCACAGTGACCAACCAAAGTATGCATATGTCACTGACCATGACGAAAGAATTTCACTTCATGTGGTCAACGTTGAAAACGCATAACACGAGTCACAAATGGTTAGAGGGGAAAACAATGGGTTGGGAACACTAGTTATCAACTAGAAAGTACAAAGACCTTCAACAAGCAGTGGCACGGTATGGCTAGTGTGCACAGTGACCAACCAAAGGATGCATACGTCACAGACTATGACCGAATAAGTCCACTATGTGTGGTCAACATTGACAACTCATAACACGAGTCACAAATGGTCAGAGGGAGAGACAATGGTTTGGGAAGCCTATCTATTGACTAGAAAGGACAAAAAACTTAAATACGTAGTGGCACGGTGTGGCTAATATGCACACCAAACAACCAAACTAGTCACATGTCACTGATCATTACCAAGGAATTTCAATATGGGTGGTCAACGTTGACCTACCAAAACACGAGTCACAAACGGTCAGGACAGGAAACAATGCTATTGGAATATCGGTTCTCAACTACCAAGTACAACGACCTTCAGTCAGTAGTAACACGGTGTGGCTATTATGCACAATGACCGACCAAAGTAGGCATATGTACTGCCTTTGACCAAAGAAATCCGCTGTGTGTTGTCAACGTTGACAACTCATAATACAAGTCACAAATGGTCAGAAGGGGAAACAATGGTTTGTGAACACCAAGTATCAAATAGCAAGCACAAGGGGCTTCAATACACTGTGGCACGGTGTGGAGACCATGCACGATGACCAACCAAAGTAGGCATATGTCACTGACCATGAGCAAATAATGTCACTAAGTGTGGTAAACTTTGACAACTCATAACACGAGTCACAAATGGTCAGGGTGGAAGATAATGGTTTGTGCATACTAGTTATTGACTAGCAAGTACAAATACCTTCAATATGTAGTGGCACAATGTGGCTTCAATGNGTCAACGTTGAAAACGCATAACACGAGTCACAAATGGTCAGAGGGGAAAACAATGGGTTGGGAACACTAGTTATCAACTAGCAAGTACAAAGACCTTCAACAAGCAGTGGCACTGTATGGCTAGCGTGCACAGTGACCAACCAAAGGATGCATACGTCACTGACTACGACGGAATAAGTCCACTATGTGTGGTCAACATTGACAACTCATAACACGAGTCACAAATGGTCAGAGGGAGAGACAATGGTTTGGGAAGCATATCTATTGACTAGAAAGGACAAAAAACTTCAATACGTAGTGGAACAATGTGGCTAATATGCACACCAAACAACCAAACTAGGTATATGTCACTGATCATGACCAGAGAATTTCAATATGGGTGGTCAACGTTGACCAACCATAACACGAGTCACAAACAGTCAGGAGAGGAACCAATGCTATGGGAATATCGGTTCTCAACTACCAAGTACAACGAATTTCAGTCAGTAGTAGCATGGTGTGGCTACCATGCACAATGACCGACCAAAGTAAGCATATGTACTGCCTTTGACCAAAGAAATCCGCTGTGTGTGGTCAACGTTGACAACTCATAATACGAGTCACAAATGGTCAGAGGGGGAAACAATGGTTTGGGAACACCAAGTATCAAATAGCAAGCACAAGGGGCTTCAATACGCTGTGGCACGGTGTGGAGACCATGCACGATGACCAACCAAAGTAGGCATGTGTCACTGACCATGCCTAAATAATGTCACTAAGTGTGGTAAACATTGACAACTCATAACACGAGTCACAAATGGTGAGGGTGGTAGATAATGGTGTGTGAATACTAGGTATCGACGAGCAAGTACAAATACCTTCAATATGTAGTGGCACAATGTGGCTTCAATGCACAGTGACCAACCAAATTATGCATATGTCACTGACTACGACCGAATAACTCCACTATGTGTGGTCAACATTGACAACTCAGAACACGAGTCACAAATGATCAGAGGGAGAGACAATGGTTTGGGAAGCCTATGTATTGGCTAGAAAGGACAAAGAGATTCAATACGTAGTGGCACGGTCTGGCTAATATGCACACCAAACAATCAAACTAGGCATATGTCACTGATCATGACCGGAGAATTTCAATATGGGTGGTCAACGTTGACCAACCATAACACGAGTCACAAACGGTCAGGAGAGGAAAAAATGATATGAGAGTATTGGTTCTCAACTACCAAGTACAACGACCTTCAGTCAGTAGTAGCACGGTGTGGCTACCATGCACAATGACCGGCCAAAGTAGGCATATGTACTGCCTTTGACCAAAGAAATCCGCTGTGTGTGGTCAACGTTGACAACTCATAATACGAGTCACAAATAGTCAGAGGGGGAAACAATGGTTTGGGAACACCAAGTATCACATAGCAAGCACAAGGGGCTTCAATACATTGTGGCACGGTGTGGAGACCATGCACGATGACCAACCAAAGTAGGCATATGTCACTGACCATGAGAAAATAATGTCACTAAGTGTGGTAAACTTTGACAACTCATAACACGAGTCACAAATTGTCAGGGTGGTAGATAATGGTTTGTGCATACTAGTTATCGACTAGCAAGTACAAATACTGTCAATATGTAGTGGCACAATGTGGCTTCAATGCACAGTGACCAACCAAAGTATGCATATGTCACTAACAAGTACCAACAAATTCCACTTCATGTGGTCAACGTTGAAAACGCATAACACGAGTCACAAATGGTCAGAGGGGAAAACAATGGGTTTGGAACACTAGTTATCAACTAGCAAGTTCAAAGACCTTCAACAAGCAGTGGCACGGTATGGCTAGCGTGCACAGTGACCAACCAAAGGATGCATACGTCACTGACTACGACCGAATAAGTCCACTATGTGTGGTCAACACTGACAACTCAGAACACGAGTCACAAATGGTCAGAGGGAGAGACAATGGTTTGGGAAGCCTATGTATTGACTAGAAAGGAAAAATAACTTCAATACGTAGTGGCACGGTGTGGCTAATTTGCACACCAAGCAACCAAACTAGGCATATGTCACTGACCATGACCAGAGAATTTCAATATGGGTGGTCAACGTTGACCAACCATAACACGAGTCACAAAAGGTCAAGAGAGGAAACAATGCTATGGGAATATCGTTTCTCAACTACCAAGTACAACAACCTTCAGTCAGTAGTAGCACGGTGTGGCTACCATGCACAATGACCGACCAAAGTAGGCATATGTACTGCCTTTGACCAAAGAAATCCGCTGTGTGTGGTCAATGTTTACAACTCATAATATGAGTCACAATTGGTTAGAGGGGGAAACAATGGTTTGGGGACACCAAGTATCAAATAGCAAGCACAAGGGGCTTCAATACGTTGTGGCACGGTGTGGAGACCATGCACGATGACCAACCAAAGTAGGCATATGTCACTGACCATGACCAAATAATGTCACTAAGTGTGGTAAACTTTGACAACTCACAACACGACTCACAAATGGTCAGGGTGGAAGGTAGTGGTTTGTGAATAGTAGTTATCAACTAGCAAGTACAAATACCTTCAATATGTAGTGGCACAATGTGGCTTCAATGCACAGTGACCAACCAAAGTATGCATATGTCACTGACCATGACGAAAGAATTTCATTCATGTGGTCAACGTTGAAAATGCATGACACAAGTCACAAATGGTCAGAGGGGAAAACAATGGGTTGGGAACACTAGTTATCAACTAGCAAGTACAAAGACTTTCAACAAGCAGTGGCACAGTATGGCTAGCGTGCACAGTGACCAACCAAAGGATGCATACTTCACTGACTACGACCGAACAAGTGCACTGTGTGGTCAACATTGACAACTCAGAACACGAGTCTCAAATGGTCAGAGGGAGAGACAATGGTTTGGGAAGCCTATGTTTTGGATAGAAAGGACAAAGAACTTCAATACGTAGTGGCACGGTGTGGCTAATATGCACACCAAACAATCAAACTAGGCACATGTCACTGATCATGACCAGAGAATTTCAATATGGGTGGTCAACGTTGACCAACCATAACACGAGTCACAAACGGTCAGGTCAGGAAACAATGCTATGAGAATATCGGCTCTCAACTACCAAGTACAACGACCTTCAGTCAGTAGTAGCACGGTGTGGCTACAATGCACAATGACTGACCAAAGTAGGCATATGTACTGCCTTTGACCAAAGAAATCCGCTGTGTGTGGTCATTGTTGACAACTCATAATATGAGTCACAATTGGTCATAGGGGGAAACAATGGTTTAGGAACACCAAGTATCACATAGCAAGCACAAGGGGCTTCAATACGCTGTGGCACGGTGTGGAGACCATGCACGATGACCAACCAAAGTAGGCATATGTCACTGACCATGACCAAATAATGTCACTAAGTGTGGTAAACTTTGACAACTCACAACACGACTCACAAATGGTCAGGGTGGAAGGTAATGGTTTGTGAATACTAGTTATCTACTAGCAAGTACAAATACCCTCAATATGTAGTGGCACAATGTGGCTTCAATGCACAGTGACCAACCAAAGTATGCATATGTCACTAACCATGACCAACAAATTTCACTTCATGTGGTCAACGTTGAAAACGCATAACACAAGTCACAAGTGGTCAGAGGGGAAAGCAATGGGTTGAGAACATGAATTATCAACTAGCACGTACAAGTACCTTCAACAAGCAGTGGCACGGTATGGCTAGCGTGCACAGTGACCAACCAAAGGATGATACGTCACTGACTACGACCGAATAATTTCACTATGTGTGGTCAACATTGACAACTCATAACACGAGTCACAAATGATCAGAGGGGGAGACAATGATTTGGGAAGCCTATGTATTGACTAGAAAGGACAAGGAACTTCAATACGCAGTGGCACGGTGTGGCTAATATGCACACCAAACAACCAAACTAGGCATATGTCACTGATCATGACCAGAGAATTTCAATATGGGTGGTCAACGTTGACCAACCATAACACGAGTCACAAATGGTCAGGAGAGGAAACAATGCTATGGTAATATCGGTTCTCAACTACCAAGTACAACAACCTTCAGTCAATAGTAGCATGGTGTGGCTACCATATGCACAATTACCTACCCAAGTAGGCATACATCACTTCTCATGACCAAAGACGTTTAGTGTGTGTGGTCATCGTTCACAACTCATAATACAAGTAAAAAATGGGCAGAGGGAAAAACAATGGTTTGGAAATACTTGGTATCGACTAGCAAGTACAAAGACCTTTGATAAGTGGTGGCACGGTGTGGCTACCATGCACAATGACCAACCAAAGTATTCTTGTGTCACTGAATATCGTAAAAAGAGTTTCGCTGTGTGTTGTCAACTTTCCTTCTTACGGCTGGTCAATCGGAGCAATGGTTGAGAGGTTATTCAAGCTCGAAGTTCCAAAGTTCAAAACTTTGTCTGGGTCAATTTTTTATGAATAAGCTTAACTTGTTATCATTCATACTTTTGAAAACTACCCTCCAATCTTACACCCCCCCCTTATTTTATGCCCTTTACCCATAGGAACCCTTATAATGTCATTTGGACGTCATATGAACACCATGCAAGTTGGATTAGTGCTTATAGAGTTAGATTCTGGAGCGATAGGTCCTATGTTTGAATCCTCGTACGCGCAATATAGAATAGGCTCGCGACCTGGGGGGGGGGGGCGTGTTGTGATACCTCAACTCTACCTTCGAGCCTAACCCGTGGGGGAGGGGGGGTAGGGAGGGTGTCATAATGCGGTCGCAAATCTGTCCTCCAGGTTGTCCACAGAACATCCCTCTAGGGGGGGTGGGAGGAAGTATTCTAGTGAAGGCACCTACGCGTAACAAACCAACAAAAACCGACCTGGTGTCAAAGGGAGAAACCTTTTGCTATTTATTGACTAGCAAGTGCAAATACTTTCAAAAAGTAGTGGGACGGTGTGGCTACCATGCACAATGACCGACCAAAGTAGGCATATGTACTACCTTTGACCAAAGAAATCCGCTGTGTGTGGTAAACGTTTACAACTCATAATACGAGTCACAAATGGTCAGAGGGGGAAACAATGGTTTGGGAACACCAAGTATCGCATAGCAAGCACAAGGGGCTTCAATACGCTATGGCACGGTGTGGAGACCATGCACGATGACCAACGAAAGTAGGCATATGTCACTGACCATGACCAAAAAATGTCCCTAAGTGTGGTAAACATTGACAACTCACAACACGACTCACAAATGGTCAGGGTGGATGGTAATGCTTTGTGAATACTAGTTATCAACTAGCAAGTACAAATACCTTCAATATGTAGTGGCACAATGTGGCTTCAATGCACAGTGACCAACCAAAGTATGCATTTGTCACTAACCATGACCAACAAATTTCACTTCATGTGGTCAACGTTGAGAACGCATAACATGAGTCACAAATGGTCAGAGAAGAAAACAATGGGTTTAGAACATCAGTTATCAACTAGCAAGTACAAATACCTTCAACAAGCAGTGGCACGGTATGGCTAGCATGCACAGTGACCAACCAAAGGATGCATACGTCACTGACTATGACCGAATAAGTCCACCATGAGTGGTCAACATTGACAACTCATAACACCAGTCACAAATGGTCAGAGGGAGAGACAATGGTTTGGGAAGCCTATGTATTGACTAGAAAGGACAAAGAGCTTCAATACGCAGTGGCACGGTGTGGCTAATATGCACACCAAACAACCAAACTAGGCGTATGTCACTGATCATGACCAGAGAATTACAATATGGGTGGTCAATGTTGACCAACCATAACACGAGTCACAAACGGTCAGGAGAGGAAACAATGCTATGGGAATATCGGTTCTCAACTACCAAGTACAACGACCTTCGGTCAAGAGTAGCACGGTGTGGCTACCATGCACAATGACCTACCCAGGTAGGCATATGTACTGCCTTTGACCACAGAAATCCGCTGTGTTTGGTCAACGTTTACAACTCATAATATGGGTCACAAATGGTCAGAGAGGGACACAATGGTTTGGGAACACCAAGCATCACATAGCAAGCACAAGGGGCTTCAAAATGTTGTGGCACTGTGTGGAGACCTTGCACGATGACCAACCAAAGTAGACATATGTCACTAACCATGACCAAATGATGTCACGAAGTGTGGTAAACTCTGACAACTCACAACACGACTCACAAATGGTCAGGGTGGAAGGTAATGGTTTGTGAATACTAGTTATCGACTAGCAAGTACAAATACCTTCAATATGTAGTGGCAGAATGTGGCTTCAATGCACAGTGACCAACCAAAGTATGCACATGTCACTGACAATGACAAAAGAATTTCACTTCATGTGGTCAATGTTGACAACGCATAACACGAGTCACAAATGGTCAGAGGGGAAAACAATGGTTTGAGAACATCAATTATCAACTAGCTAGTACAAAGACCTTCAACAAGCAGTGGCACGGTATGGCTAGCGTGCACAGTGACCAACCAAAGGATGCATACGTCACTGACTACGACCGAATAAGTCCACTATGTGTGGTCAACATTAACAACTCATAACACGAGTCACAAATGGTCAGAGGGAGAGACAATGATTTGGGAAGCCTATGTACTGACTAGAAAGGACAAAGAATTCAATACGCAGTGGCACGGTGTGACTTATATGCACACCAAACAACCAAACTAGGCATATGTCACTGATCATGACCAGAGAATTTAAATATGGGTGGTCAACATTGACCAACCATAACACGAGTCACAAACGGTCAGGAGAGGAAACAATGCTATGGAATATCGGTTCTCAGCTACCAAGTACAACGACCTTCAGTCAATAGTAGCATGGTGTGGCTACAATGCACAATGACCTACCCAAGTAGGCATACATCGCTACTCATGACCAAATAAGTTTAGTGTGTGTGGTCAACATTCACAACTCATAATACAAGTAAAAAATGGGCAGAGGGAGAAACAATGGTTTGGGAAAACTTGGTATCGACTAGAAAGTACAAATACCTTCGATAAGTGGTGGCACGGTGTGGCTACCATGCACAATGACCAACCAAAGTATTAGTGTGTCACTGAATATCATAAAAAGAGTTTCACTATGTGTTGTCAACTTTCCTTCTTACGTCTGGTCGATCGGAGCAATGGTTGAGAGGTTATTCAAGCTCGATGTTGCAAAATTCGAAATTTCGTCTGGGTCATTTTTTTACGAATAGACTAAATTTGTTATCATTCATAATTTTGAAAACTACCCTCTAATATTACACCCCCTTATTTTATGCCCTTTGCCCATAGGAACCCTTATAATGTCATTTAAACATCATATGAACACCATGCGAGTTGGCTTAGTGCTTATAGAGTTGGATTATGCAGCCATAGGTCCTAGGTTTGAATCCTCGTGTGCGCAATATAGAGTAGGCTCGCGACCTGGGGGGGGGACGGCCGTGTTGTGATACCTTAACTCTACCTGTGAGCCTAAGCCATGGGGGGGTAGGCGGGGGTGTCATAATGCGGTCGAAAATCTGTCCTCCAGGTCGTCCACGGAACACCCGTCTAGGGAAGGTGGGAGGGAGTATTCCAGTGAAGGCACCTACGCGTAACAAAACAACAAAAACCGACCTGGTGTCAAAGGGAGAAACCTTTTGCTATTTATTGACTAGCAAGTGCAAATAATTTCAACAAGTAGTGGGACGGTGTGGCTACCATGCATAATGACCAACAAGATTAGGCATGTGCCACTTACCATGACCAAATAATTTTACTAAGTGTGGTCAACGTTGACAACCCATAATATGGGTCCCGAATTGTCAGAGGGGGGAACAATGGGTTGGGAATACTAGATACCAACTACCAAGTACAACGACCTTCAGTCAGTAGTAGCACGGTGTGGCTACCATGCTTAATGGCCGACCAAAGTAGGGATATGTACTGCCTTTGACCAAAGAAATATGTTGTGTGTGGTCAACGTTTACAACTCATAATATGAGTCACAAATGGTCAGAGGGGGAAACAATGGTTTGGGAACACCAAGTATCACATAGCAAGCACAAGGGGCTTCAATACGCTGTGGCACGGTGTGGAGACCATGCACGATGACCAACCAAAGTAGGCATATGTCACTGACCATGACCAAATAATGTCACTAAGTGTGGTAAACTTTGACAACTCA
>SZWC01000627.1:323598-341329 GCA_023375785.1 Penium margaritaceum | reverse complement strand
TTTGGGAAGCCTATGTATTGACTAGAAAGGACAAAGAACTTCAATACGTAGTGGCACGGTGTGGCTAATATGCACACCAAACAACAAAACTAGGCATATGTCACTGATCATGACGAGAGAATTTCAATATGGGTGGTCAACGTTGACCAACCATAACACGAGTCACAAATGGTCAGGACAGGAAACAATGCTATGGGAATATCGGTTCTCAACTACCAAGTATAACAACCTTCAGTCATTAGTAGCACGGTGTGGCTACCATGCACAATGACCGACCAAAGTAGGCATATGTACTGCCTTTGACCAAAGAAATCCGCTGTGTGTGGTCAACGTTGACAACTCATAATACGAGTCACAAATGGTCAGAGGGGGAAACAATGGTTTGGGAAGACCATGTATCACATAGCAAACACAAGGGGCTTCAATACGTTGTGCCACGGTGTGGAGACCATGCACGATGACCAACCAAGGGAGGCATATGTCACTGACCATGCCCAAATAATGTCACTAAGTGTGGTAAACTTTGACAACTCACAACACGACTCACAAATGGTCAGGGTGGAAGGTAATGGTCTGTGAATACTAGTTATCTACTAGCAAGTACAAATACCTTTAATATGTAGTGGCACAATGTGGCTTCAATGCACAGTGACCAGCCAAAGTATGCATATGTCACTGACCATGACGAAAGAATTTCACTTCATGTGGTCAACGTTCAAAACGCATAACACGAGTCACAAATGGTCTGAGGGGAAAAAAATGGGGTGAGAACATCAGTTATCAACTAGCAAGTACAAAGACCTTCAACAAGCAGTGGCACGGTATGGCTAGCGTGCACAGTGACCAACCAAAGGATGCATACGTCACTGACTACGACCGAATAAGTCCACTATGTGTGGTCAACATTAAAAACTCATAACACGAGTCACAAATGGTTAGAGGGAGAGACAATGATTTGGGAAGCCTATTTATTTACTAGAAAGGACAAAGAACCTCAATACGCAGTGGGACGGGGTGGCTAATATGCACACCAAACAACCAAACTAGGCATATGTCACTGATCATGACCAGAGAATTTCAAGATGGGTGGTCAACGTTGACCAACCATAACACGATTCACAAACGATCAGGAGATGAAACAATGCCATGGGAATATCGATTCTCAACTACCAAGTACAACGACCTTCGGTCAATAGTAGCACGGTGTGCACAATGACCTACCCAAGTAGGCATATGTACTGCCTTTGACCAAATAAATCCACTGTGTGTGGTCAACGTTTACAACTCATAATACGAGTCACAAATGGTCAGAGGGGGAAACAATGGTTTGGGAACACCAAGTATCACATAGCAAGCACAAGGGGCTTCAATACGTTGTGGCACGGTGTGGAGACTATGCACGATGACCAACCAAAGTAGGCAAATGTCACTGACCATGACCAAATAATGTCACTAAGTGTGGTAAACTTTGACAACTCACAACACGANAGGAAACAATGCTATGGGAATATCGGTTCTCAACTACCAAGTACAACGACCTTCAGTCAGTAGTAGCACGGTGTGGCTACCATGCACAATGACCGACCAAAGTAGGCATATGTACTGCCTTTGACCAAAGAAATCCGCTGTGTGTGGTCAACGTTTACAACTCATAATATGAGTCACAATTGGTCAGAGGGGGAAACAATGGGCTGGGAACACCAAGTATCAAATAGCAAGCAAAAGAGACTTCAATACGCTGTGGCACGGTGTGGAGACCATGCACGATGACCAACCAAAGTAGGCATATGTCACTGACCATGACCAAAAAATGTCACCAAGGGTGGTGAACTTTGACAACTCACAACACGACTCACAAATGGTCAGGGTGCAAGGTAGTGGTTTGTGAATACTAGTTATCGACTAGCAAGTACAAATACCTTCAATATGTAGTGGCACAATGTGGCTTCAATGCACAGTGACCAACCAAAGTATGCATATGTCACTGACCATGACGAAAGAATTTTACTTCATGTGGTCAACGTTGAAAACGCATATGATACCCCCAATTTTGCTGCGTTCGGGATCTTCTCCGCGGATTGGTTGAACTCCGCGCGGACTCAGTTCCGCGCAACCCGCGGATCCTACACCGCTCACTGTTATCACAAATCTACTTAGACATGTAGCGGAATCACGGGACGTCAACCCCTAGCCACCGCTAGTCAAGCGGACAGGAGGAATGGGCCCAGGCACATGAACCTTACTGATGAAGGACACTCCGCGGCCCACGCCTTGCCACACGGGAGCCGTCACCGCGTGACTTCCAGCTCCTCTCCGCGGAACCCTCGTTCCGCGGACGTGTGCAAGCGAAAGCACCGCCGGCAGTTCACCTCACTCAGACTTTCGGCTTCCCGCACCTGCAGCCCCCACAGTCTGGGGACAACAGTCCTAGAATTGCGGAAGGCCCAGAGATAGTGGAACGGTGAGCAACGAGAGCGGTAGAATGTCTTTTAGATGAATCTTGGCAGAATACATCAAAGAGCATGCAGGACTGAGTTCGCCTTGTACTACTGCTAGTGAGACCCTTTTCTACTTGGGATTCCGCATGCCGTCAGTCTCATTCCTTTCCAATCCTCCTACTTCCTTCTGCTAGGACTCCACGCGGCGCGACTACGTACCGCGGGTCTCGTCCCCAATCACACACACACACACACACAGCCTATCTTCTGCTAGTCACTTTTCTACATCCGCGGCTCGTGCACGCGGTTCTTCATGTTCTTCCTTGAATCTTTGTCTTCTGTGATGCGTTCTCCCGGTTCTCCTCCATGATTACCGCTGCCAAACCTTGGACTCTCATTGGCCTAGCTCCTGCCACCCTCCTCCTTGATGTCTGATTCCGTCAGCGGATGTCTTGCACGTCCGATGCTCCTGCTTCTCTCCCACTTCTCCGCGGCTTGGCACCTGTTCTCATTCCACCACGGATTCTTATCCCTATCCATCCCGCCTCTTTCTTCCTCCTCCACGACAAGCGCTTGAGATAGCCATGGAGGAGAAGCCATAGGTAGTTTTGTTTCCTGGTTACCACTTTTTCCCGCCTGTCTTCTTCCACCACCACTGAGATTCCGTGCCACCCCTTGCTCTACCGCAACCTCGTTGAGGGAGCCAGCATCCCTTGCGCGTTCTTCAGTGCTCCGCGGCCTCCCCTTCATCCTTCCTCCGCGGATTTGAGGCCGCGGTCCCTTATTTCCGTGGACTTTGTGAGTCGCAGCTCCTTAGTTCCGCGGATTCCCCTTCGTCCCAGCGGAGGTGCGGTGGATCTCTGCGTGACACTGATGCCCCCAACCCCCCCTTTTTCAAGACTCTGTCCCAGAGTCTTGTCATTGCAGCGGCGTGAATTTCCCTTGGGGGCCCGGCCGCTACTGTTGTTGGCAAGGGCGACAGTACCTCTCCACCTCCCCGCCCTCCCGCTGGTACCTCGCGGAGCATTCCTGGTGCACATATAACTGGCACCCCTCACACCGGGCTCCTGCCGTGATGTCCTCCGCGCCAAGTCTTCTTTTGCAGGTAGAGCAGTGTGGGGTCCGTTCATACGTTCTGCAACTGGTGCAACGGTACACCATCTGCCCTTCCTCATTCCTTCCCACTTCCGTGGCACACTGCGCGTGGGTCCATCCTCCGCAGTTCTCACAGTGGCATGTCATCCCTGTGACGATCCCCCCGCATCCGTCTCCGCAGCAATGCAGCCCAGAATTTTCTGTCCCCCAATCTTCTTTTCTGGGCTGAGCGAGGCAGCGGTGACAAGTCCACACTCCTTCCTTACCCCTCTTGTCACATCGCTGGTGACACATCTTCAGGCACATGCCACATCCCTTCCCAAACTCCACCATTCCTTACCGGCAGGCAGCACATGCGGGCTCTCGGGTCTCCGCGATGAAGCTGAGGTAGCAGTCCGTCTCGAGGAGCTCATCGCCCACACATTGGTGGCACTGGCCCTTCCAGGCGGAGCTACCCGTTACCAGGCACTCGCGATCGGCAGGCCTTGTGCAGACAGCACACCTTCCTTCATCCTGCACCATCTTCAGGCATGTGGGACATGCCGCGGATTGGTGCCTCTCCTGTCCCGGTGCCTCCTCCTCTTCCAATTCTTTCTCTTCCTCCTCCTCGTTCACTCGGGGTGCCTTTTGCACGCCTCGTCGCCTTTCGATTTCTTCTCTGCATCTTCTGCACACCGTAGCCCCACTTCGTCCTCCGCGTCCATCACGAGGCAACAGCAGGCAGCCAGTGCAGATTTTGCGGAGACATCCGCTACAATCCTACACCACCACTCCCCACCACTGGCCGCATTGGGCACACTTCTTCTCCTCCAGCTCCTTCTGCCTCCTCTATTCTGCTGCGAACCGGCCCTCCATCTGCCACTGCCTCATCGTGGCCCCGGAAACCGTGCACGGACCTTTCCTTCGCTCAGGGGGCACTTCCTCCTCTTCCTCTTCCTCTCTTCTTCCGGGTCCCACCTTCTGCGGGATGGTGCTCCGCCGGCGCCGGGTCCAGCTCCTTCTTCCTCTTCCCGCTTCTTCGCGGCTTCCTCCTCAGCCGCCTCCTTCAGGCATCGTAAGCAGGTGTGATTTCGCCTAATGCAGGTCTTGGAGGCTCCGTCGGCATACTGGTGTGCGGGATTCCCGCACACCCGGCACACCACCTTCAGATGTGGCTCAGCAGGGAGATTCTCTCCGCACCATACACATGGGCCGGTGTAGTTGGCCAGGATTTTGGGGCTCATTGGTACCTTAGTCCGTGGTGGTGCCCCCTGGGACGGCTGCTGGGTCTTCCCTGCTGAGGTTTGCTTGGGCCGTCGCTTGAACCTGCCTTCAGGCTCCTCCCGCTTCTGCTGCTCCCTCTGTTCGTGCCGCCTCTCCTCCCGCTGCTCCAGCTGTTGCCCCCGCCGTGGCTGCTCTTGCCGTGGTTCTCTCCTTACTTCCTCCGCGGCCAGTTCGCGGACATGGGACTCTTCCTCCTCCTCCTCTTCCGGTTCCTGGTTTCACTCCTGCTCATGCTGCGACACCTGTTCCTCGCAGACATCCAGCACCTCTTCTGCTCTCCATCCCCGCGAGCCCTTCCGCTGTCCCAGAGGCGGTAGGCAACTTCCCGTCCCGGGGATGTGCGTTTGCCACGCTGGTGGCAGCAGCACAAACTCCGTGGCCGGATAACTGCGGTCACTGAACCCTTCCGGCCCCTCCAGCTACACCTACCCTGCCTCGATGCTGGCCACGCGGTAAACTTCCCGTGGTTCCCCTGCCTCTCGCCCCGCGTTGGGGAAGGGGCGGCGATACACCAAGTGGCCCTCTTCAATGGGCCCATGATTCAGATGTCGGTTGGCTGCATCGCATCCGCGCCAGGCAGTGACAGAACCCCTCAACCGCACCTCTGCTCTCATGGCCTTCGTCCTTTCACAGCGCCCGCGGAACCATTCTGCGACCTCCCTATCCTCCTCCTCCTCCGAGCTCTTCCCCTGTTCCTTCGGAGCAAGTGGTAAACTCAGCGGCTTCTGGGGCATGTCCATTGCCGCCCGCGGTGGTTGACCAAAGAGCAGCATGTGGGGTGAGAAGGAGGTTGCACGGCTGGGTGTCATGTTGATGAAATGCGCCGTCTTTTTTAGCTTCTCTGCCCAGCTGCTGCCCTCCGTGTTGGCCACTGCTCGCTCCAGTATATCATGCACCTGTTCCACCTGCCCCTGGGATTCCGGCCTGTACCACCCAGAGTGTACGTGGCATACCCCCCATTCCTCCAGCTCCTCTCTGAAGGCCCCATTGAATTCGGTGCCATTGTCACTGTGCACCACCGTGCATCCACCAAAGCGGTAAAAGATCTCCTCGCGGATAAATTTTGCCGTGGTGGCAGAGCTCTTGTTAGGCACAGCGCGGACCCAGAGGAACTTCGTGAAGTGGTCCACCGGTGCGATCTAGTACCGGTTCCCTTGGTCACGGTGTGCGCGGGGGTCGTGGAAGTCGATGATGATCTTTTCCAGCGGCTCACCGATGGAAGAGGGTTGGAACAGCGGCTGGTCCCGTGGTGTGGTCTTTCGCGCTCGTTCGTAGGGTGCGCAGTGTTGCACCACCTCCTTGACGAGAGCCGCTAGAATCGGCACATGGACGATGGGAGCCAGGCGGTCCTTCAGCGTCTGCGCGCCGGTGTGGTGATGGCGGTGGTAGGCCTCCATTACCGTCCTTTGTAGCGTGGGCGGGGGCACCCACAAGACGTGCGGAGTTAGCTTCCAGAGGTGGCCGTCCTCCCACGCATAATGTTCACACAGACGGGCCATATCATCCTTCTTCCTCCGATCGAATTCCACGCCCAGCCGTGTCTCCAGATCCGCGTACACCTTCTGCGCCTCCGCCTTCTGCTGCTCCTTGCTGCTGGCGCGGAGAAGGATGTGGGCGGTCTGCCAGACCCGCCAGTCTTGCGTCTCCATGGACCCCTTCCTCCCCGCTTTCTTTGCTCCCACTTCCCCCGATTTCCGTTTTGTTTCCGGTACTCTTGCAGGCAGTCCGCGCGCTCGCCTCCCATCCTGCTCCGCCTTCATCATCTCAAACTTCCTGCGGTTGTCCTCGTCATAGACTGGTGGCTCTCTATCCCAGGAATCAGGTGCAGGGAACAGGCGGAGGATTCCGACTGCTCAAAGTTCCCCCTCGTCCCACTGGTCTCGCAGCCTTGTTTCGGTGGAGCCGCTTGGCCGCCTGCCACGTCCGCCAGCACGGTGCAGCTCAATCACTTCCTCCTTTTTGTGTGGGACCGCTCCCGGAGCCCGTAGTAGTCCTTGACTTCGTGTGAGGGACTGTTCCTCTCCTGACTCTCCCGGTGACTCACTGATCTCGGAGACCACCATCACCGCCGTCTCCTTCTCCGCACGCCCTTTCCTTTCTGCCCCCTTGCGGACGGCTGCTGCGGCAGTGTCCCCCAAGATAGGCCGCAGTGAGGCCGGCACCATTTCTGCCGGCATCTGAACCTTGCGGAAAACTACCATCAGAAGCTCTGCTGCTTGCGCGGCCTCCCGCTGAACTTGCGCCAGCTGCTCCAGTGTAACGCTGGAGCTGGACCCTTCGTGTGTTCGAGGCTGTTTCTGCCTTTGTGGCTCCGCGGCTACTGCCTCGTCCGCCTTCCGCTTTCCTTCCGAGGCGGGGGTAGTCCCCTCCGGGGAGGTCTGCCCCAGCTCTTCGCCCCGACCGATGTCTGTTGCTGTTGCTGCTATCCTGATCTGGTTAATCGTTGCTGCTGCCTTCCGCACTACCGCCGCCGCTCGGGCCTTGAGTTGTGCCTTCCGCCGGGGGGAGCCAGATGATGGCTCCGGGCGATGTCGCCTGACACCAACCTTGTGTCTCTTCACTGTCTGTTCTTCTCCTTCTGTGGCTACAGGCCCCTCCGCTACTCTGGCTGGCGTCGCTCCCTCTACTGCCTCTGCCATTGTGCTAACTACTCCTGCCTTGGCCGCCTCTGCCTCCACTTGTGTTGGCGCTACTTGTCTTTCCGTGGCTACTGTCACCGCTACCTCCGTCGCCTCTGCTGTTGCCTTTGTTGCTGCTGCCGCTGCCACCTCTGCTGCCGCTGCTGCCACAACCTCTGCTTCCGCTGATGCTACTGCCGCTTCTGCCTCCCCCATAATCTCCCTTATAAGCTGGTCCGCAGCTTCCTTTTCTGCCTCAGCCGCCGCCTCCTGCTCCTGACCCAATCGGGTCTCTGTTGCCGCGAGCACCACGGCCGCCCGTTTCGCCTCGGCTGCTGCCTCTTCCCATGCTTTCCGCAGGCGTTCTTGCATCCACTATAGCTCAGGGGTGGATTGAGTGTACTCACGGGCCTCTTCCACCTCCGCGTCCCTCCTGCTCTTGTCTTCCCGGCATATCTCTACTGCCTCTTTAGCCCAGTGTCGCACCTCCTCCTGCCTGAGTCGCAGTCCCTTTCCTTGCACCGCGGTCCATTGTGCCTCCGCAACCGTTGTCGCCACCCTGGTGCGTGATACATTCTGGAGCGTCAGCCTCCACCACTTCTCCATGGCTTCCATCCAGCGCCCCTCAGGCACCTGTGTGTCCGCAAGCCGCGGTCTCTCCTCATGTGGGTACTGAACGCTCCATCTGGCGTAGGTGAGGTTGAGCAAGTATCCCCACCTCCACTCGTCCGCCGCGGATTTTCGTCGTGGTGCCTCCGCCGATCCGGGTGTCTGGTCGTTCACATGATAGAGAGTGAGGGCTCTGGCCCTCTCCTGGAGCAGATGCACGTAACGTTTCTCTGGACTGCTCCGCTGATCTCTCCGCACCCTGAGCCACCATACTCGAGCTGCCTCCAGTGATGGATCCGGCCGCTCAGTATCCAGCAGCTCTGCGACACCTGTCATGTCGCTGGCTAGCCTGGGGTTGATTCTCAGGCTGTCTCGTAAAGCTAAAACGAGGCGTTCTGCGCCTGCTGTTTCCAGCAGTTGCACCTGCCTTTCGTGTAGTCCGAGGGCTAGCGCACCCGTTGCCGCTCCCTTTAATGCTAACTGCCACATTTTGCCGAGCAGTGAATTTGCAAACTCCGCGCGGATTACGTCCGGAACCTCTGTCAGCAGTTGGAGCATGACGCTGCTTACGACTTCCAACAGCACGGCTTCCTTGGGCTGCTCCCCGCTATCCCCCGAGCTCTCTTCAAGATGCGTCCCTGCTCCCTCCATCACCGTTCCAGTGGCCAGCAGAGGACGTGCTGTTTGCCGGGTAAGGCTACCGCGCGAGGTCGGCGGCGAGTGGGAGAGTGCCACCGTTGCCGCGGAGGGAGCTGGGGCAGTCAGTGGTCGGATCCCATCTCGCGGGCTTGGTGTCGGTGTAGTTGTTGTCCTTGCCGTTGTTTGCTTCACTCCTGCCGCAGGCTCCGTGCGCCTGAAGGTCCGCGTTGGGGGCGTGCTTGTGGCCGGGCTCTGTTGCGATGAGCCTGTCAATCTCGCCGCGGGCGGCGTCGCTTGCGCTGGTGTTCCTTCTGCGGGGCTGGACCGCGGTGGGATGACCGCTGCTGGTGTTGGGGTTCGTGTCGGGATTGCCCCTGCGGCGGGACTGGGCCGCGGTGAGGCCGCAGCCACTGCTGGCGTGGCCGTCACTGGTGTCGGAGGTGTTTTTGCCGAAGGGCCAGATCGGGACCCCGTTGCCGCCGTGTGTGGTGCTGGTGTCCTTGCCTGTGGTGTTCTTGTCGTGGAACCCGGCCGCGATGGGGCTGCTAGCCCTGCTGGTGGTGTCGGTGTCTGTGTTGGTCGGTGTCCCGTGCTCATATTGAGAGCAGGGCGACGTGGCTGACGACGAGAGGATTCACTCCCCCGCAACGAAGGCGCGGTCCCGGAGCCTTGTTGGCGAGCCATGGCACTGGTTCCGCGGGTGAGCGCTGAGCTCCGCGTGACCCGTCGGGTGTTTCGAATGCCTAAGGGAGCTGAGTCGGAGGTGAGCAGAGTCGGGTGGGAAGATGGTCAAGGCGAAGTGAAGAGTGGAGTGAATGATCGAACGCCAGAACTCGAAATGAGACTGAGAATGCCGGCGCCAAGCAATATATCTGCTTGGCGCGGCGTGAGCCAGTCCGCCACGAGCAGGATATCGTACGTGCGTACATCGCAAACTTGGACAGTGTGTGCTGCATGTACATTGGCCACCTGCATGGGGAGGTCCGCGATCTGTCCGAGCAGCGCGTCAATATCACCGGTGGAGATGGAGAAGCGGAGCCGAGTGGGCTGGATGAGATGCTGCATGTGGAGCGAGCAGAGCATCCGAAGCGCGATTGTGGTATGCGTGGCGCCGGTGTCCACGATGGCCATGAACTTGCATCCATACATCCACACGTATCACCATGCCACGTGGACCTCGGATGGTGCGGATGGTCCGGGGGTGAGTGCCGCGGGGGACCAGGTGTGGGAGGAACGTGCAACGGCATCACGCGCGCTGGAGTGGGTAAGGAGGATGCATCTGGATAGCAGGCGGGTACCGGTCATGTTTTCATGCGTGCATTAGAGGCGGACGCCAAGAGAAGAAAGGGAGGGATTGTGAGTGGTGAAGAGGGCTCGGAGAGTCTCCGCGGACTCAGGGGAGTGAAGAAGGAAGTCGACCAAGGTGAGGGAATGGCGGTTGTCGAGGAGTGGGGTTGCTGGGGCATGGGGGGTCTCGTGGGATTGTATCGTCGGGCAAACCGGAGTCCAGACATGGAGAGAGCCGGTAGAGTCTCCGCGGGTGCTTCCTCCACGGTGGGATCAAGTTCATTCAGGAGTTGCAAGGCAACCTCCTGTTCCTCCTCATCAAATGCTTGTGCCACTCCCTCCCATTGCGCTTCAGCGTTTGTTGGCAGTGCCAGGTCACCCGGGATCTGTTCCGCGGCATCCGGATGTACCTGGGCAGGTTCTGGCCAGTCATGGCGCGGAAGTCGGCTTAGAGCGTCCGCGTTGCGGTTGGCAACCGCAGGCTGGTACTTGATCTTCATGTTGTACCCTTGCAGGAGGAGTGCCCACTTGGCTAAGATGCCCTCATGGTTTTGGGTGCTGAGGAGTCATTGGAGAGCCTGATGGTCCGTAAAGACCGTGAATGGCTTGCCATTTTTGATGTAGTCGCGGAAGTGTTGGAGTGCCCACAGGACAGCCAGGCACTCGCCCTTCACCGGCGGGTACTTCCGCTCTCCTTCGGTGAGGGCTCGACTGGCGTATGCAATCACTTTCTGGGTTGGTTCCTGCACCGTCTGGGATAGGATAGTGCCCAGCCCGTCCCGCGACCAGTCAGTGGTGATGGAGAATGGAAGGTTGAAGTAAGGGAACTCGAGCATGGGTGCGGTGACCAGGCGATGCTTGATTTCCGTCCAGGCATCCGCGCATTCTAGGGTCCAGTCAAACGGCACGTCCTGGTGCGTCAACTCCTGGAGTGGCTTGATGATACGCACGTGGTCGCGGACAAATGTGTGGTAAAAGGAGACAAAGCCCAGGAAGATCTTGATTTGTCCCACGGAAGTCGGCTGACGCCATTCCTGTACTGCCGTAATCTTTGCAGGGTCGGTTTTAATGCCATCCGCACTCATCACAAAGCCAAGGAACTCCATTTCCGCAGCTCCGATGGAACACTTGGCTGCCTTGAGCTTGACGTTGGCCGTGCGGAGGGCAGCGAACACAGCGGCCACGGAGGAGAACAGCTCTTCGAAGCTGTGGGCCGCGACCATGATGTCGTCGATGTAGCAGCTGACATTGGGGATACCGTGGAGGGTAGAGTCCATGACTCGCTGGAATGTCGCATTGGCATTGCGGAGTCCGAAGGGCATGCGCGTAAATGCGTAGAGGCCTTCTGGCGTCACGAAGGCTGTCTTAGCAATGGAGTCTGGGTGCATGGGGACGGCATGGAAGGCAGCCTTGACGTCGAGCTTCGTGAACCATCCACGACCCTGTTGCCGCTCTTATATGTCAACGATCAAGGGCATGGGGTACGCATCTTCCTCGGTCACTCGGTTGAGGTCGCGGAAGTCGACGCAGAATCGCTTGGACCCATCCGGTTTCCCCACGATAACCAAGTTGGCACGCCAGGGGCTGACGATAGGGACGATCACCCCTTGCGCATTGAGTTTTGCATGCCCCTCTGTGATGATCTTCTCTTGATCGGGGAGGATGCGCCGCACCTTCTGTTTTGTGGGTGTGGAATCTCCCATGGAGATGACGTGGAACGCTTCCACGGCCCCCAGATCGACTGCAGATCCAGCAAAGATGTCTGCAAATGAGTCTAGTAGGCCACAGAAGTCTTGCTTTTGTGTGGGTGAGAGTCGTGAATGGAGCATGTGATCCCATTTTGGTGGTGGTGGTGGTGCTGTCCCGCGAAGTGGGTAGAACTCCTCTTCCTCCTCTAGTGAGAGGCCAGTTCCAAAGATTCGCTGTCCCCTGTTCCACAATCCCAGGAGGTTGGTCTGTACCCCAGGCTCAGTGGACTCTTCCGCGTGGTCCTGCCAGTCGCCGATTGAGATCTGTTCTACATCAGGCACCTCTGCTGAGAGGGGTTGGAGCCTATCTGAGTGGGCCTGGAAGTCCTCGGCCACAGCATCCAGGAGGGAAAAGGATTCACCGCCGGTAACAAGTAGCTCCACCCTGTCACCAATGGTGATGGGGCAGTATGCTTCTTCCCCAGACGCGGAGCTCAGTTGCATGATCCCCGGGGAGAAGAGAAGGTTGGCCCGCCGTGGTACTAAGTAGTCCATACCCAGGAGCACGTCGTACGTCCGTGCCCGCGTAACTTGGACGTTCACTGGCTCATGAAGGGATCCCACCTGCATGGGAAGGCCGTGAACTTCCCAGTCTCCATAGTCCATTCCACCCGCCGAGTTGGTGAAGAGGCGGCGTGTTGGGAGGGTGTGGTCTGCCCATCCTACCACTAGGAGGACACGGAACGCCACGGTGGTGTGAGTGGCTCCCCTGTCGATGATGGCCAGGAACTTCCTCCCACAGATCCAAATCACACAGCAGGCAACCTCGTAATGGTCATCGTCCCGTCGCGGTGGTTCCAAGGGCTCTGGTGCCCATCCCCATTCTTCTTCCGCGAGACTCAGTGCCAACGATGTTTCCGGCATCGCACGGCGGGTGTTTAGTGTGCTGAGTGTGGACGTGACACAGTTGAGGGAGATGCCCATAGCTTGAAGGCGTTAATTGGCTCTGGCGAATTCATCCTTCAGGCGCGGTGCAATCTCGGGATGAATGCGGAGGAACTCAAAAAAATTGACTTCCGCAATGGGGGTGGTGAAGAGGCGCTGGATAGGGTCAGTGCTTCTCTCCGCGAACGCGGGAGCTATATTGGGCGCCTGTGAAGATGGAGTCAATTGCTTTTCCACTGGGAGTGGTGGTTTCACTTGTCGTTTCTTCTCCGGAACAACGGTGCGGTTGCCAACTGCCTCCTGGAATGGCTCCTCCCCTGCCTCTGCTTTGCGCCTCAGGTCCTCCTGTACCCTGACTGCCTCCTGTAGGTTCCATCCGCGCAGGCCCAGTTTCTGGGCTTGTGCGATGAGAGTCCTCTCTTCTGTAGTGGGAGGCACCTCTGTGGTCTCGTCCTCCGCCATCGGTAGCCCCAATTTGACGTTGCGGGCTCCGCTCGCAGGGTTCGCGGATGGCTGTGGGTTGGGCAGAATGCCCTGTCCGCCCGGGGCAGCTTGGGGTTGATGATCCGGTGCCTGTCGCCCAGCTTGCGCCTGCTGCTGCTGCTGCAGACCTGGCCAAGCCTGATTGTAGTACTGCTGCCACTGCTGCACCATGGGGTCCTGGGCAGGTGGGTCGGGGCGCGGAGCTGCCTGTCGCTTGCGAGGGCAGTCTCGAGCGATGTGTTCCAGGCTCTGGCACGTGTAGCAAGCTTTTGGCTTTTGCTGCTGCGGAGGAGGTGCGTGTGAAGGTGAGGGTGTATGGGTGTCGCTACCCTGGTATTGTCGAGTGGACCGCTGCATGGTGTAGATGGTTGTAGCGTCCAGCACCGCATCTTGGAGGGACAGATAGCGGTCAGCAATCGTGAGACTGCTGATCTCATCCAGAAGTGCGTGGATGAGGTTTTGCAGCAAAACCCAGAGCGGCAGACATTCCCCCTTGCAGACTCTTGGCCACGGAAGCCCAGGTCAGAAACTGGTCCAGAAATCGGCGGATGTCATCGTCTTTGCGCATGACCTCCTTCTCGATCTTCCGCAGCGCTTCTTCTTTTGTCAAGTGTTTAAAGCGATCGATGAGGGCGTTGCCAAAGTCCTCGAAAGATGGGAAAGGTGCTCGTGCGTTGTCCCAGTCCGTTACCACCCCCTGGAGGTGAAGTTCTGCGGTAGCAAAACAGAGGTCAGGCGGAATCCGGCCGATGCTAGCATAGAGGTTGATTTTTTTAAGCCAGACCCAAGGGTCTTCCTCCGGGGCACCCTTGAAGGAATCCAGCCGGGGAATGTTGGCGGGTTCGGAACAAAAGTATTGCAGCTGCGAGACAGTGCTTCGATTAGTGGTCAACGCAGTCACAGCATGTAGCGGGGGAGGGTTTGCATATGCTGTGGTGGTGTACTCGGCGCAGGTGGCTGCAGGGGCGCCCCGGTTGGCGGGGTGACCAGATTCAGCTGCGACGTCTGTGGTTGTGCTAGCCCGGACGCGGAGAGTTGTGGCGCCGTCCCTACCTGTCTGCCCCCTTCGGGCAGCTGCCGCGAGTACATCGGTGGCTGGGTTGCGCGGATGCCCCTGTGGCCACCATCCCCATGGTCGGAGGAGTCTGGTTCGTGGGGAATGGGTACACCGGTGGCTGTGCGGCTCCTGATGTTTGTGCGGATATGGGCATCCCCATCTGCGTGCTCCCCGTGGGCCGTTCCGATATGGCCACCTGCTACTGTTGCAGGCTGAGCATAGGAGATTCCGCAGCCGGGACCCCCAGGGTTGCCCCAACCAGCTGGTGCGGCTGGTTCATATCCAGTGGCATCCACAGAGCGGGGGCGGGGACTCCCACCTGCTGCTGCTGCGCTAAGATCTGCTGCTCGTCCGGTGTCGCTGCCATGGGGATCCCTGAACCCTCGGGGCTCAACGGTAAGGTTTGCGGATGTGCTGGCGGGGGCACGGACTGCGATCCCGTTTCGCCAGTGATCTGCTGCTGCTGCCCGCCACGACGCCGATACACCAATCCGCGATAGGCCTCGAGTTCTCCACCACCAGGGGATACCTCCAGCGAAGGTTGTGCATCAGAGAACCATGGCGCCCCAAATGGCACATCCGGCGGACCCACTTGTCCCTGTTGATGTTGGGCCAATCCATGGCTGTCGGAGCTGTGGACGCTCTCCACCTCCGTGCATTCGCCCAGCGCCTCCATGATGCGGCGCCAGTGTAGCTGCTCCAACCACTCAGTTACCCGTTGGTGCTGAGCGAGCGGATCGTGGCCTGGTGAGGAGCTGACTGGCGTGCGGGATAGAACTCGTGAGAAGTCCCTGCTTCCCGCGTAAGTCGGGGCCCGTCGTGGCAGGAAGCACCGCGCGTATGACTGCTGCTGCCGTCGTCCGACGTCCTGATGCACGAAGCTGGCCGCCGACATCAATGACTGATCTGAAGGTCGCGTGCAGTTCTGCTGGCAAAGAGCAAAGAACAGTCCACGCTCACCGCACCATGACACTGATATCACCAATTTTGCCGCGTTCGGGATCTTCTCCACGGATTGGTTGAACTCCGCGTGGACTCAGTTCCGCGCAACCTGCGGATCCTACACCGCTCACTGTTATCACAAATCTACGTAGACATGTAGCGGAATCACGGGAATTCAACCCCTAGCCACCGCTATTCCAGCGGACGGGAGGACTGGGCCCAGGCACATGAACCTCACTGATGAAGGACACTCCGCGTCCCACGCCTTGCCACACGGGAGCCGTCACCGCGTGACTTCCAGCTCCTCTCCGCGGAACCCTCGTTCCGCGGACGTGTGCAAGCGAAAGCACCGCCGGCAGTTCACCTCACTCAGACTTTCGGCTTCCCGCACCTGCAGCCCCCACAGTCTGGGGACAACATTTCTAGAATTCCGGANGCTCACTGTTATCACAAATCTACTTAGACATGTAGCGGAATCACGGGACGTCAACCCCTAGCCACCGCTAGTCAAGCGGACAGGAGGAATGGGCCCAGGCACATGAACCTTACTGATGAAGGACACTCCGCGGCCCACGCCTTGCCACACGGGAGCCGTCACCGCGTGACTTCCAGCTCCTCTCCGCGGAACCCTCGTTCCGCGGACGTGTGCAAGCGAAAGCACCGCCGGCAGTTCACCTCACTCAGACTTTCGGCTTCCCGCACCTGCAGCCCCCACAGTCTGGGGACAACATTTCTAGAATTCCGGAAGGCACAGAGATAGTGGAACGGTGAGCAACGAGAGCGGTAGAATGTCTTTTAGATGAATCTTGGCATAATACATCAAAGAGCATGCAGGACTGAGTTCGCCTTGTGCTACTGCTAGTGAGACCCTTTTCTACTTGGGATTCCGCATATCGTCAGTCTCATTCCTTTCCCATCCTCCTACTTCCTTCTGCTAGGACTCCACGCGGCGCGACTACGCACCGCGGGTCTCGTCCCCAATCACACACACACACACACACAGCCTATCTTCTGCCAGTCACTTTTCTACATCCGCGGCTCGTGCACGCGGTTCTTCGTGTTCTTCCTTGAATCTTTGTCTTATACGGTGCGTGCTCCCGGTTCTCCTCCTTGATTACCGCTGCCAAACCTTGGACTCTCATTGGCCTAGCTACTGCCACCCTCCTCCTTGACGTCTGATTCCGTCAGCGCATGTCTTGCACGTCCGATGATCCTGCTTCTCTCCCACTTCTCTGTGGCTTGGCACCTGTTCTCATTCCACCGCGGATTCTTATCCCTGTCCATCCCGCCTCTTTCTGCCTCCTGCGCGACAAGCGCTTGAGATAGCCGTGGAGGAGCAGCCATAGGTAGTTTTGTTTCCTGGTTACCACTTTTTCCCACCTGTCTTCTTCCACCGCCACTGAGATTCTGCGCCACCCCTTGCTCTACCGCAACCTCGTTGCGGGAGCCAGCATCCCTTGCGCGTTCTTCAGTGCTCCTCGGCCTCCCCTTCATCCTTCCTCCGCGGATCTGAGGCCGCGGTCCCTTCTTTCCGCGGACTTTGTGAGTCGTAGCTCCTTAGTTCCGCGCATTCACCTTCATCCCAGCGGAGGTGCGATGGATCTCTGCGTGACAGCATAACACGAGTCACAAATGGTCAGAGGGGAAAACAATGGGTTGAGAACATCAGTTATCAAATAGCAAGTACAAAGACCTTCAACAAGCAGTCGCACGGTATGGCTAGCGTGCACAGTGACCAACCAAAGGATGCATACGTCACTGACTACGACCGAATAAGTCGACTATGTGTAGTCAACATTGACAAATCATACCACGAGTCACAAATGGTTAGAGGGAGAGACAATGATTTGGGAAGCCTATGTATTGACTAGAAAGGACAAAGAACTTCAATACGCAGTGGCACGGTGTGGCTAATATGCACACCAAACAACCAAACTAGGCATATGTCACTGATCATGACCACAGAATTCCAATAAGGGTGGTCAACGTTGACCAACCATAACACGAGTCACAAACGGTCAGGAGATGAAACAATGCTATGGGAATATCAGTTCTCAACTACCAAGTACAACGACCTTCAGTCAATAGTAGCACGGTGTGGCTACCATGCACAATGACCTGTCCAAGTAGGCATACATCACTGCTCATGACGAAAGAAGTTTAGTGTGTGTGGTCAACGTTCACAACTCATAATACAAGTAAAAAATGGGCAGAGGGAGAAACAATGGTTTGGGAATACTTGGTATCGACTAGCAAGTACAAAGACCTTCGATAGATGCTGGCACGGTGTGGCTACCATGCACAATGACCAACCAAAGTATTCTTGTGTCACTGAATATCATAAAAAGAGTTTCACTGTGTGTTGTCAACTTTCCTTCTTACGGCTGGTCAATCGGAGCAATGGTTTAGAGGTTATTCAAGCTTGAAATTGCAAAATTCGAAATTTCGTCTGGGTAAACTTTTTATGAATAAACTAAATTTGTTATCATTCATAATTTTGAAAACTACCCTCTAATCTTCACCCCCTTATTTTATGCCCTTTACCCATAGGAACCCTTATAATGTCATTTGGACATCATATGAACACCATGCAAGTTGGCTTAGTGCTTAAAGAGTTAGATTCTGGAGCGATAGGTCCTAGGTTTGAATCCTCGTACGCGCAATATA
>SZWC01000627.1:288727-323147 GCA_023375785.1 Penium margaritaceum | reverse complement strand
AGATTAGGCATGTGCCACTTACCATGACCAAATAATTTTACTATGTGTGGTCAACGTTGACAACCCATAATATGGGTCCCGAATTGTCAGAGGGGGAAACAATGGGTTGGGAATACTAGATACCAACTACCAAGTACAACGACCTTCAGTCAGTAGTAGCACGGTGTAGCTACCATGCACAATGACCGACCAAAGTAGGCATATGTACTGCCTTTGACCAAAGAAATCCGCTGTGTGTGGTCAACGTTTATAACTCATTATACGAGTCACAAATGGTCAGAGGGGGAAACAATGGTTTGGGAACACCAAGTATCACATAGCAAGCACAAGGGCCTTCAATACGCTGTGGCACGGTGTGGAGACCATGCACGATCACCAACCACTGTAGGCATGTCACTGACCATGACCAAATAATGTCACTAAGTGTGGTAAACTTTGACAACTCACAACACGACTCACAAATGGTCAGGGTGGAAGGTAATGGTTTGTGAATACTAGTTATCGACTAGCAAGTACAAATACTTTCAATATGTAGTGGCACAATGTGGCTTCAATGCACAGTGACCAACCAAAGTATGTACATGTCACTAACCATGACCAACAAATTTCACTTCATGTGGTCAACGTTGAAAACGCATAACACGAGTCACAAATGGTCAGAGGGGAAAACAATGGGTTTGGAACACTAGTTATCAACTAGCAAGTACAAAGACCGTCAACAAGCAGTGGCACGGTATGACTAGCGTGCACAGTGACCAACCAAAGGATGCATACGTCACTGACTACGACCGAATAAGTCCACTATGTGTGATCAATATTGACAACTCATAACACGAGTCACAAATGGTCAGAGGGAGAGACAATGGTTTGGGAAGCCTATGTATTGACTAGAAAGGACAAAGAACTTCAATACGCAGTGGCACGGTGTGGCTAAATTGCACACCAAACAACCAAACTAGGCATATGTCACTGATCATGACCACAGAATTTCAATATGGGTGATCAACGTTGACCAACCATAACACGAGTCACAAACGGTCAGGAGAGAAAACAATGTGATGGAAATATCGGTTCTCAACTACCAAGTACAACGACCTTCAGTCAGTAGTCGCACGGTGTGGCTACCATGCACAATGACCGACCAAAGTAGGCATATGTACTGCCTTTGGCCAAAGAAATCCGCTGTGTGTGGTCAACGTTTACAACTCATAATACGAGTCACAAATGGTCAGAGGGGGAAACAATGATTTTGGAACACCAAGTATCAAATAGCAAGCACAAGGGGCTTCAATACGCTGTGGCACAGTATGGAGACCATGCACAATGACCAACCAAAGTAGGCATATGTCACTGACCATGCCCAAATAATGTCACTAAGTGTGGTAAACTTTGACAACTCATAACACGAGTCACAAATGGTCAGGGTGGTAGATAATGGTTTGTGAATACTAGGTATCGAATAGCAAGTACAAATACCTTCAATATGTAGTGGCACAATGTGGCTTCAATGCACAGTGACCAACCAAAGTATGCATATATCACTAACCATGACCAAAAAATTTCACTTCATGTGGTCAACGTTGAAAACGCATAACACGAGTCACAAATGGTCAGAGGGGAAAACAATGGGTTGGGAACACTAGTTATCAACTAGCAAGTACAAAGACCTTCAACAAGCAGTGGCACGGTATGGCTAGCGTGCACAGTGACCAACCAAAGGATGCATACGTCACTGACTACGACCGAATAAGTCCACTATGTGTTTTCAACATTGACAACTCATAACACGAGACACAAATGGTCAGAGGGAGAGACAATGGTTTGGGAAGCCTATGTATTGACTAGAAAGGACAAAGAACTTCAATACGCAGTGGCACGGTGTGGCTATTTTGCACACCAAACAACCAAACTAGGCATATGTCACTGATCATGACCACATAATTTCAATATGGGTGGTCAACGTTGACCAACCATAACACGAGTCACAAGCAGTCAGGAGAGGAAACAATGCTATGGGAATATCGATCCTCAACTACCAAGTACCATGACCTTCAGTCAGTAGTAGCACGGTGTGGCTTGCATGCACAATGACCGACCAAATTAGGCATATGTACTGCCCTTGACCAAAGAGATCCGCTGTGTGTGGTCAACGTTGACAACTCATAATACGAATCACAAATGGTCAGAGGGGGAAACAATGGTTTGGGAACACCAAGTATCAAATAGCAAGCACAAGGGGCTTCAATATGCTGTGGCACGGTGTGGAGACCATGCACGATGACCAACGAAAATAGGCATATGTCACTGACCATGCCCAAATAATGTCACTAAGTGTGGTAAACTTTGACAACTCATAACACGAGTCACAAATGGTCAGGGTGGAAGATAATGGTTTGTGAATACTG
This sequence comes from Penium margaritaceum, assembly GCA_023375785.1. Lineage (NCBI taxonomy): Eukaryota > Viridiplantae > Streptophyta > Zygnematophyceae > Desmidiales > Peniaceae > Penium > Penium margaritaceum. The sequence continues at coordinate 320,742 of SZWC01000627.1, read as the reverse complement.
GGTATCAACTAGCAAGTACAAATACCTTCAATGTGTAGTAGCACAATGTGGCTTCAATGCACAGTGACCAACCAAAGTATGCATATGTCACTGACCATGACCAACAAATTTCACTTCATGTGTTCAACGTTGAAAACGCATAACACGAGTCACAAATGGTCAGAGGGGATAACAATGGGCTGAGGACATCAGTTATCAACTAGCAAGTACAAAGACCTTCAACAAGCAGTGGCACGGTATGGCTAGCGTGCACAGTGACCAACCAAAGGATGCATACGTCACTGACTACGACCGAATAAGTCCACTATGTGTGGTCAACATTGACAACTCATAACACGAGTCACAAATGGTCAGAGGGAGAGGCAATGATTTGGGAAGCCTATGTATTGACTAGAAAGGACAAAGAACTTCAATACGTAGTGGCACGGTGTGGCTAATATGCACACCAATCAACCAAACTAGGCATATGTCACTGATCATGACCAGATATTTTCAATATGGGTGGCCAACGTTGACCAACCATAACACGAGTCACAAACGGTCAAGAGAGGAAACAATGCTATGGGAATATCGCTTCTCAAGTACCAAGTACAACGACCTTCGGTCAATAGTAGCACGGTGTGGCTACCATGCACAATGACCTACCCAAGTAGGCATATGTACTGCCTTTTACCAAAGAAGTCCGCAGTGTGTGGTCAACGTTTACAACTCATAATACGAGTCGCAAGTGGTCAGAGGGGAAAACAATGGTTTGGGAACACCAATTATCACATAGCAAGCACAAGGGGCTTCAATATGTTGTGGCATGGCGTGGAGACCATGCACGATGACCAACCAAAGTAGGCATATGTCACTGACCATGACCAAATAATGTCACAAAGTGTGGTAAACTTTGACATCACACAACACGACTCACAAATGATCAGGGTGGAAGGTAACGGTTTGTGAATACTAGTTATCGACTAACAAGTACAAATGCCTTCAATACGTAGTGGCACAATGTGGCTTCAATGCACAGTGACCAACCAAAGTATGCATATGTCACTGACCATGACGAAAGAATTTCACTTCATGTAGTCAACGTTGAAAATGCATAACACGAGTCACAAATGGTCAGAGGGGAAAACAATGGGTTGAGAACATCAGTTATCAAGTAGTAAGTACAAAGACCTTCAACAAGCAGTGGCACGGGATGGCTAGCGTGCACAGTGACCAACCAAAGGATGCATACGTCACTGACTACGACCGAATAAGTCCACTATGTGTGGTCAACATTGACAACTCATAACACGAGTCACAAATGGTCAGAGGGAGAGACAATGGTTTGCGAAGCCTGTGTATAGACTATAAAAGACAAAGAACTTCAATACGTAGTGGCACGGTGTGGCTACTATGCACACCAAATAACCGAACCAGGCATATGTCACTGATCATGACCACAGAATTTGAATATGGGTGGTCAACGTTGACCAACCATAACACGAGTCACAAACGGTTAGGAGAGGTAACAATGCTATGGGAATATCGGTTCTCAACTACCAAGTAAAACTACTTTCAGTCAGTAGTAGCACGGTGTGGCTACCGTGCACAATGACCAACCAAAGTAGGCATATGTACTGCCTTTGACCAAAGAAATCCGCTGTGTGTGGTCAACGTTTACAACTCATAATACGAGTCACAAATGGTCAGAGGGGGAAACAATGGTTTGGGAACACCAAGTATCACATAGCAAGCACAAGGGGCTTCAATACATTGTGGCACGGTGTGGAGACCATGCACGATGACCAACCAAAGTAGGCATATGTCACTCACCATGCCCAAATAATGTCACCAAGTGTGGTAAACTTTGACAACTCATAACACGAGTCACAAAGGGTCAGGGTTGAAGGTAATGGTTTATGAATACTATTTATCGACTAGCAAGTACAAATACCTTCAATATGTAGTGGCACAATGTGGCTTCAATGCACAGTGACCAACCAAAGTATGCATATGTCACTGACCATGACGAAATAATTTCGCTCTATGTGGTCAACGTTGAAAACGCATAACACGAGTTGCACATGGTCAGATGGGACAACAATTGGTTGGGAACATCAGTTATCAACTAGCAAGTACAAAGACCTTCAACAAGCAGTGGCACGGTATGGCTAGCATGCACAGTGACCAACTAAAGGATGCACACGTCACTGACTACGACCGAATAAGTCCAATATGTGTGGTCAACACTCACAACTCATAACACGAGTCACAAATGGTCAGAGGGAGAGACAATGATTTGGGAAGCCTATGTATTGACTAGAAAGGACAAAGAACTTCAATACGCAGTGGCACGGTGTGGCTTATATGCACACCAAACAACAAAACTAGGCATATGTCACTGATCATGACGAGAGAATTTCAATATGGGTGGTCAACGTTGACCAACCATAACACGAGTCACAAACGGTCAGGACAGGAAACAATGCTATGGGAATATCGGTTCTCAACTACCAAGTATAACGACCTTCAGTCATTCGTAGCACTGTGTGGCTACCATGCACAATGACCGACCAAAGTAGGCATATGTACTGCCTTTGACCAAAGAAATCCGCTGTGTGTGGTCAACGTTGACAACTCATAATACGAGTCACGAATGGTCAGAGGGGGAAACAATGGACTGGGAACACAAGGTATCACAAAGCAAGCACAAGGGGCTTCAATACGTTGTGGCACGGTGTGGAGACCATGAACGATGACCAACCAAAGTAGGCAGATGTCACTGACCATGAGCAAATAATGTCACTAAGTGTGGTAAACTTTGACAACTCATAACACGAGTCACAAATGGTCAGGGTGGAAGATAATGGTTTGTGCATACTAGTTATTGACTAGCAAGTACAAATGCCTTCAATATGTAGTGGCACAACGTGGCTTCAATGCACAGTGACCAGCCAAAGTATGCATATGTCACTAACCATGACCAACAAATTTCACTTCATGTGGTCAACGTTGAAAACGCATAACACGAGTCACAAATGGTCAGAGGGGAAAACAATGGGTTGGGAACACTAGTTATCAACTAGCAAGTACAAAGACCTTCAATAAGCAGTGGCACGGTATGGCTAGCGTGCACAGTGACCAACCAAAGGATGCATACTTCACTGACTACGACTGAATAAGTCCACTATGTGTGGTCAACATTGACAACTCATAACACGAGTCACAAATGGTCAGAGGGAGCGACAATGGTTTGGGAAGCCTATGTATTGGCTGGAAAGGACTAAGAGCTTCAATACGTAGTGGCACGGTGTGGCTAATATGCGCACCAAACAGTCAAACTAGGCATATATCACTGATCAAGACCAGACAATTTCAATATGGGTGGTCAACGTTGACCAACCATAACACGAGTCACAAATGGTCAGGAGAGGAAACAATGTTATGAGAATATCGGTTCTCAACTACCAAGTACAAAGACCTTCAATCAGTAGTAGAACGGTGTGGCTACCATGCACAATGAAAAACCAAAGTAGGCATATGTACTGCCTCTGACCATCGAAATCCGCTGTGTGTGGTCAACGTTGACGACTCATAATACGAGTCACAAATGGTCAGAGGGAGAAACAATGGTTTGGGACCACCATGTATCACATAGCAAGCACAAGGGGCTTCAATACGTTGTGGCACGGTGTGGAGACCATGCACGATGACCAACCACAGTAGGAATATGTCACTGACCATGACCAAATAATGTCACAAAGTGTGGTAAACTTTGACAACTCACAACACGACTCACAAATGGTCAGGGTGGAAGGTAATGGTTTGTGAATACTAGTTATCAACTAGCAAGTACAAATACCTTAAATATGTAGTGGCACAATGTGGCTTCAATGCACAGTGACCAACCAAAGTATGCATATGTCACTGACCATGACGAAAGAATTTCACTTCATGTGGTCAACGTTGAAAACGCATAACACGAGTCACAAATGGTCAGAGGGGAAAACAATGGGTTGAGAACATCAGTTATCAACTAGCAAGTACAAAGACCTTCAACAAGCAGTAGAACGGTATAGCTAGCGTGCACAGTGACCAACCAAAGGATGCATACGTCACTGACTACGACCGAATAAGTCCACTATGTGTGGTCAACATTGACAACTCATAACACGAGTCACAAATGGTCAGAGGGAGAGACAATGATTTGGGAAGCCTATGTATTGACTAGAAAGGACAAAGAACTTCAATACGTAGTGGCACGGTGTGGCTACTATGCACACCAAACAACCAAACAAGGCATATGTCACTGATCATGACCACAGAATTTCAATATGGGTGGTCAACGTTGACCAACCATAACACGAGTCACAAATGGTTAGGAGAGGAAACAATGCTATGGGAATATTGGTTCTAAACTACCAAGTACAACGACTTTCACTTAGTAGTAGCACAGTGTGGCTACCATGCACAATGACCGACCAAAGTAGGCAAATGTACTGTCTTTGACCAAAGAAATCCGCTGTGTTTGGTCAACGTTTACAACTCATAATACGAGTCACAAATGGTCAGAGGGGGGAAACAATGGTTTGGGAACACCATGTATCACATAGCAAGCACAAGGGGCTTCAATACGTTGTGGCACGGTGTGGAAACCATGCATGATGACCAACCAACGTAAGCATATGTCACTGACCATGACCAAATAATGTCACCAAGTGTGGTAAACTTTGACAACTCACAACACGAGTCACAAATGGTCAGGTTGGAAGGTAATGGTTTGTGAATACTAGTTATCGACTAGCAAGTAGAAATACCTTCAATATGTAGTGGCACAATGTGGCTTCAATGCACAGTGACCAACCAAAGTATGCATATGTCACTGACCATGACGAAAGAATTTCACTTCATGTGGTCAACGTTGAAAACGCATAACACCAGTCACAAATGGTCAGAGGGGAAAACAATGGGTTGGGAACACTAGTTATCAACTAGCAAGTACAAGGACCTTCAACAAGCAGTTGCACGGTATGGCTAGCGTGCACAGTGACCAACCAAAGGATGCATACGTCACTGACTACGACCGAATAAGTCCACTATGTATGGTCAACATTGACAACTCATAACACGAGTCACAAATGGTCAGAGGGAGAGACAATGGTTTGGGAAGCCTGTGTATTGACTAGAAAGGACAAAGAACTTCAATACGTAGTGGCACGGTATGGCTAATATGCACACCAAACAACCAAACTAGGCATATGTCACTGATCATCACCAGAGAATTTCAATATGGGTGGTCAACGTTGACCAACCATAACACGAGTCACAAACGGTCAGGACAGGAAACAATGCTATGGGAATATCGGTTCTCAACTACCAAGTACAACGACCTTCAGTCAGTAGTAGCACGGTGTGGCTACCATGCACAATGACCGACCAAAGTAGGCATATGTACTACCTTTGACCAAAGAAATCCACTGTGTGTGGTCAACATTGACAACTCATAATACAAGTCACAAATGGTCAGAGGGGGAAACAATGGTTTGGGAACACAAGGTATCACAAAGCAAGCACAAGGGGCTTCAATACGTCGTGGCACGGTCTGGAGACCATGCACGACGACCAACCAAAGTAAGCATATGTCACTGACCATGAGCAAATAATGTCACGAAGTGTGGTAAACTTTGATAACTCATAACACGAGTCACACATGGTCAGGGTGGAAGATAATGGTTTGTGCATACTAGTTATTGACTGGCAAGTACAAATACCTTCAATATGTAGTGGCACAATGTTGCTTCAATGCACAGTGACCAACCAAAGTATGCATGTGTCACTAACCATGGCCAACAAATTTCACTTCATGTGGTCAACGTTGAAAACGCATAACACGAGTCACAAATGGTCAGAGGGGAAAACAATGGGTTGGGAACACTAGTTATCAACTAGCACGTACAAAGACATTCAATAAACAGTGGCATGGTATGGCTAGCATGCACAGTGAGCAACCAAAGGATGCATACGTCACTGACTACGACCGAATAAGTCCACTATGTGTGGTCAACATTAACTCATAACACGAGTCACAAATGGTCAGAGGGAGAGACAATGGTTTGGGAAGCCTATGTATTGGCTATAAAGGACTAAGAGCTTCAATACGTAGTGGCACGGTGTGGCTAATATGCACACCAAACAGTCAAACTAGGCATATGACACTGATCATGACCAGAGAATTTCAATATGGGTGGTCAACGTTGACCAACCATAACACGAGTCACAAATGGTCAGGAGAGGAAACAATGCTATGAGAATATCGGTTCTCAACTACCAAGTACAACGACCTTCAGCCAGTAGTAGCACGCTGTGGCTACCATGCACAATGACCGACCAAAGTAGGCAAATGTACTGCCTTTGACCAAAGAAATCCGTTGTGTGTGGTCAACGCTGACAACTCATAATGCGAGTCACAAATGGTCAGGGGGAGAAACAATGGTTTGGGAACACCAAGTATGACATAGCAAGCACAAGGGGCTTCAATACGTTGTGGCACGGTGTGGAGACCATGCACGATGACCAACCAAAGTAGGAATATGTCACTGACCATGACCCAATAATGTCACTAAGTGTGGTAAACTTTGACAACTCACAACACGAGTCACAAATGGTCAAGGTGGAAGGTAATGGTTTGTGAATACTAGTTATCTACTAGCAAGTACAAATACCTTCAATATGTAGTGGCACAATGTGGCTTCAATGCACAGTGACCAACCAAAGTATGCATATGTCACTAACCATGATCAACAAATTTCACTTCATGTGGTCAACGTTGAAAACGCATAACACGAGTCACAAATGGTCAAGGTGGAAGGTAATGGTTTGTGAATACTAGTTATCTACTAGCAAGTACAAATACCTTCAATATGTAGTGGCACAATGTGGCTTCAATGCACAGTGACCAACCAAAGTATGCATATGTCACTAACCATGATCAACAAATTTCACTTCATGTGGTCAACGTTGAAAACGCATAACACGAGTCACAAATGGTCAGAGGGGAAAACAATGGATTGGGAACACTAGTCACAAGTAGCAAGTACAAAGACCTTCAATAAGCAGTGACATGGTATGGCTAGCGTGTCAGAAGAATGCAGACACGAGAGTAGCAGCAGCAGAAGCAGGCAGAACCATTAGCACATGCAAGTGCACGTCAGCGGAGTGACGTAGGCGAGCACGGTTCGAGGAGTTAGTCGCGGGAGCTGATGGGGACCGAGGCGCGAGGTCGCCGAGGTAGGCAAATTGATGTGAAAGAGAGCACTGGCGAGGTGAGTGATGGTTGGCGGAGTAAAGAGCTGAGTGAAGGAGCGAGAGTGACGGAGCGAAGGGTTGAGAGGGGCTAGCAAAGATAGCAAAATGCGAAGTGGCGAGCAGGGCGAAGACACGGCGGCGAAGCCGCAGAACCAAGGGGGAGCAGGATGAGCAGAACTGTTCTGGTTAATTGAGGAGGGTATGAGCATCCTCCATATATACTTAAGAACAGATAGGACAAGGAACATAGACAACGACTTCTTCTGCACTAGCCGGACGTGCTTGCGGTGATTCCGCTTATTAGGGGATGTCTCGGTAGGAAGGCCGTTGGTCGGTTTCAGGACTGTTAACGGCTAGTGAACGATGACCGAGGTGGTCCTGACCGGAGTCGAACCATTATTGAGTACTCGGAGTATCCGAGGGGTGAGATGTACCTTGTCGGAGTCATATTTTCTGACAGCCCCCTTGAGTCCGACAAGGTGGAAAGTCCTAATTGCCTTTTAGAGGGCAATGAGGTCCTGGTGATGTTGTCTCATTGGGGGTGTTTCCACTCGATGGAGGGATCTGATGATCTCGTTGCAGAGGTTTGGATTCCACGCTGATGCAACCAGAGTGTGCCACATCGCTGCCACCGGGATATTTCATTGATGATTTTGTGGTAGACAGGATGAGTGGTATGGCGAAGGCATTTCTTGATGTCTCGAAGGGTCGTTTTGTAGGCCCTTGGAGGACTGCCAGGGTTGTCGTAGACTCCTTCCAAAAAGAGGGAGAGTTGATACCCATGAAGAAATGACTGTTTTGTGTGGATACGTATGCCGCCATACCAGTCGTGGATGTTTTTTCCGAACTGATCGAGTTTTGGGATGTGTGTCCAATCGAGGGCACAAACAGCCATGTTGACGTGGTGAGTTGTGAGTAGAGAGAAGGAGATAACGTCTTTGGACTGCTGCATGACTTTGGTGCGGCTCGGGTTCTTGGCGTGAGTGTGCAGCAATTTGTTGCTGAGTGAGGAATGTGCCTGGGTGAATCCTTGTGCTGAGCTGAAGTGATGCTGATGGTCCGGGATAGTTGATGATGGAGTGAGTGCAGGGTCGAGCCGCGTGCACTGAGAGAAATTTCGGCATGAACGCAGGTCGTCGTGGACCGGGCGGATCCTTGTGCTGAGCGGGGCGGAAGCGGATGATGGCAGAGGAATGCTGGATGATGGAGTGGACGCAGGGGCGAAACCACGTGCGCGATTTGAAGTAGGGGAGTAGGATGCGGCAAGGGGAAGGCAGGTGCCAACGCGCCGCGAGAAACCTGTTGCTGGAGTGGGTACAGGCTGCTGCTGAAACGGGCAGCTTGCGTGTGCAGATCCTTGTGCCTTTCACAGATGCTGGTGATTGCTGACGATGAAACGAAGGCTGATGACGATGGAGTCGGCGCAGGGGCAAACCACGTGCGCTGACTAAAGTTTTGGCGTGGGCGCAGGTCGTCGCGACTCGAGCAATGCGACCGGGCGGATCCTTGTGCTGGGCTGAAGTTGATGCTGAAGCGGAGGAAACAGTTGATGGATGAGTGGGCGCAGGGGCGAAACCACGTGCGCTGCGAAGTTTTCGGCGTGGGCGCAGGTCGTCGCGGAAAAAGGCGATGCGACCGGGCGGATCCTTGTGCCGAGCTGAGAGCGTTTGCGGAGACGGAGGAAGTGATTGATTGATGAGTGGACGCAGGGGAGGAACCACGTGCGCGATGATGCTGATGATAATGAATAATGCGAAGGCGGCGCGGAGGATGCTGATGACGGAGAGACGAAGATGAGGCAGGAGTGGGCGGCTGATGAAGCAGAGGAAACTGAAGCGAGGAGGAAGAGGAAGGATGAAGGAGCAGAGTGAAGATCAAGGCCGAGGACTGATGAAGATGAAGAAGGCCAGAAACAGGGAGCGACGCGAGTGGAGAGAGCTGGGATAGGAGGCGATGCGGCAGGGAGGCAGTGCGACACAGCCGCTTCTTCTGCGTTCAGGAGAGTGACGGCTTGTTTCCCAGTTGGCTCGGAAGTGGGAGCAAGAAGACTGGTGGTGTCCGATGTCCTGTCGGGTAGAAGAAGTTGGCTGCGACAGAGGGAGTCAGATAGAGGGCAGGGGCACGACCGCTGCTGTCAGGAGAGTGACGGCTTGTTCCCCAGTTGGCTCGGAAATGGGAGCAGGAAGACCGGTGGTGTCCGATATCCTGACGGCGGAAGTTTTGGCTGCAGTTGCTGACGAGACGAGGAGGTGATGCGAGGAGGCGGCTCGAGATGAAGGGCGTAGGAGGACAGATGACGACAGCGAGGACGAAGCAGATGAAGTTGATGAGGTAAAGCGAAAGAGGAGAAGATGCTAGTGGAAGCATATATGATGAGGGGCAGTGGAAGGCGGGCGGCAGGAAGCTTCTTAGTAGTTGACGGCAGGCGGCGGCTCGAGAGTTGCTTGCGGCTGATGTGCGCGATTCATCACCGGTTGTTGGCCACGGGCGCGGGAATGGGCGCAGGGCCTTCTTGGGACGACGAGGCGTTTCTTCAGCGTGGAGAACCTGTCAAGCAGGGCTGCTGATGTCAGCTGCGGTCGAAGCAGGGAAGCAAGAGGTGATGGCAGCGGCGACAGAGGAATATGAGTAGAAGCGATGGAAAGGGAAATGGCGGCAGAGCGATGACGCGGTCACGGGACTCCAGGTGATGCTACCTGAGGCTCTGATACCATGTCTGAAGAATGCAGACACGAGAGTAGTAGCAGCAGATGCAGGCAGAAGCATTAGCACATGCAAGTGCACGTCAGCGGAGTGACGTAGGCGAGCGCAGTTCGAGGATTTAGTCGCGAGAGCTGATGGGGACCGAGGCGCGAGGTCGCCGAGGTAGGCAAGTTGATGTGAGAGAGAGCACTGGCGAGATGAGTGATGGTTGGCGGAGTAAAGAGCTGAACGAAGGAGCGAGAGTGACGTAGCAAAGGGTTGAGAGGGGCTAGCGAAGATAGGAAATACGAAGGGGCGAGCAGGGCGAAGACACGGCGGTGAAGCCGCGGAACCAAGGGGGAACAGGATGAGCAGAACTGTTCTGGTTAATTGAGGAGGGTATGCACATCCTCCATATGTACTGCAGAACAGATAGGACAAGGAACATAGACAACGGCTTCTTTTGCACTAGCCGGACGTGCTTGCGGTGATTCCGCTTATTAGGAGATGTCTCGGTAGGAAGGCCGTTGGTCGGTTTGAGGACCGTTAACGGCTAGTGAACGATGACTGAGGTGGTCCTGACCGGAGTCGAACCATTATTGAGTACTCAGAGTATCCGAGGGGTGAGATGTACCTTGTCGGAGTCATATTTTCTGACATAGAGTGCACAGTGACCAACCAAAGGATGCATACAAAACTGACTACGACCGAATAAGTCCACTATGTGTGGTCAACATTGACAACTCATAACACGAGTCACGAAAAGTCAGAGGGAGAGACAATGGTTTAAGAAGCATATGTATTGACTAGAAAGGACAAAAAACTTCAATACGTAGTAGCACGGTGTGGCTAATATGCACACCAAACAACCAAACTAGGCATATGTCACTGATCATGACCACAGAATTTTAATATGGGTGGTCAATGTTGACCAACCATAACACGAGTCACAAACGGTCAGGAGAGGAAACAATGCTATGGGAATATCGGGTCTCAACTACCGCAGATGGCGGCTTGAGAGTTGCTTACGACTGATGTGGGCGACAAGTCACCGGTTGTTGGCCATGGGCGCGGAAATGGGCGCAGGGCTTCCTTAGGATGACAAGACGTTTCTTCAGCGTGGAGAACTCATCAGGCAGAGTTACTGATGTCAGCTGTTGGCGAAGCGGCGAGGCGCAGGACAGCGGTAGCGGTGGCAGAAGAACACGAGTCGAGGTAGTGGAGCAAGGATGATGGCAGGAGCGATGACATGGCTACGGGACTCCAGGTGATGTCGCCTGAAGCTCTGATACCATGTCAGAATAATGCAGAAGCGAGAACAGTAGCAGCAGAAGCAGGCAGAAGCATTAGAACATGAAAGTGTACGTCACCAAAGTGACGTAAGTGGGAGCGGTTCGAGGAGTTAGTCGCGGGAGCTGATAGAGACCGAGACGCGAGGCAGTCGTCGTAGGCAAGCTGGTGTGAGAGAGAGTTGGCGAGATGGTAGACGCTTGACGGAGTAAGAGGGGCTGAGCGAAGGAGCGAGAGTGACGGAGCGAAGGGATGTGAGGGTCTGGCGAAGACAGGAAATGTGAGGATGTGGCAGAGCGAAGACATGGCGGCGAAGCCACAGAACCAAGGGGGAACAGGATGGGCAGAACTGTTCTGGTTAACTTGAGAGAGAAAGAACATCCTCTGTATATACAGTTCAGAACAGGACAAACCAGTAGTAAGAACGGCTTCTTAACGCTAGCCGGACGCGTCGCGAATATGTTCGCATGTTGTTCCAACAGTCTTGGTTCTTCGTTTGATGTCGTACCGTTTCGCTTATGGCCGTTGGGTGCGGAGCAGGATTCGTGGACTTGCACCGGATGTCTTGGTGTATTTTTCCGAAGTTCAGTCCGAGGAAGTATTGTTGTTGGATTCAGGTTCAGACACACTGCTCATGACCAAAGACGTTTTGTGTGTGTGGACATCGTTCACAACTCATAATACAAGTAAAAATGGGCAGAGGGTGAAACAATGGTTTGGGAATACTTGGTATCAACTAGCAAGTACAAAAACCTTCGATAAGTGGTGGCACGGTGTGGCTACCATGCACAATGACCAACCAAAGTATTCTTGTATCACTGAATATCATAAAAAGAGTTTCACTGTGTGTTGTCAACTTTCCTTCTTACGGCTGGTGAATCGGAGCAATGGTTGAGATGTTATTCAAGCTCGAAGTTTCAAAATTCAAAATTGCATCTGCGTAAAATTTTTATGAATAAACTCAATTTGTTATCATTCATAATTTTGAAAACTACCCTTTAATCTTACACCCCCTTGTTTTATGCCCTTCACCCATAGGAACCCTTATAATGTCATTTGGACATCATATGACCACCATGCGAGTTGGCTTAGTGCTTATAGAGTTAGATTCTGGAGCGATAGGTCCTAGGTTTGAATCCTCGTATGCGCAATATACAATAGGCTCGCAACCTGGGGGGGGGGGAGGGGGGTGGCCGTGTTGTGATACCTCAACTCTACCTTTGAGCCTAAGCCATGGGGGGGGGTAGGGGGGTGTCATAATGCGGTCGTAAATCTGTCCTCCAGGTCGTCCACGGAGTATCCCTCTAGGGAGGGTGGGAGGGAGTATTCCAGTGAAGGCACCTACGCGTAACAAATCAACAAAAACCGACCTTGTGTCAAAGGGAGAAACCTTTTGCCATTTATTGACTAGCAAGTGCAAATACTTTCAACAAGTAGTGGAACAGTGTGGCTACCATGCACAATGACCAACCAGATTAGGCATGTGCCGCTTACCATGACCAAATAATTTTACTGTGTGGTCATAGTTGACAACCCATAATATGGGTCCCGAATTGTCAGAGGGGGAAACAATGGGTTGGGAATACTATATACCAACTACCAAGTACAACGACCTTCATTCAGTAGTAGCACGGTGTGGCTACCATGCACAATGACCGACCAAAGTAGGCATATGTACTGCCTTTGACCAAAGAAATCCACTGTGTGTTGTCAACGTTCACAACTCATGATACGAGTCACAATTGGTCAGAGGGGGAAACAATGGTTTGGGAATACCAAGTATCAAATAGCAAGCACAAGGGACTTCAATACGCTGTGGTACGGTGTGGAGACCATGCACGATGACCGACCAAAGTAGGCATATGTCACTGTCCATGAGCAAATAATGTCACTAAGTGTGGTAAACTTTAACAACTCATAACACGAGTCACAAATGGTCAGAGGGGAAAACAATGGGTTGGGAACACTAGTTATCAACTAGCAAGTACAAAGACATTCAATAAGCAGTGGCACGGTACGGCTAGCGTGCACACTGACCAACCAAAGGATGCATACGTCACTGACTACGACCGAATAAGTCCACTATGTGTGGTCAACATTGACAACTCATAACACGAGTCACAAATGGGATGAGGGAGAAACAATAGTTTAAGAAGCATATGTATTGACTAGAAAGGACCAAGAACTTCAATACGTAGTGGCACAGGGTGGCTAATATGCACACCAAACAACCAAACTAGGCATATGTCACTGATCATGACCACAGAATTTCAATATGGGTGGTCAATGTTGACCAACCATAACACGAGTCACAAACGGTCAGGAGAGGAAACAATGCTATGGGAATATCGGTTCTCAACTACCAAGTACAACGACCTTCATTCAGTAGTAGCACGGTGTGACTACCATGCACAATGACCGACCAAAGAAGGCATATGTGCTGCCTTTGACCAAAGAAATCCGCTTTGTGTGGTCAACGTTGACAACTCATAATACGAGTCACAAATGGTCAGAGGGGGAAAAATGGTTTGGGAACACCAAGTAACAAATAGCAAGCACAAGGGGCTTCAATACACTGTGGCACGGTCTGGAGACCATGCACGATGACCAACGAAAGTAGGCATATGTCACTGACCATGCCCAAATAATGTCACTAAGTGTGGTAAACATTGACAACTCATAACACGAGTCACAAATGGTCAGAGTGGTAGATAATGAGTTGTGAATACTAGGTATCGACTAGCAAGTACAAATACATTCAATATGTAGTGGTACAATGTGGCTTCAATGCACAGTGACCAACCAAAGTATGCATATGTCACTAACCATGACCAACAAGTTTCACTTCATGTGGTCAACGTTGAAAACGCATAACACGAGTCACAAACGGTCAGAGGGGAAAACAATGGGTTGGGAACACTAGTTATCAACTAGCAAGTACAAAGAACTTCAACAAACATGGCACGGTATGGCTAGCGTGCACAGTGACCAACCAACGGATGGATACGTCACTGACTACGACTGAATACATCCACTATGTGAGGTCAACATTGACAACTCATAACACGAGTCACAAATGGTCAGAGGGAGAGACAATGGTTTGGGAAGCCTATGTATTGACAAGGAAGGACAGGGAACTTTGATACGTAGTGGCACGGTGTGGCTAATATGCACACCAAACAACCAAACTAGGCATATGTCACTGATCATGACCAGAGATTTTAAATATGGGTGGTCAACGTTGACCAACCATAACACGAGTCACAAATGGTCAGGAGAGGAAACAATGCTATGGGAATATTGGTTTTCAACTACCAAGTACAACGACTTTCAGGCAGTTGTAGCACGGTGTGGCTACCATGCACAATGACCGACCAAAGTAGGCATATGTACTACCTTTGACCAAAGAAATCCGCTGTGTGTGGTCAACATTTACAACTCATAATACGAGTCACAAATGCTCAGAGGGGGAAACAATGGTTTGGGAACACCATGTATCACATAGCAAGCACAAGGAGCTTCAATACGTTGTGGCACGGTGTGGAGACCATGCACGATGACCAACCAAAGTAGGCATATGTCACTGACCATGACCAAATAATGTCACTAAGTGTGGTAAACTTTGACAACTCACAACACGTGTCACAAATGGTCAGGGTGGAAGATAATGGTTTGTGAATACTAGTTATCTACTAGAAAGTACAAATACGTTCAATATGTAGTGGCACAATGTGGCTTCAATGCACAGTGACCAACCAAAGTATGCATATGTCACTGACCATGACAAAAGAATTTCACTTCATGTGGTCAACGTTGAAAACGCATAACACGAGTCACAAATGGTCAGAGGGGAAAACAATGGGTTGGGAACATCAGTTGTCAACTAGCAAGTACAAAGACCTTCAACAAGCAGTGGCACGGTATGGCTAGCGTACACAGCGACCAACCAAAGGATGCATACGTCACTGACTACGACCGAATAAGTCCACTATCTGTGGTCACCATTGACAACTCATAACACGAGTCACAAATGGTCAGAGGGAGAGACAATGATTTGGGAAGCCTATGCATTGACTATAAAGGACGAAGAACTTCAATACGCAGTGGCACGGTGTGGCTAATATGCACACCAAACAACCAAACTAGGCATATGTCACTGATCATGACCAGAGAATTTCAATATGGGTGGTCAACGTTGACCAACCATAACACGAGTCACAAATGGTCAAGACAGGAAACAATGCTATGGGAATATTGGTTCTCAACTACCAAGTATAACGACCTTCAGTCAGTAGTAGCACGGTGTGGCTACCATGCACAATGACCGACCAAAGTAGGCATATGTACTGCCTTTGACCAAAGAAATCCGCTGTGTGTGGTCAATGTTGACAACTCATAATATGAGTCACAAATGGTCAGAGGGGTAAACAATGGTTTGGGAACACCAAGTATCAAATAGCAAGCACAAGGGGCTTCAATACATTGTGGCACGGTGTGTAGACCATGCACGATGACCAACCAAAGTAGGCATATGTCACTGACCATGAGCAAATAATGTCACTAAGTGTGGTAAACTTTGACAACTCATAACACGAGTCACAAATGGTCAGGGTGGAAGATAATGGTTTGTGCATACTAGTTATCAACTAGCAAGTACAAATACATTCAATATGTAGTGGCACACTGTGGCTTCAATGCACAGTGACCAACAAAAGTATGCATATGTCACTAACCATGACCAACAAATTTCACTTCATGTGGTCAACGTTGAAAACGCATAACACGAGTCACAAATCGTCAGAGGGGAAAACAATGGGTTGGGAACACTAGTTATCAACTAGCAAGTACAAAGACCTTCAACAAGCAGTGGCACGGTATGGCTAGCGTGCACAGTGACCAACCAAAGGATGCATACGTCACTGACTACGACCGAATAAGTCCACTATGTGTGGTCAATATTGAAAACTCATAACACGAGTCACAAATGGTCAGAGGGAAAGACAATGGTTTGGCAAGCCTATGTATTGGCTAGAAAGGACAAAGAGCTTCAATACGCAGTGGCACGGTGTGGCTAATATGCACACCAAACAATCAAACTAGGCATATGTCACTGATCATGACCAGAGAATTTCAATATGGGTGGTCAACGTTGACCAACCATAACACGAGTCACAAACGGTTAGGAGAGGAAACAATGCTATGAGAATATCGGTTCTCAACTACCAAGTACAACGACCTTCAGTCAGTAGTAGCACGGTGTGGCTACCATGCACAATGTCCGACCAAAGTAGGTATATGTACTGCGTTTGACCAAAGAAATCCGCTGTGTGTGGTCAACGTTGACAACTCATAATACGAGTCACAAATGGTCAGAGGGGGGAAACATTGGTTTGGAGACACCAAGTGTCAGAAACCGGCCCCCGGGCGGAGGCAGTTCCAACGTGCCCTGACTGGCCTTCTACATTCATGGCTATGTTTTGTGCAGGTTCTGAGTCTGAGCGTGAGCTTTCCGGTCGCCTCACGCTATGTTTGTGGCAGTTGAAGACAAGTGCGAGACAGTCACTTTTGCGAAGGGAAGAATGCGATTTTGCATTAGTTTTTTAACATGGACATGATTTGAACATTTGTAGGGCTAGTCATGAGCTCTCCAATGCACCAAACGGTGCGCAATTCGGATCACCGTAGCTCCCGCTATGTCATCCGAAGCGCAGCACCCCAAATCAGCCGCTCAGTCGGCGGCGCGCACCACGTCGCCCGCCGAGGCGCCCTCACACATCAAGGACCCATCAAAACGCCATTCCGGAGGCGCAGATGTCCCTACGCGTAGTGGCGGCGCCCCTCGCGCCTTTGGGGTCTGTTTTGATGAGTTAATCATCGAGTTTGGTGATGGGGATCGATGTTGGTCGAAACCTGTTCGCGGACCTCCAGTCGGAATTTTGACGAAGTCCCCGAGTAACAAACTGTAATACTGAGTTTCGGACTCCGAGCCAGGATTTTGGCTAAGTCCCTCAGTAACAAACTGCACTCCTGAAATCCGGCGGATCATCCACCGGACGCCTCGGCAGACCTTCCGGAGCAAAATCCCCAGATGGCATTTTGTCACTCGTTCCGGTCGATTATTCACCGGAAGTCGAACCGCGGCCGGCTCCCAAAACCGCCGCGCACACCCCAACTTTGGAAGCCCATATCTCCCTCGATACTTGTCCGATTCCGGTGAAACAACTTCCACCGGATTCAGCAACTCATCAACTTTCAGGGGCAATCCTGCATTTCAGGATCCGAGCAATCCTCGAGTCGCCTGATACGTCGACAAGGAATTTCCTCTCTGGCGGCTCGTCGGTGCCTCCCGGCGCCGCACTTGGGCATGCAGAGGGGCAAATCTTCAACATTCTCCCCCTAGCACCTGCCATGCCCGCTGCTCCTGCCTGCTCTCGCTCATCTTCCGCTGCGCCCTCCAGCCCATCATAGCTGGTCATCCCAAGTCCGGCCACGCTCAATGCGTGCCGGTCCACGGGTTGCGCTTTGGTCAAGCAATCCGCAAGCTTGTTGTACGTGCTGCAGTGTTGCAGCACCAGCTGCCCCTTTTCAACCATGTCCCGTGCGTAATGATAACGCACGTCAATGTGCTTCGTCCTCCTGTGCTGCGTCGGGTTGTTGGTCAGCGAGATTGAGCCAGTGTTGTCCTCTTGCACCACCGTAGGCTCCTGCTACGGCACGCCCAGCTCCCCCAGCAACCTGCGGAGCCACACCGCCTCCTTGACCGCCTCAGCCAGTGCGATGTACTCAGCTTCCACTGTGGAGGTGGCGACGCAGTCTTGCTTTCTGCTGCACCACGAGACCGCTGCACCAGCGAGGAAGAACACGTAGCCGGATGTGGACTTCCGCTTGTCCACATCACCAGCGTAGTCTGCATCCGTGTAGCAGACCAGACGCAAAGGGTCCGCCCGCCCCTTGCCGTCGAACCTCAAGCACGCATGCCGCGTCGCTTGCAGGTAGCGGAGGATGCGCTTGACCGCCTGCCAGTGTAGTGGCCCTGGATCGGCCACGTACCTGATCACTTGGCCCACCCCGTAGGCCAGGTCTGGTCGATTCGCCACCATGGCGTACATGAGGCTGCCCACCGCCGATTGGTAGGGCACCCCTGCCATATCCTCCCGCTCTTCTTTTGTTTGTGGCGCCATTGCCGCACTCAGTTCACAGGTCATGGAGACCGGACTGCCAACTGGTTTGTAGTCCTCCATGCCGTACCGCTTCAGCACCTCGGCCACGTATTTGGCCTGTCCCAGCTCAAGCGTGTGCGCCCTCCGGTTCCGCGTAATGCTCACCCCGAGGTAGTACTCCAGCTCCCCCATGTCCAACATCTGGAATCTGCTGCTCAGCTGCTCTTTCAGCTGCTGTAGGCTCGGCAGATCCGTCGAGCACAAAATCAGGTCGTCCACGTAGAGTGCGACGATCTGATGGAGCTGTTTGTCGCGCCGCACGTACACGCTGTGATCCGCCTCACAGCGCTTGAAGCCGAGTTGTGCCATGAAGCTGTCCATCTGTTGGTACCAGCATCTGGGCGGCTGTTTTAGCCCGTACAAGGACTTCCGCAGCTTACACACCTTGCCCTCCGGCGCCTCCACCCCCTCCGGCACCTCCATGTAGATCTCTTTGTCTATGATGCCGTTGAGGAAGGCCGTCTTTACGTCCATTTGGTGGAGCTCCATGTCCTTCGCGGCCGCAAGGATCGCCCAGATGCTTGTGAACTTGGCAACGGGAGCAAACGTCTCATCGTAGTGCTCCCCCTTACGCTGTGCGTACCCTTTCGCCACCAGCCGCGCCTTGTACTTGTCAACCACACCTTCCTTTGTGAACTTGGTCTTGAAGACCCACTTTGAGTCGATGACCTTGGCATCTTTCGGCCTGTCAACCAGCTCCCACGTATCGTTTTCCGTGATGGACGCCAGCTCAGATTTGATGGCTGCGTCCTATTGATCCCCTTCAGGTCGTGCAAGCGCCTCTTGCACGGTAGTCGGCTCCGTTGATGCAGCCAGCATGCACCGCGTCATGCCAATCCATCGACCGGTGCTTGCGTCGAAGCGCTTCCCCGCTTTTTGCTGCCTCCCGCTACGGCGCGGTAGTTTTGGTGGCGCATCGTCGCTCTGCTGCGATCCTTCCGACTCAGCATGCTCCGGTGAATCATCGACCGGACGGCTCCCCGAGGATCTCTCCCGTTCCGGCGAAACATCACCCGGACGGACGGCGCGTTTAGTGGATTTTCCACCAACGCCCGTTGCACACTCTGCCGGGAGTGCGCGCCTTGGCACCCTTGGTGCCTCATCCGCCGGATCCTTCCGGTGGATCTCCTCATCAGCTTGATCGTCATCAGAGTCCTCCGCTTCGGCTGCCACCGCTGGTGCACCGTCACGCTCTGATGCCGCATCCTCAACTTTGGCATCCGCCGGCTCCTTCTCGTAGTCAAGGAGCTGGAACCACTCCCCCGTCTTTGGGGAGTCCACCACGCCCACTTCGTTGCTGCTGACGTAACTTTGCTGCTCGTCAAACTTGACGTCTCGGCTGCGGATTATCTCCCCCTTGCGCATGTCGTAGAGCCTGTACGCTTTATGCGCGCTCTCATCGCCAAGGAAGAGATACGAATTTGCCCGCGGCTCCAGCTTGCTGTCGCGCCTCTGCGCAGCCTGCACCATCGCGTGCGCCTTGCACCCGAATACTTTCAGGTGTGCCACACTTGGCTTGCGCCCGCTCCAAACCTCCTGCGGCGTCTTCCAGCCGCTCTTCCCCTTCAGCACCACTGTAGGAGTGAGGTTGATGGTGTAGCTTGCCGTACGCACAGCTTCCGCCCAGAAGCTCCTCGGCAATTGCGCATCCACCAACATGGTCCGTACCATGTTCAGCAGCGTCTGGTTTGCCCGCTCCGCCACGCCATTTGACTGAGGCGAATACGGCGTAGTTTGTTGCCATTTTATGCCCTGCTGCTTCATCCACCCGCTACAGCCCACATACTCTCCGCCGTTGTCGTTGCGTAGCGCTCTGACCTTCCGGCCAGTCTGCCTCTCCACCGCGGTGACATACTCCTTCAGCCGGTCCAGGACCTCGCCTTTCCGCTTCATGAAGTACACGAAGAGTTTTCTGCTGTAGTCATCAATGAAGGTGACAAAGAAACGCGCACCGCTCTTTGACGCCGTCTTGAATGGTCCGCACACGTCGCTGTGCACGACCTCTAGCAGGTCCAAGGCGCGATTCACGTTCTCGTTAAACGGTTTGCGCCGTGCCTTGCCCAAAATGCAAGGCTCGCACTTTTTGTGCACTGCTGCATCTGTCGCCTCTTCCGCACCGTCCATGACGAGGCCGCGTACCAGCTCGCGCTTCGCCATCTCCTTCACGACTGCGGGTGAGGAATGCCCCAGTCGTCGGTGCCAGAGCTCCAGATCAGCTCCCCCTCCTTTGGCCAGGTTGACGGTGCGTTCTTGCGAATCTGCTGAATCTGTCGCCGCGGGGATCACCTTGGTCTCCACGATGTAGAGGCCTCCCTCGCGCTTAGCCTCCAGCACGGTCGCGCCGCCACCGTCCTTCCGCACGACTGCCCCTCTTCTCCTGAAGAGCACCTCGTACCCCTTGTCAGTCAGGCGGCTGACACTTAGGATGTCAGCCAAACCAGGTACGTGCTGCACGTTCTTGATCACGCGTTGCACCCGCTTCCCACCAACCACCACCTCCACGTCCACGTCTCCTTGGCCAGCCGCCGGCTCGACCTTGTCGTTCGCGACCACCATGGACTTGCTGGACTTGGTGTAGTCGATGAACCCGACCTTCTCGACCTGGGTATGCTCCTCGGCTCCGGAGTCAAGGCATCGCCGGTTAGCCTTCTTGAGGTAGTAGTTCTGACTGCCGTTGAGGAGCGCATTCTTGCCTTTGGCATCCTTGCCGCCGGCCTTTGCCTCCTCGGTGCACTCACGGGCCCAGTGGCCCTCCTTGCTGCAATTGCGGCACGCACACCCTTCTTGGCGCCCTTCTTGCCGTCGCCATGTCCGCCACCTCCTTTGCCCCCACTTCCGCCACCACGCGTTTTGGTGACGAGGGCCGATGAGGAAGACGAGGACTCCCCGCAGCTCCGTCGCTGCGCCTCGTTGCGGATGTACTCTGCGACCGCGCCATAGGTGAGCTTGTCCTCTGCCCATCCTCCCAAGACTGTGATGAGAGGGCTCCAACTGTTAGGAAGGGCCATGAGGAGGGCCATCGCCTGCAGCTGCGTGTCGATCTTCCACCCCACGTCGTTGCACTGTGAGGCGAGCGACTCGATCTGCTGCATGGCGGTGATGACATCATCTCCCTCCTCGATTCTCACCGTCAGGAGTCGCTTCATGGAAACGATTTTGTTCGCCAACGACTTGGATTGATGGATGGTGCAAAGTTTTTGCCAAGCCTCGGCTGCCAGCTTGCAGCCTTGGAAGTAGCCCCACTGCGACTCAGCTGTCCCGGACACCAGCAGCATGAGCGCCTCCGTGTTCTTCTTTGCGAAGGCCTCCTTCTGCGCTTCCGTCACTGTCGCTTCGTCGAGGACTTCGGTTCCCAACATGACCTGCAGCACACCCTTATGCGCGAGGTGGATCTCGAAGTGCCACCTCCATAGCCCAAAGCCAGGGCCGCCCGCATACTTCTGGATGGCCTGTGTCTCCTTCTGCGCCATTGCGCAGTCTTCAACTCCGGGACCTCAGAGTTTGACGGCGATGTCATCCCCGACGACAATCCCGTCCGCCGCGAAAGCCGTGAGCGTTGTGTAGACCGGTCAGGGCTATGGGCCCATAACCCTTTGTCACAAACCGGCCCCCGGGCGGAGGCAGTTCCAACGTGCCCTGACTGGCCTTCTACATTCACGGCTATGTTTTGTGCAGGTTCTGAGTCTGAGCGTGAGCTTTCCGGTCGCCTCACGCTATGTTTGTGGCAGTTGAAGACAAGTGCGAGACAGTCACTTTTGCGAAGGAAAGAACGCGATTTTGCATTAGTTTTTGAACATGGACATGATCTGAACATTTGTAGGGCTAGTCATGAGCTCTCCAACGCACCAAACCGTGCGCGATTCGGATCACCGTAGCTCCCGCTACGTCATCCGAAGCGCAGCACCCCAAATCAGCCGCTCAGTCGGCGGCGCGCACCACGTCGCCCGCCGAGGCGCCCTCACACATCAAGGACCCATCAAAACGCCATTCCGGAGGCGCAGATGTCCCTACGCGTAGTGCCGGCGCCCCTCGTGCCTTTGCGGTCTGTTTCGATGAGTTAATCATCGAGTTTGGTGATGGGGATCGATGTGGGTCGAAACCTGTTCGCGGACCTCCAGTCGGAATTTTGACGAAGTCCCCGAGTAACAAACTGTAATACTGAGTTTCGGACTCCGAGCCAGGATTTTGGCTAAGTCCCTCAGTAACAAACTGCACTCCTGAAATCCGGCGGATCATCTACCGGACGCCTCGGCAGTAAGGCTGTAAGCCAAAATCCGGGACTCGCAAGTCGGACTCGCAAATCCGAGTCCGGACCCAGACTCGCAAGTCCAAATCCAGGGTCCAGAACTGACCTGGACTCGCAAATCTCACTTTGAGCTCCAACAACGAGAAAACGACGACAAAGAGGGGATCATTGTAGGTTACATGAATACAATTATGGGTTAAGTTCCTTCTCTATTAGTTACATGTTGAGTTCACATGACTTTAGAGTCACAAATTTCAAAGACACATTGATTACAACCCTGTTTTATTACATGATGTACCAGACTCGCAATTCTTGCTCACCAAACTCGCAAATCCAAGACACTAGACTCGCAAGTCTGGGACTCGCGAGTCCGAGTCTCAGACTCGCAAATCCGAGTCTGGCACTGGACTCGGACTCGCAAGTAAGGTTCCAGGCTCAGAATCGAGGTTCCAGACTCGCGAACACCCTTACTCGGCAGACCTTCCGGAGCAAAATCCCCAGATGGAATTTTGTTACTCGTTCCGGTCGATTATTTACCGGAAGTCGAACCGCGGCCGGCTCCCAGAACCGCCGCGCACACCCCAACTTTGGAAGCCCATATCTCCCTCGATACTTGTCCGATTCCGGTGAAACAACTTCCACCGGATTCAGCAACTCGTCAACTTTCAGGGGCAATCCTGCATTTCAGGATCCGAGCAATCCTCAAGTCGCCTGATCCCTCGACAAGGAATTTCCTCTCTCTGGCGGCTCGTCGGCGCCTCCCGGTGCCGCACTTGGGCATGCAGAGGGGCAAATCTTCAACACCAAGCATCACATAGCAAGCACAAGGGGCTTCAATACGTTGTAGCACGGTGTGGAGACCATGCACGATGACCAACCAAAGTAGGCATATGTCACTGACCATGACCAAATAATGTCACTAAGTGTGGTAAACTTTGACAACTCACAACACGAGTCACAAATGGTCAAGGTGGAAGGTAATGGTTTGTGAATACTAGTTATCTACTAGCAAGTACAAATACCTTCAATATATAGTGGCACAATGTGGCTTCAAAGCACAGTGACCAACCAAAGTATGCATATGTCACTGACCATGACGAAAGAATTTCACTTCATGTGGTCAACGTTGACAACGCATAACACGAGTCACAAATGGTCTGAGAGAAAAACAATGGGTTGGGAACACTAGCAAGTACAAAGACCTTCGACAAGCAGTGGTACGGTATGGCTAGCGTGCACAG
Organism: Penium margaritaceum; assembly: GCA_023375785.1. Classification (NCBI taxonomy): domain Eukaryota; kingdom Viridiplantae; phylum Streptophyta; class Zygnematophyceae; order Desmidiales; family Peniaceae; genus Penium; species Penium margaritaceum. Next base: position 296,779 of record SZWC01000627.1, on the reverse strand, counting down.
TGACCAACCAAAGGATGCATACGTCACTGACTACGACCAAACAAGTCCACTACGTGTGGTCAACATTGAAAACTCATAACACGAGTCACAAATGGTTAGAGGGAGAGACAATGGTTTAAGAAGCATATGTATTGACTAGAAAGGACAAGGAACTTCAATACGTAGTGGCACGGTGTGGCTAATATGCACACCAAACAACTAAACTAGGCATATGTCACTGATCATGACCACAAAATTTCAATATGGGTGGTCAATGTTGACCAGCCATAACACGAGTCACAAACGGTCAGGAGAGGAAACAATGCTATGGGAATATCGGTTCTCAACTACCAAGTACAACGACCTTCATTCAGCAGTAGCACGGTGTGGCTACCATGCACAATGACCGACGAAAGTAGGCATATGTACTGCCTTTGACCAAAGAAATCCGCTGTGTGTTGTCAACGTTGACACGTCATAACACAAGTCACAAATGGTCAGAGGGGGAAACAATGGTTTGGGAACACCAAGTATCAAATAGCAAGCACAAGGGACTTCAGTACGCTGTGGCACGGTGTGGAGACCATGCACGATGACCAACCAAAGTAGGCATATGTCACTGACCATGACCAAATAATGTCACTGAGTGTGGTAAATTTTGACAACTCATAACACAAGTCACAAATGGTCAGGGCGGAAGATAATGGTTTGTGCATACTAGTTATCGACTACCAAGTACAAACGGCTTCAATATATAGTGGCACAATGTGGCTTCAATGCACAGTGACCAACCAAAGTATGCATATGTCACTAACCATGACCAACCAATTTCACTTCATGTGGTCAACGTTGCAAACGCATAACACGAGTCACAAGTACAAATACCTTCAACAAGCAGTGGCACGGTATGGCTAGCGTGCACACTGACCAACCAAAGGATGCATACGTCACTGACTACGACCGAATACGTCCACTATGTGTGGTCAACATTGACAACTCATAACACGAGTCACAAATGGTCAGAGGGAGAAACAATAGTTTAAGAAGCATATGTATTGACTAGAAAGGACAAGGAACTTCAATACGTAGTGGCAAGGTGTGGCTAATATGCACACCAAACAACCAAACAAGGCATATGTCACTGATCATGACCAGAGACATTCAATATGGGTGGTCAACGTTGACCAACCATAACACGAGTCACAAACGGTCAGCAGAGGAAATAATGCTATGGGGATATCGGGTCTCAACTACCAAGTACAATGACTTTCAGTCAGTAGCAGCACGGTTTGGCTACCATGCACAATGACCGACAAAAGTAGGCATATGTACTGCCTTTAACCAAAGAAATCCGTTGTGTCTGGTCAACGTTTACAACTCATAATACGAGTAACAAATGGTCAGAGGGGGAAACAATGGTTTGGGAACACCATGTATCACATAGAAAGCACAAGGGGCTTCAATACGTTGTGGCACGGTGTGGAGACCATGCACGATGACCAACCAAAGTAGGCATATGTCAATGACCATGACAAAATAATGTCACTAAGTGTGGTAAACTTTGACAACTCACAACACGAGTCACAAATGGTCAAGGTGGAAGGTAATGGTTTGTGAATACTAGTTATTGACTAGCAAGTACAAATACCTTCCATATGTAGTGGCACAATGTGGCTTCAATGCACAATGACCAACCAAAGTATGCATATGTCACTGACCACGCTGAAAGATTTTCACTTCATGTGGTCAACGTTGAAAACGCATAACACGAGTCACAAATGGTCAGACGGGAAACCAATGGGTTGGGAACATCAGTTATCAACTAGCAAGTACAAAGACCTTCAACAAGTAGTGGCACGGCATGGCTAGCGTGCACAGTGACCAACCAAAGGATGCATATGTCATTTACTACGACCGAATAAGTCCACTATGTGTGGTCAACATTGACAACTCATAACACCAGTCACAAATGGTCAAAGGGAGAAACAATGATTTGGGAAGCCTATGTATTGACTAGAAAGGACGAAGAACTTCAATACGTAGTGGAACGGTGTGGCTAATATGCACACCAAACAACCAAACTAGGCATATGTCACTGATCATGACCACAGAATTTCAATACGGGTGGTCAGTGTTGACCAACCATAACACGAGTCACAAACGGTCATGAGAGGAAACAATGCTATGGGAATATCGGATCTCAACTACCAAGTACAACGACCTTCGGTCTGTAGTAGCACGGTGTGACTACCATGCACAATGACCGACGAAAGTAGGCATATGTACTGCCTTTGACCAAAGAAATCCGCTGTGTGTGGTCAACGTTGACAACTCATAATACGAGTCACAAATGGTCAGAGGGGAAAACAATGGTTTGGAAACACCATGTATCACATAGCAAGCACAAGGGGCTTCAATACGTTGTGGCACGGTGTGGAGACCATGCACGATGACCAACCAAAGTAGCCATATGTCACTGACCATGAGCAAATAATGTCACTACGTGTGGTAAACTTTGACAACTCATAACACGAGTCACAAATGGTCAGAGGGGAAAACAATGGGTTGGGAACACTAGTTATCAACTAGCAAGTACAAAGACCTTCAACAAGCAGTGGCACGGTATGGCTAGTGTGCACAGTGACAAACCAAAGGATGCATACGTCACTGACTACGACCGAATAAGTCCACTATGTGTGGTCAACATTGACAACTCATAACACGAGTCACAAATGGTAAGAGGGAGAGACAACGGTTTAAGAAGCATGTGTATTGACTAGAAAGAACAAAAAACTTCAATACTTAGTGGCACGGTGTGGCTAATATGCATACCAAATAACCAAACTAGGCATATGTCACTGATCATGACCACAAAATTTCAATGCGGGTGGTCAATGTTGACCAACCATATCACGAGTCACAAACGGTCATGAGAGGAAACAATGCCATGGGAAAATCGGTTCTCAACTACCAAGTACAACGACCTTCAGTCAGTACTAGCACGGTGTGACTACCATGCACAATGACCGACCAAAGTAGGCATATGTACTGCCTTTGACCAAAGAAATCCGCTGTGTGTGGTCAACGTTGACAACTCATAATACGAGTCACAAATGGTCAGGGTGGAAGATAATGGTTTGTGCATACTAGTTATCGACTAGCAAGTACAAATACCTTCAATATGTAGTGGCACAATGTGGCTTCAATGCACAGTGACCAACCAAAGTATGCATATGTCACTAACCATGACCAACAAATTTCACTTCATGCGGTCAACGTTGAAAACGCATAACACGAATCACAAATGGTCAGAGGGGAAAACAATGGGTTGGGAACACTAGTTATCAACTAGCAAGTACAAACACATTCAACAAGTAGTGGCACGGTATGGCTAGCGTGCACAGTGACAAACCAAAGGATGCATACGTCACTGACTACGACCGAATAAGTCCACTATGTGTGGTCAACATTGACAACTCAAAACACCAGTCACAAATGGTCAGAGGGAGAAACAATGATTTGCGAAGCCTATGTATTGACTAGAAAGGACGAAGAACTTCAATACCCAGTGGCACGGTGTGGCTGATGTGCACACCAAACAACCAAACTAGGCATATGTCACTGATCATGACCAGAGAATTTCAATATGGTTGGTCAACGTTGACCAACCATAACACGAGTCACAAATGGTGAGGACAGGAAACAATGCTATGGGAATATCGGTTCTCAACTACCAAGTATAACGACCTTCAGTCAGTAGTAGCACGGTGTGACTACCATGCATAATGACCGACCAAAGTAGGCATATGTACTGCCTTTGACCAAAGAAATCCGCTGTGTGTGGTCAACGTTGACAACTCATAATACGAGTCACAAATGGTCAGAGGGGGAAACAATGGTTTGGGAACACCAAGTATCACATAGCAAGCACAAGGGGCTTCAATACACTGTGGCACGGTATGGAGACCATGCACGATGACCAACCAAAGTAAACATATGTCACTGATCATGAGAAAATAATGTCACTACGTGTGGTAAACTTTGACAACTCATAACACGAGTCACAAATGGTCAGGGTGGAAGATAATGGTTTGTGCATACTAGGTATCGACTAGCAAGTACAAATACATTCAATATGTAGTGGCACAATGTGGCTTCAATGCACAGTGACCAACCAAAGTATGCATATGTCACTAACCATGACCAACAAATTTCACTTCATGTGGTCAACGTTGAAAACGCATAACACGAGTCACAAATGGTGAGAGGGGAAAACAATGGGTTGGAAACACTATTTTTCAACTAGCAAGTACAAAGACCTTCAACAAGCAGTGCCACGGTATGGCTAGCGTGCACAGTGACCAACCAAAGGATGCATACGTCACTGACTACGACCGAATAAGTCCACTATGTATGGTCAACATTGACAACTCATAACACGAGTCACAAATGGTCAGAGGTAGAGACAATGGTTTAAAAAGAATATGTATTGACTAGAACGGACAAAGAACTTCAATACGTAGTGGCACAGTGTGGCTAATATACACACCAAACAACCAAACTAGGCATATGTCACTGATCATGACCACAGAATTTCAATACGGGTGGTCAATGTTGACCAACCATAACACGAGTCACAAACGGTCATGAGAGGAAACAATGCTATGGGAATATTGGATCTCAACTACCAAGTACAAAGACCTTCAGTCAGAAGTAGCACGGTGTGACTACCATGCACAATGACCGACCAAAGTAGGCATATGTACTGCCTTTGACCAAAGAAATCCGCTGTGTGTGGTCAATGTTGACAACTCATAATACGAGTCACAAATGGTCAGAGGGGGAAACAATGGTTTGGGAACACCAAGTATCACATAGCAAGCACAAGGGGCTTCAATACGATGTGGCACGGTGTGGAGACCATGCACGATCACCAACCAAAGTAGGCATATGTCACTGACCATGAGCAAATAATGTCACTACGTGTGGTAAACTTTGACAACTCATAACACGAGTCACAAATGGTCAGGGTGGAAGATAATGGTTTGTGCATACTAGTTATCGACTAGCAAGTACAAATACATTCAATATGTAGTGGCACAATGTGGCTTCAATGCACAGTGACCAACCAAAGTAGGCATATGTACTGCCTTTGACCAAAGAAATCCACTGTGTGTGGTCAATGTTGACCAACCATATCACGAGTCACAAACGGTCAGGACAGGAAGCAATGCTATGGAATATTGGGTCTCAACTACCAAGTACAACGACCTTCAGTCAGTACTAGCACGGTGTGACTACCATGCACAATGACCGACCAAAGTAGGCATATGTACTGCCTTTGACCAAAGAAATCCACTGTGTGTGGTCAATGTTGACCAACCATATCACGAGTCACAAACGGTCAGGACAGGAAGCAATGCTATGGAATATTGGGTCTCAACTACCAAGTACAACGACCTTCAGTCAGTACTAGCACGGTGTGACTACCATGCACAATGACCGACCAAAGTAGGCATATGTACTGCCTTTGACCAAAGAAATCCACTGTGTGTGGTCAATGTTGACCAACCATATCACGAGTCACAAACGGTCAGGACAGGAAGCAATGCTATGGAATATTGGGTCTCAACTACCAAGTACAACGACCTTCAGTCAGTACTAGCACGGTGTGACTACCATGCACAATGACCGACCAAAGTAGGCATATGTACTGCCTTTGACCAAAGAAATCCACTGTGTGTGGTCAATGTTGACCAACCATATCACGAGTCACAAACGGTCAGGACAGGAAGCAATGCTATGGAATATTGGGTCTCAACTACCAAGTACAACGACCTTCAGTCAGTACTAGCACGGTGTGACTACCATGCACAATGACCGACCAAAGTAGGCATATGTACTGCCTTTGACCAAAGAAATCCGCTGTGTGTGGTCAACGTTGACAACTCATAATACGAGTCACAAATGGTCAGAGGGGGAAACAATGGTTTGGGAACACCAAGTATCACATAGCAAGCACAAGGGGCTTCAATACGCTATGGCATGGTGTGGATACCATGCACGATGACCAACCAAAGTAGGCATGTCACTGACCATGACCAAGTAATGTCACTGAGTGTGGTAAACTTTGACAACTCATAACACGAGTCACAAATGGTCAGGGTGGAAGATAATGGTTTGTGCATACTAGTTATCGACTAGCAAGTACAAATACCTTCAATATTTAGTGGCACAATGTGGCTTCAATGCACAGTGACCAACCAAAGTATGCATATGTCACTAACCATTACCAACAAATTTCACTTCATGTGGTCTACGTTGAAAACGCATAACACGAGTCACAAATGGTCAGAAGGGAAAACAATGGGTTGGGAACACTACTTATCAACTAGCAAGTACAAAGACCTTCAACAAGCAGTGCCACGGTATGGCTAGCGTGCACAGTGACCAACCAAAGGATGCATACGTCATAGACTACGACCGAATAAGTCCACTATGTGTGGTCAACATTGACAACTCATAACACGAGTCACAAATGGTCAGAGGGAGAGACAACGGTTTAAGAAGCATGTGTATTGACTAGAAAGGACAAAGAACTTCAATACGTAGTGGCACGGTGTGGCTAATATGCATACCAAATAACCAAACTAGGCATATGTCACTGATCATGACCACAGAATCTCATTACGGGTGGTCAATGTTGACCAGCCATATCACGAGTTACAAACGGTCATGAGAGGAAACAATGCTATGGGAAAATCGGTTCTCAACTACCAAGTACAACGACCTTCAGTCAGTAGTAGCACGGTGTGACTACAATGCACAATGACCGACCAAAGTAGACATATGTGCTGCCTTTGACAAAAGAAATCCGCTGTGTGTGGTCAACGTTGACAACTCATAATACGAGTCACAAATGGTCAGAGGGGGAAACAATGGTTTGGGAACACCAAGTATCACATAGCAAGCACAAGGGGCTTCAATACGCTATGGCACGGTGTGGATACCATGCACGATGACCAACTAAAGTAGGCATGTCACTGACCATGACCAAATAATGTCACTGGGTGTGGTAAAATTTGACAACTCATAACACGAGTCACAAATGGTCAGGGTGGAAGATAATGGTTTGTGAATACTAGGTATGGACTAGCAAGTACAAATACCTTCAATATGTAGTGGTACAATGTGGCTTCAATGCACAGTGACCAACCAAAGTATGCATATGTCACTAACCATGACCAACAAATTTCACTTCATGTGGTCAACGTTGAAAACGCATCACACGAGTCACAAATGGTCAGAGGGGAAAATAATGGGTTGGGAACACTAGTTATCAACTAGCAAGTACAAACACATTCAACAAGCAGTGGCATGGTATGGCTAGCGTGCACAGTGACCAACCAAAGGATGCATACGTCACGGACTACGACCGAATAAGTCCACTATGTGTGGTCAACATTGACAACTCATAACACGAGTCACAAATGGTCAGGGTGGAAGATAATGGTTTGTGCATACTAGTTATTGACTAGCAAGTACAAATACCTTCAATATGTAGTGGCACAATGTGGCTTCAATGCACAGTGGCCAACCAAAGTATGCATATGTCACTAACCATGACCAAAAAAGTACACTTTATGTGGTCAACGTTGAAAACGCTTAACACGAGTCACAAATGGTCAGAGGGGAAAACAATGGGTTGGGAACACTAGTTATCAACTAGCAAGTTCAAAGACCTTCAACAAGTAGTGGCACGGTATGGCTATCGTGCACAGTGACCAACCAAAGGATGCATACGTCACTGACTACGACCGAATAAGTCCACTATGTGTGGTCAACATTGACAACTCATAACACGAGTCACAAATGGTCAGAGGGAGAGACAATGGTTTGGGAAGCCTATGTATTGACTAGAAAGGACAAAGAACTTCAATACGTAGTGGCACGGTGTGGCTAATATGCACACCAAACAACCAAACTAGGCATATGTCACTGATCATGACCAGAGAATTTCAATATGGGTGGTCAACGTTGACCAACCATAACACGAGTCACAAACGGTCAGGA
>SZWC01000627.1:252169-270428 GCA_023375785.1 Penium margaritaceum | reverse complement strand
ACAACTCATAATACGAGTCACAAATGGTCAGAGGGGGAAACAATGGTTTGGGAACACCAAGTATCACATAGCAAGCACAAGGGGCTTCAATACGTTGTGGCACGGTGTGGAGACCATGCACGATGACCAACCAAAGTAGGCATATGTCACTGACCATGACCAAATAATGTCACTAAGTGTGGTAAACTTTGACAACTCACAACACGAGTCACAAATGGTCAGGGTGGAAGGTAATGGTTTGTGAATACTAGTTATCGACTAGCAAGTACAAATACCTTCAATATGTAGTGGCACAATGTGGCTTTAAAGCACAGTGACCAACCAAAGTATGCATATGTCACTAACCATGACAAACAAGTTTCACTTTATGTGGTTAATGTTGAAAACACATAACACGAGTCACAAATGGTCAGAGGGGAAAAAAATGGGTCGGGAACACTAGTTATCAACTAGCAAGTACAAAGAACTTCAACAAGCAGTGGAACGGTATAGCTAGCGTGCACAGTGACCAACCAAAGGATGCATATGTCACTGACTACGACCGAACACGTCCACTGTGTGTGGTCAATATTCACAGCTCATAACACCAGTCACAAATGGTCAGAGGGAGAGACAATGGTTTTGGAAGCCTATGTATTGACTAGAAAGGACAAGGAACTTCAATACGTAGTGGCACAGTGTGGCTAATATGCACACCGAACAACCAAACTAGGCATATGTCACTGACCATGACCATAGAATTTCAATATGGGTGGTCAACGTTGACCAACCATAACACGCGTCACAAACGGTCAGGAGAGGAAACAATGCTATGGGAATATCGGTTCTCAACTACCAAGTACAACGACATTCAGTCAGTAGTAGCACGGTGTGGCTACCATGCACAATGACCGACCAAAGTGGGCATATGTACTGCCTTTGACCAAAGAAATCCGCTGTGTGTGGTCAACGTTTACAACTCATAATACGAGTCACAAACGGTAAGAGGGGGAAACAATGGTTTGGGAACACCATGTATCACATAGCAAGCACAAGGGGCTTCAATACGTTTTGGCACGGTGTGGAGACCATGCACGATGACCAACCAAAGTAGGCATATGTCACTGACCATGACCAAATAATGTCACTAAGTGTGGTAAACTTTGACAACTCACAACACGAGTCACAAATGGTCAGGGTGGAAGGTAATGGTTTGTGAATACTAGTTATCGACTAGCAAGTACAAATACCTTCAATATGTAGTGGCACAATGTGGCTTCAATGCACAGTGACCAACCAAAGTATGCATATAAAACTGACCATGACGAAATAATTTCACTTCATGTGGTCAACGTTGAAAACGCATAACACGAGTCACAAATGGTCAGAGGGGAAAACAATGGGTTGGGAACATCAGTTATCAACCAGCAAGTACAAAGACATTCAACAAGCAGTGGCACGGTATGGCTAGCGTGCACAGTGACCAACCAATGGATGCATACGTCACTGACTACAACCGAATAAGTCCACTATGTGTGGTCAACATTGACAACTCATAACACGAGTCAAAAATGGTCAGAGGGAGAGACAATGATTTGGGAAGCCTATGTATTGACTAGAAAGGACGAAGAACTTCAATACACAGTGGCACGGTGTGGCTAATATGCACACCAAACAACCAAACTAGGCATATGTCACTGACCATGACCAAAGAATTTCAATATGGGTGGTCAATGTTGACCAACCATAACACGAGTCACAAACGGTCAGGACAGGAAACAATGCTATGGGAATATCGGTTCTCAACTACCAAGGACAACGACCTTCAGTCAGTAGTAGCACGGTGTGGCTACCATGCACAATGACCGACCAAAGTAGGCATATGTACTGCATTTGACCAAAGAAATCCGCTGTGTGTGGTCAACTTTGACAACTCATAATACGAGTCACAAATGGTCAGAGGGGGAAACCATGAATTGGGAACACCAAGTATCAAATAGCAAGCACAAGGGGCTTCAATACGTTGTGGCACGGTGTGGAGACCATGCACGATGACCAACCAAAGTAGGCATATGTCACTGACCATGAGCAAATAATATCACTAAGTGTGGTAAACTTTGACAACTCATAACACGAGTCACAAATGGTCGGTGGAAGATAATGGTTTGTGCATACTAGTTATTGACTAGCAAGTACAAATACCTTCAATATGTTGTGGCACAATGTGGCTTCAATGCACAGTGACCAACCAAAGTATGCATATGTCACTAACCATGACCAAAAAAATATACTTCACGTGGTTACCGTTTAAAACGCATAACACGAGTCACAAATGGTCAGAGGGGAAAACAATGGGTTGGGAACACTAGTTATCAACTAGCAAGTAAAAAGACCTTCAACAAGCAGTGGAACGGTATGGCTAGCGTGCAGAGTGACCAACCAAAGGATGCATACGTCACTGACTACGACCGAATAAGTCCACTATGTGTGGTCAACATTGACAACTCATAACACGAGTCACAAATGGTCAGAGGAAGAGACAATGGTTTGGAAAGCCTATGTATTGACTAGAAAGGACAAAGAACTTCAATACGTAGTGGCAAGGTGTGGCTAATATGCACACCAAACAACCAAACTAGGCATATGTCACTGATCATGACCAGAGAATTTCAATATGGGTGGTCAACGTTGACCAACCATAACACGAGTCACAAACGGTCAGGACATGAAACAAGGCTATGGGAATATCGGTTCTCAACTACCAAGAACCAAGACTTTCAGTCAGTACTAGCATGGTGTGGCTACCATGCACAATGACCGACCAAAGTAGGCATATGTACTGCCTTTGACCAAAGAAATCCGCTGTGTGTGGTCAACGTTTACAACTCATAATACGAGTCAAAAATGGTCAGAGGGGGAAAAAATGGTTTGGGAACACCAAGTATCACATAGCAAGCACAAGGGGCTTCAATACGTTGTGGCACGATGTGGAGACCATGCACGATGACCAACCAAAGTAGGCATATGTCACTGACCATGACCAAATAATGTCACTAAGTGTGGTAAACTTTGACAACTCACAACACGACTCACAAATGGTCAGGTTGGAAGGTAGTGGTTTGTGAATACTAGTTATCGACTAGCAAGTAAAAATACCTTGAATATGTAGTGGCACAATGTGGCTTCAATGCACAGTGACCAACCAAAGTATGTATATGTCACTAACCATGAGGAAAGAATTTCACTTCATGTGGTCAACGTTGAAAAACCATAACACGAGTCACAAATGGTCTGAGGGAAAAACAATGGGTTGGGAACATCAGTTATCAACTAGCAAGTACAAAGACATTCAACAAGCAGTGGCACGGTATGGCTAGCGTGCACAGTGACCAACCAAAGGATTCATACGTCACTGACTACGACCGAATAAGTCCACTATGTGTGGTCAACGTTGACAACTCATAACACGAGTCACAAATGGTCAGAGGGAGAAACAATGATTTGGGAAGCCTATGTATTGACTAGAAAGGACGAAGAACTTCAATACGCAGTGGCACGGTGTGGCTAATATGCACACCAAACAACCAAACTAGGCATACGTCACTGATCATGACCGCAGAATTTCAATATGGGTGGTCAATGTTGACCAACCATAACACGAGTCACAAACGGTCAGGACAGGAAACAATGGTATGGGAATATCGGTTCTCAACTACCAAGGATAAAGACCTTCAGTCAGTAGTAGCATGGTGTGGCTACCATGCACAATGACCGACCAAAGTAGGCATATGTACTGCCTTTGACCAAAGAAATCCGCTGTGTGTGGTCAACATTTACAACTCACAATACGAGTCACAAATGGTTAGAGGGGGAAACAATGGTTTGGAAACACCAAGTATCACATAGCAAGCACAACGGGCTTCAATACGTTGTGGCACGGTGTGGAGACCATGCACGATGACCAACCAAAATAGGCATATGTCACTGACCATGAGCAAATAATGTCACTAAGTGTGGTAAACTTTGACAACTCATAACACGAGTCACAAATGGTCGGTGGAAGACAATGGTTTGTGCATACTAGTTATTGACTAGCAAGTACAAATACCTTCAATATGTAGTGGCACAATGTGGCTTCAATGCACAGTGACCAACCAAAGTATGCATATGTCACTAACCATGACCAACAAATTTCACTTCATGTGGTCAACGTTAACAACGCATAACACGAGTCACAAATGGTCAGAAGGGAAAACAATGGGTTGGGAACACTTGTTATCAACTAGCAAGTACAAAGACCTTCAATAAGAAGTGGCACGGTATGGCTAGCGTGCACAGTGACCAACCAAAGGATGCATACGTCACTGACTACGACCGAATAAGTCCACTATGTGTGGTCAACATTGACAACTCAGAACACGAGTCACAAATGGTCAGAGGGAGAGACAATGGGTTAAGAACCATATGTATTGACTAGAAAGGACAAAGAACTTCAATACGTAGTGGCACGGTGTGACTAATATGCACACCAAACAACCAAACTAGGCATATGTCACTCATCATGACCACAGAATTTCAATATGGGTGGTCAATGTTGACCAACCATAACACGAGTCACAAACAGTCAGGAGAGGTAACAATGCTATGGGAATATCGGTTCTCAACTACCAAGTACAACGACCTCCAGTCAGTAGTAGCACGGTGTGACTACCATGCAAAATGACAGACCAAAGTAGGCATATGTACTGCCTTTGACCAAAGAATCCCGCTGTGTGTGGTCAACGTTGACAACTCATACTACGAGTCACCAATGGTCAGAGGGGGAAACAATGGTTTGGGAACACCAAGTATCAAATAGCAAGCACAAGGGGCTTCAATACGCTGTGGCACGGTGTGGAGACCATGCACGATGACCAACCAAACTAGACATATGTCACTGACTATGCCCAAATAATGTCACTGAGTGTGGTAAACTTTGACAACTCATAACACGAGTCACAATTGGTCAGGGTGGTAGATAGTGGTTTGTGAATACTAGGTATCGACTAGCAAGCACAAATACCTTCAATATGTAGTGGCACAATGGGGCTTTAATGCACAGTGACCAACCAAAGTATACATATGTCACTGACCATGACGAAAGAATTTCACTTCATGTGGTCAACGTTGAAAACGCATAACACGAGTCACAAATGGTCAGAGGGGAAAACAATGGGCTAATAACATCAGTTATCAACTAGCAAGTACAAAGACCTTCAACAAGCAGTGGCACGGTATGGCTAGCGTGCATAGTGACCAACCAAAGAATGCATACGTCTTTGACTACGACCGAATAAGTCCACTATGTGTGGTCAACATTGACCACTGATAACACGAGTCTCAAATGGTTAGAGGGAGAGACAATGGTTTGGGAAGCCTATGTATTGACTAGAAAGGACAAAGAACTTCAATACGTAGTGGCACGGTGTGGCTACTATGCACACCTAACAAGCAAACTAGGCATATGTCACTGATCATGACCACAAATTTCAATATGGGTGGTCAACGTTGACCAACCATAACAGGAGTCACAAACGGTTAAGAGAGGAAACAATGCTATGGGAATATCGGTTCTCAACTACCAAGTACAACGACTTTCAGTCAGTAGTAGCGCGGTGTGGCTACAATGCACAATGACCGGCCAAAGTAGGCATGTGTACTGCCTTTGACCAAAGAAATCCGCTGTGTGTGGTCAACGTTTACAACTCATAATACGAGTCACAAATGGTCAGAGGGGGAAACAATGGGTTGGTAACACCATGTTTCACATAGCAAGAACAAGGGGCTTCAATACGTTGTGGCACGGTGTGGAGACCATGCACGATGACCAACCAAAGTAGGCATATGTCACTGACCATGACCAAATAATGTCACAAAGTGTGGTAGAATTTGACAACTCACAACAAGAGTCACAAATGGTCAGGGTGGAAGGTAATGCGTTGTGAATACTAGTTATCAACTAGCAAGTACAAATACATTCAATATGTAGTGGCACAATGTGGCTTCAATGCACAGTGACCAACCAAAGTATGCATATGTCACTAACCATGACCAACAAATTTCACTTCATGTGGTCAACATTGAAACGCATAACACGAGTCACAAATGGTCAGAGGGGAAAACATTGGGTTGGGAACACTAGTTATCAACTAGCAAGTACAAGGACCTTCAACAAGGAGTGGCACTGTTTGGCTAGCCTGCACAGTGACCAACCAAAGGATGCAAACGTCACTGACTACGACCGAATAAGTCCACTATGTGTGGTCAACATTGACAACTCATAACACGAGTCACAAATGGTCAGAGGGAGAGACAATGGTTTGGGAAGCCTATGTATTGACTATAAAGGACAAAGAACTTCAATACGTAGTGGCACGGTGTGGCTACTATGTACACCAAATAACCAAACTAGGCATATGTCACTGATCATGACCACATAATTCAATATGGGTGGTCAACGTTGACCAACCATAACACGAGTCACAAACGGTTAGGAGAGGAAACAATGGTATGGGAATATCAGTTCTCAACTACCAAGTACAACGACTTTCAGTCAGTAGTAGCACGGTGTGGATACCATGCACAATGACCGACCAAAGTAGGCATATGTACTGCCTTTGACCAAAGAAATCCGCCGTGTGTGGTCAACGTTTACAACTCATAATACGAGTAACAAATGGTCAGAGGGGGAAACAATGGGTTGGGAACACCATGTATCACATAGCAAGCACAAGGGGCTTCAATACGTTGTGGCACGGTGTGGAGACCATGCATGATGACCAACCAAAGTAGGCATATGTTACTGACCATGACCAAATAATGTCACTAAGGGTGGTAAACTTTGACAACTCACAACACGAGTCACAAATGGTCAGGGTGGAAGGTAATTCTTTGTGAATACTAGTTATCGACTAGCAAGTACAAATACCTTCAATATGTAGTGGCACAATGTGGCTTCAATGCACACTGACCAACCAAAGTATACATATGTCACTGACCATGACAAAAGAATTAAACTTCATGTGGTCAACGTTGAAAACGCATAACACGAGTCACAAATGGTCAGATGGGAAAACAATGGGTTGGGAACATCAGTTATCAACTAGAAAGTACAAAGACCTTCAACAAGCAGTGGCACAGTATGGCTAGCGTGCAGAGTGACCAACCAAAGGATGCATACGTCACTGACTACGACCGAATAAGTCCACTATGTGTGGTCAACATTGACAACTCATAACAGGAGTCACAAATGGTCAGAGGGAGAGACAATGATCTGGAAAGCCTATGTATTGACTAGAAAGGACGAAGAACTTCAATACGCAGTGGCACAGTGTAGCTTATATGCACACCAAAAAACCAAACTAGGCATATGTCACTGATCATGACTAGAGAATTTCAATATGGGTGGTCAACGTTGACCAACCATAACATGAGTCACAAACGGTCAGGACAGGAAACAATGCTATGGGAATATCGGTTCTCAACAACCAAGTATAACGACCTTCAGTCATTAGTAGCACGGTGCGGCTACCATGCACAATGACCGACCAAAGTAGGCATATGTACTGCCTTTGACCAAAGAAATCCGCTGTGTGTGGTCAATGTTGACAACTCATAATACGAGTCACAAATGGTCAGAGGGGGAAATAATGGTTTGGGAACACCAGGTATCAAATAGCAAGCACAAGGGGCTTCAATACGTTGTGGCACGGTGTGGAGGCCATGCACGATGACCAACCATAGTGGGCATATGTCACTGACCATGAGCAAATAATGTCACTAAGTGTGGTAAACTTTGACAACTCATAACACGAGTCACAAATGGTCAGGGTGGAAGATAATGGTTTGTGCATACTAGTTATCAACTGGCAAGTACAAATACCTTCAATATGTAGTGGCACAATGTGGCTTCAATGCACAGTGACCAACCAAAGGATGCATACGTCACTGACTACGACCGAATAAGTCGACTATGTGTGGTCAACATTGACAACTCATAACACGAGTCACAAATGGTCAGAGGGAGAAACAATGGTTTAAGAAGCATATGTATTGACTAGAAAGGACAAAGAACTTCAATACGTAGTCGCACGGTGTGGGTAATATGCACACCAAACAACCAAACTAGGCATATGTCATTGATCATGACCAGAGAATTTCAATATGGGTGGTCAATGTTGACCAACCACAACACGAGTCACAAACGGTCAGGAGAGGAAACAATGCTATGGGAATATCGGTTCTCAACTACCAAGTATAATGACCTTCAGTCAGTAGTAGCACGGTGTGACTATCATGCACAATGACAGACCAAAGTAGGCATATGTACTGCCTTTGACCAAAGAAATCCGCTGTGTGTTGTCAACGTTGACAACCCATAATACGAGTCACAAATGGTCAGAGGGGGAAACAATGGTTTGGAAACACCAAGTATCAACTAGCAAGCACAAGGGGCTTCAATACGCTGTGGCACGGTGTGGAGACCATGCACGATGACCAACCAAAGTAGGCATATGTCACTGACCATGACCAAATAATGTCACTGAGTATGGTAAACTTTGACAACTCATAACACGAGTCACAGATGGTCAGGGTGGAAGATAATGCTTTGTGCATACTAGATATCAGCTAGCAAGTACAAATGCCTTCAATATGTAGTGGCACAATGTGGCTTCAATGCACAGTGACCAACCAAAGTATGCATATGTCACTAACCATGACCAACAAATTTCACTTCATGTGGTCAACGTTGAAAACGCATAACATGAGTCACAAATGGTCAAAGGGGAAAATAATGGGTTGGGAACACTAGTTATCAACTAGCAAGTACAAAGATCTTCAATAAGCAGTGGCACGGTATGGCTAGCGTGCACATTGACCAACCAAAGGATGCATACGTCACTGACTACGACCGAATAAGTCCACTATGTGTGGTTATTATTGACAACTCATACCACGAATCACAAATGGTCAGAGGGAGAGACAATGGTTTAAGAAGCATATGTATTGACTAGAAAGGACAAAGAACTTCAATACGTAGTGGCACGGTGTGGCTAATATGCACACCAAACAACCAAACTAGGCATATGTCACTGATCATCACCACAGAATTTCAATATGGGTGGTCAATGTTGACCAACCATAACACGAGCCACAAATGGTCAGGAGAGGAAACAATGCTATAGGAATATCGGTTCTCAACTACCAAGTAAAAAGACCTTCATTCAGTAGTAGCACGGTGTGACTACCATGCACAATGACCGACCAAAGTAGGCATATGTACTGCCTTTGACCAAAGAAATCCGCTGTGTGTGGTCAACGCTGACAACTCATCATACGAGTCACAAATGGTCAGAGGGGGAAACAATGGGTTGGGAACACCAAGTATCAAATAGCAAGCACAAGGGGCTTGAATACGCTGTGGTACGGTGTGGAGACCATGCACGATGACCAACCAAAGTAGGCATATGTCACTGACCATGACCAAATAATGTCACTAAGTGTGGTAAATATTGACAACTCACAACACGACTCACAAATGGTCAGGGTGGAAGATAATGGTTTGTGAATACTAGTTATCTACTAGAAATTACAAATACCTTCAATGTGTAGTGGCACAATGTGGCTTCAATGCACAGTGACCAACCAAAGTATGCATATGTCACTGACCATGACGAAAGAATTTCACTTCATGTGGTCAACTTTGAAAACGCATAGCAAGATTCACAAACGGTCAGAGGGGAAAACAATGGGTTGGGAACACTAGTTATCAACTAGCAAGTACAAAGACCTTCAACAAGCGGTGGTATGGTATTGCTAGCGTGTACTGTGACCAACGAAAGGATGCATACGTCACTGACTATGACCGAATAAGTCCACTATGTGTGATCAACATTGACAACTCATAACACGAGTCACAAATGGTCAGAGGGATAGACAATGGTTTGGGAAGCCTATGTATTGACTAGAAAGGACAAAGAACTTCAAAACGTAGTGGCAAGGTGTGGCTAATATGCACACCAAACAACCAAACTAGGCATATGTCACTGATCATAACCAGATAATTTCAATATGGGTGGTCAACGTTGACCAACCATAACACGAGTCACAAACGGTCAGGACAGGAAACAATGCTATGGGAATATCGGTTCTCAACTACCAAGTACAACGGCCTTCAGTCAGTAGTAGCACGGTGTGGCTACCATGCACAATGACCGACCAAAGTAGGCATATGTACTGCCTTTGACCAAAGAAATCCGCTGTGTGTGGTCAACGTGTACAACTCATCATACGAGTCACAAATGGTCAGAGGGGGAAACAATGATTTGGGAACACCAAGTATCACATAGCAAGCACAAGGGGCTTCAATACGTTGTGGCACGGTGTGGAGGCCATGCACGATGACCAACCAAAGTAGGCATATGTCACTGACCATGAGCAAATAATGTCACTAAGTGTGGTAAACTTTGACAATTCATAACACGAGTCACAAATGGTCAGGGTGGAAGATAATGGTTTGTGCATACTAGTTATTGACTAGCAAGTACAAATACCTTCAATATGTAGTGGCACAATGTGGCTTCAATGCACAGTGACCAACCAAAGTATGCATATGTCACTAACCATGACCAACAAATTTCACTTCATGTGGTCAATGTTGAGAACGCATAACACGAGTCACAAATGGTCAGAGGGGAAAACAGTGGGTTGGGAACACTAGTTATCAACTAGCAAGTACAAAGACCTTCAATAAGTAGTGGCACGGTATGGCTAGCGTGCACAGTGACCAACCAAAGGATGCATACGTCACTGACTACGACTGAATAAGTCCACTATGTGTGGTCAACATTGACAACTCATAACACGAGTCACAAATGGTCAGAGGAAGAGACAATGGGTTAAGAAGCATATGTATTGACTAGAAAGGACAAAGAACTTCAATACGTAGTGGCATGGTGTGGCTAATATGCACACCAAACAACCAAACTAGGCATATGTCACTGATCATCACCAAAGAATTTCAATATGGGTGGTCAATGTTGACAAACCATAACACGAGTCACAAATGGTCATGAGAGGAAACAATGCTATGGGAATATCGGTTCTCAACTACCAAGTACAACGACCTTCATTCTGTAGTAGCACGGTGTGACTACCATGCACGCACAATGACCGACCGAAGTAGGCATATGTAGTGCCTTTGACCAAAGAAATCCGTTGTGTGTGGTCAACGTTGACAGCTCATAATACGAGTCACAACTGGTCAGAGGGGGAAACAATGGTTTGGACACACCAAGTATCAAATAGCAAGATCAAGGGGCTTCAATACGATATGGCACAGTGTGGGGACCATGCACGATGACCAACCAAAGTAGGCATATGTCACTGACCATGCCCAAATAATGTCACTAAGTGTGGTAAACTTTGACAACTCACAACATGAGTCACAAATGGTCAGGGTGGAAGGTAATTGTTTTTTAATACTAGTTATCGACTAGCAAGTACAAATACCTTTAATATGTAGTGGCAAAATGTGGCTTCAATGCATAGTGACCAACCAACGTATGCATATGTCACTGACCATGACAAAAGAATTTCACTTCATGTGGTCAACGTTGTAAACGCATAACACGAGTCACAAATGATCAGTGGGAAAAACAATGGGTTGGGAACATCAGTTATGAACTAGCAAGTACAAAGACCTTCAACAAGCAGTGGCACGGTATGGCTAGCGTGCACAGTGACCAACCAAAGGATGCATACGTCACNATGACCAACAAATTTCACTTCATGTGGTCAACGTTGAAAACGCATAACACGAGTCACAAATGGTCAGAGGGGAAAACAATGGGTTGGGAACACTAGTTATCAACTAGCAAGTACAAAGACCTTCAATAAGCAGTGGAACGATATGGCTAGCGTGCACAGTGACCAACCAAAGGATGCATACGTCACAGACTA
Organism: Penium margaritaceum; assembly: GCA_023375785.1. Taxonomy (NCBI): domain Eukaryota; kingdom Viridiplantae; phylum Streptophyta; class Zygnematophyceae; order Desmidiales; family Peniaceae; genus Penium; species Penium margaritaceum. The sequence goes on along the minus strand of SZWC01000627.1, from coordinate 258,449 downwards.
CGACCGAATAAGTCCACTATGTGTGGTCAACATTGACAACTCATAACACGAGTCACAAATGGTCAGAGGGAGAGACAATGATTTGGGAAGCCTATGTATTGACTAGAAAGGACGAAGAACTTCAATAGGCAGTGGCACGGTGTGGCTAATATGCACACCAAACAACCAAACTAGGCATATGTCACTGATCATGACCAGAGAATTTCAATATGGGTGGTCAACGTTGACCAACCATAACACAAGTCACAAATGGTCAGGACAGGAAACAATGCTATGGGAATATCGGTTCTCAACTACCAACTATAACGACTTTCAGTCAGTAGTAGCACGGTGTGGCTACCATGCACAATGACCGACCAAAGTAGGCATATGTACTGTCTTTGACCAAAGAAATCCGCTGTGTGTGGTCAATTTTGACAACTCATAATACGAGTCACAAATGGTCAGAGGGGGAAACAATGGTTTGGGAACAAAAAGTATCAAATAGCAGGCACAAGGGGCTTCAATACGTTGTGGCATTGTGTGGACACCATGCACAATCACCAACCAAAGTAGGCATATGTCACTGACCATGAGCAAATAATGTCACTAAGTGTGGTAAACGTTGACAACTCATAACACGAGTCACAAATGGTTAGGGTGGACGATAATGGTTTGTGCATACTAGTTATCGACTAGCAAGTACAAATACCTTCAATATGTAGAGGCACAATGTGGCTTCAATGCACAGTGACCAACCAAAGTATGCATATGTCACTAACCATGACCAACAAACTTCACTTCATGTGGTCACATTGAAAACGCATAACACGAGTCACAAATGGTCAGAGGGGAAAACAATGGGTTGGGAACACTAGTTATAAACTAGCAAGTACAAATACCTTCAACAAGGAGTGGTGCGGTATGGCTAGCGTGTACAGTGACCAACCAAAGGATGCATACGTCACTGACTACGACGGAATAAGTCCAATATGTGTGGTCAACATTGACAACTCATAACACGAGTCACAAATGGTTAGAGGGAGAGACAATGGTTTGGGAAGCCTATGTATTGGCTGGAAAGGACAAAGAGCTTCAATGCGTAGTGGCAGGGTGTGGCTAATATGCACACCAAACAATCAAACTAGGCATATGTCACTGATCATGACCAGAGAATTTCAATATGGGTGGTCAACGTTGACCAACCATAACATGAGTCACAAACGGTCAGGAGAGGAAACAATGCTATGAGAATATCGGTTCTCAACTACCAAGTACAACGACCTTCAGTCAGTAGTAGCACGGTGTGGCTACCATGCACAATGACCGACCAAAGTAGGCATATGTACTGCCTTTGACCAAAGAAATCCGCTGTGTGTGGTCAACGTTGACAACTCATAATACGAGTCACAAATGGTCAGAGGGGGAAACAATGGTTTTGGAACACCAAGTATTACATAGCAAGCACAAGGGGCTTCAATACGTTGTGGTACGGTGTGGAGACCATGCACGATGACCAAGCAAAGTAGCCATATGTCACTGACCATGACCAAATAATGTCACTAAGTGTGGTAAACTTTGACAACTCACAACACGGGTCACAAATGGTAAGGGTGGAAGGTAATAGTTTGTGAATACTAGTTATCTACTAGCAAGTACAAATACCTTGAATATGTAGTGGCACAATGTGGCTTCAAAGCACAGTGACAAACCAAAGTATGCATATGTCACTGACCATGACCAAAGAATTTCACTTCATGTGGTCAACGTTGAAAACGCATAACACGAGTCACAAATGGTCAGAGGGGAAAACAATGGGTTGGGAACACTAGTTATCAACTAGCAAGTACAAAGACCTTCAACAAGCAGTGGCACGGTATGGCTAGCATGCACAGTGACCAACCAAAGGATGCATGCGTCACTGACTACGACCAAATAAGTCCACTATGTGTGGTCAACATTGACAACTCATAACACGAGTCACAAGTGGTCAGAGGGAGAGACAATGGTTTGCGAAGCCTATGTGTTGAGTAGAAAGGACAAAGATCTTCAATACGTAGTGGCACGGTGTGGCTAGTATGCGCACCAAACAACCAAACTAGGCATATGTCACTGATCATCACCAGAGAATTTCAATATGGGTGGTCAATGTTGACAAACCATAACACGAGTCACAAACGGTCAGGACAGGAAACAATGCTATGGGAATATCGGTTCTCAACCACCAAGTACAACGACCTTCAGTCAGTAGTAGCACGGTGTGGCTACCATGCACAATGACCGACCAAAGTAGGCATATGTCACTGATCATGACCAGAGAATTTCAACATGGGTGGTCAACGTTGACCAACCATAACACGAGTCACAAACGGTCAGGACAGGAAACAATGCTATGGGAATATCGGTTCTCAACCACCAAGTACAACGACCTTCAGTCAGTAGTAGCACGGTGTGGCTACCATGCACAATGACCGACCAAAGTAGGCATATGTACTGCATTTGACCAAAGAAATCCGTTGTGTGTTGTCAACGCTGACAACTCATAATATGAGTCACAAACGGTTAGAGGGGGAAACAATGGTTTGGGAACACCAAGTATCAAATAGCAAGCACAAGGGGCTTCAATACGCTGTGGCACGGTGTGGAGACCATGCATGATGACAAACCAAAGTAGGCATATGTCACTGACCATGACCAAATAATGTCACTGAGTGTGGTCAACTTTGACAACTCATAACACGAGTCACAAATGGTCAGGGTGGAAGATAATGGTTTGTGAATACTAGTTATCGACTAGCAAGTACAAATACCTTCAAAATGTAGTGGCACAATGTGGCTTCAATGCACAGTGACCAACCAAAGTATGCATATGTCACTAACCATGACCAACAAATTTCACTTCATGTCATCAACGTTGAAAACACATAACACGAGTCACAAATGGTCAGAGGGGGAAACAATGGGTTGGGAACACTAGTTATCAACTAGCAAGTACAAAGACCTTCAACAAGCAGTGGCACGGTATGGCTAGCATGCACAGTGACCAACCAAAGGATGCATACGTCACTGACTACGACCGAATAAGTCCACTATGTGTGGTCAACATTGACAACTCATAACACGAGTCACAAACGGTGAGAGGGAGAGACAATGACTTGGGAAGCCTATGTATTGACTAGAAAGGACAAAGAACTTCAATATGTAGTGGCACGGTGTGGCTAATATGCACACCAAACAACCAAACTAGGCATATGTCACTGATCATGACCAGAGAATTTCAATATGGGTGGTCAATGTTGACCAACCATAACACGAGTCACAAACGGTCAGGAAAGGAAACAATGCTATGGGAATATCGGTTCTCAACTACGAAGTACAACGACCTTCAGTCAGTAGTAGCACGGTGTGGCTACCATGCACAATGACCGACCAAAGTAGGCATATGTACTGCCTTTGACCAAAGAAATCCGCTGTGTGTGGGCAACGTTGACAACTCATAATACGAGTCACAAATGGTCAGAGGGGGAAACAATGGTTTGGGAACACCAAGTATCAAATAGCAAGCACAAGGGGCTTAAATACGTTATGGCACAGTGTGGAGACCATGCACGATGACGAACCAAATTAGGCATATGTCATTGACCATGAGCAAATAATGTCAGAAAGTGTGGTAAACTTTGACAACTCATTATACGAGACACAAATGGTCAGGGTGGAAGATAATGGTTTGTGCATACTAGTTATCGATTAGCAAGTACAAATGCCTTCAATATGTAGTGGCACAATGTGGCTTCAATGCACAGTGACCAACCAAAGTATGCATATGTCACTAACCATGACCAACAAATTTCACTTCATGTAATCAACGTTGAAAACACATAACACGAGTCACAAATGGTCAGGGTGGAAGATAATGGTTTGTGCCTACTAGTTATCGATTAGCAAGTACAAATGCCTTCAATATATAGTGGCACAATGTGGCTTCAATGGACAGTGACCAACCAAAGTATGCATATGTCACTAACCATGACCAACAAATTTCACTTCATGTGGTCAACGTTGAAAACGCATAACACGAGTCACAAATGGTCAGAGGGGAAAACAATGGGTTAGGAACACTAGTTATCAACAAGCAAGTACAAAAGCCTTCAACAAGCAGTGGCACGGTATGGCTAGCGTGCACAGTGACCAACCAAAGGATGCATACGTCACTGATTACAACCGAATAAGTCCACTGTGTGTGGTCAACATTGACAACTCATAACACAAGTCACAAATGGTCAGAGGGAGAGACAATGGTTTGGGACGCCTATGTATTGGCTAAAAAGGACAAAGAGCTTCAATACGTAGTGGCACGGTGTGGCTAGTATGCACAGCAAACAATCAAACTATGCATATGTCACTGATCATGACCAGAGAATTGTTAAAAAGTGCCCCTGCCATGGTTGCCGTTTGCCGTTTTCCTGGTCCGACTGCTAACGAGTGGTTAGATGTCTGATCTGATTGCATATGTGGACTCCTTGGAGTTTTCCATGAAATTTAGAGCTTTCAGTTGCTTGATTTGATTGAGAATTCAGAGAGTTAGCTCTACCCAAAGTTCGGGTGGTGAGGCGGGTTGAATCTGGGACCCATCCGGGGTGACGGGATACTCCACTGCCGGTGGTCCGTGTTCAGCTCCAACTGGCTCCATAGACCCCAAGGCCCTAGAGGAAGCAACCAGGGAGGTCCCCTGGACCAGGTCGAGCCGCCCTTTGACTTGTCAACCAAAGAAAGGCGCTTCGAGCCGTCGTCGGCTCGTGTCGGAGACGACTCACGTCGGCGGCAGCCAAAAGCGGCTCCACCAAGGGTTGCTTGGATGGGCATAGCAGGGCCTATACTGCTCCGTTTTGGGCATGCTTGGATGCGTTGGAAAGCTTAGATCACATTCTATAACAATGTGATCTAATCTCACCAAAAGAACCAACCATTAATGATTACAGCCCTTCTCAGTTTCCGCAATCTGTATTCTGCCAGAATTCTGCACTTAGGTGTTGTGGCGACCCAAAGCACACACCTCCCTTGGAAGTCTCTTTGCATTAAGTAGCCGTGGACACTCAGGCAGCTCAGGGCACGCCAAGACAGCATTCCTGACAAAGGGTTATGGGCCCACAGCCCTGACCTGCCTACCAAGACGTTCACGGCTTCCGCAACGCACGGGAGTGTCGCTCCAGGCGACGTCGCCGTCACACTCTGAGACTGTCCTTTGCAGAAGTTCAACATGGCGCAGAAGCCGGAGTCCTCGCCCATCCAAAAGTACATGGGCGGCCTTGGATTTGGGCTGTGGCGGTGGTATTTTGAGATCTACCTCGCGCACAAGGGACTGCTGGAGCTTATGAAGGGCACGGAGGTTCAAGATGCGAGCGCAACGAACGAGGAGAAGACGGCCTTCGCGAAGAAGAACACGGAGGTGCTGATGCTCCTCTTATCGGCGCTGCATGAATCTCAATGGAGCTACATCCATGGCTGCGAGCTGGCAGCTGACGCGTGGAAGAAGCTCTGTTCCATTCACCAATCAACATCCCTAGCCAACAAGATCTTCGCAATGAAGCGACTCTTGACGGTGAGGATCGAGAAGGGTGAGGATGTCATTTCTTCCATGCAGCAGATCGAGTCTCTTGCCTCACAATGCAATGATGTGTGGTGGAAGATTGACACGAAGATGCAGGTGATGGCACTCCTCATGGCTCTACCCAACAGTTGGAGCCCTCTCATCACCGTGCTGGGAGGTTGGGAGGAGAATAAACTCACTTACGGCGCAGTCACTGAGTACATCCGCAACGAGGTGCACCGTCGGAGCGGTGGCGAGACCTCATCATCCTCAACTCCCCTGGTCACCAAAACGCAGGATGGCAGCAGCAGCGGCAAGCGAGGCGGCGGCAAAGGTGGCGGCAAGAAGGGCGCCAAGAAGGGTGCATGCCATAACTGTGGCAAGGAGGGCCATTGGGCCAAGGAGTACCCGGAGGAGGCGCAGGCTGGCGGCAAGGGAGCCAAAGGCAAGAAGGCGCTCCTCAACGGCACGAAGAACCACGACCTGAAGGGCGCCAACCGATGGTGCCTCGATTCAGGTGCGGAGGAACATACCCAAGTCGAGAAGGTGGGGTTCATCGACTACACCAAATCTGCAAAGTCCATGGTGACCGCCAACGACAAGGTCGAACCTACGGTCGGCCAAGGTGATGTGGACATAGAGGTGGTGGTTGGTGGTAAAAAGGCGCAATGTGTTATCCAAAACGTGCAACATGTACCCGGCCTGGCTGACATT
>SZWC01000627.1:221707-245719 GCA_023375785.1 Penium margaritaceum | reverse complement strand
ACTAGCAAGTACAAATACCTTCAATATGTAGTGGCACAATGTGGCTTCAATGTACAGTGACCGACCAAAGTATGCATATGTCACTGACCATGAAGAAACGAATTTCACTTCATGTGGTCAACATTGAAAACGCATAACACGAGTCACAAACGGTCAGAGGGGAAAACAATGGGTTGGGAACACTAGTTATCAACTAGCAAGTACAAAGACCTTCAACAAGCAGTGGCACGGTATGGCTAGCGTGCACAGTGACCAACCAAAGGATGCATACGTCACTGACTACGACCGAATAAGTCCACTATGTGTGGTCAACATTGACAACTCATAACACGAGTCACAACTGGTCAGAGGGAGAGACAATGGTTTGGGAAGCCTATGTATTTACCAGAAAGGACAAAGAACTTCAATACGTAGTGGCACGGTGTGGCCAATATGCACACCAAACAACCAAACCAGGCATATGTCACTGATCATGACAAGAGAGTTTCAATATGGGTGGTCAACGTTGACCAACCATAACACGAGTCACAAACGGTCAGGACAGGAAACAATGCTATGGGAATATCGGTTCTCAACTACCAAGTACAACGACCTTCAGTCAGTAGTAGCACGATGTGGCTACCATGCACTATGACCGACCAAAGTAGGCATATGTAGTGCCTTTGACCAAAGAAATCTGCTGTGTGTGGTCAACGTTTTCAACTCATAATACGAGTCACAAATGGTCAGAGGGGGAAACATTGGTTTGGGAACACCAAGTGTCACATAGCAAGCACAAGGGACTTCAATACGTTGTGGCACGGTGTGGAGACCATGCACGATGACCAACCAAAGTAGGCATATGTCACTGACCATGAGCAAATAATATCACTAAGTGTGGTAAACGTTGACAACTCATAACACGAGTCACAAATGGTCAGGGTGGAAGATAATGGTTTGTACATACTAGTTATTAACTAGCAAGTACAAATACCTTCAATATATAGTGGCACAATGTGGCTTCAATGCACAGTGACCAACCAAAGTATGCATATGTCACTAACCATGACCAACAAATTTCACTTCATGTGGTCAACGTTGAAAACGCATAACACGAGTCACAAATGGTCAAAGGGGAAAACAATGGGTTGGGAACACTAGTTATCAACTAGCAAGTACAAAGACCTTCAACAAGCAGTGGCATGGTATGGCTAGCCTGCACAGTGACCAACCAAAGGATGCATACGTCACTATGTGTGGTCAACATTGACAAATCATAACACGAGTCACAAATGGTCAGAGGGAGAGACAATGGTTTAAGAAGCCTATGTATTAACTAGAAAGGACAAAGAACTTCAATACGCAGTGGCACGGTGTGGTTAATATCCACACAAAATATCCAAACTAGACATATGTCACTGATCATGACCAGAGAATTTCAACATGGGTGGTCAACGTTGACCAACCATAACATGAGTCACAAACGGTCAGGACAGGAAACAATGCTATGGGAATATCGGTTCTCAACTACCAAGTACAACGACCTTCAGTCAGTAGTAGCACGGTGCGGCTACCATGCACAATGACCGACCAAAGTAGGCATATGTACTGCCTTTGACCAAAGAAATCCGTTGTGTGTGGACAACGCTTACAACTCATAATACGAGTCACAAATGGTCAGAGGGGGAAACAATGGTTTGGGAACACCAGGTATCAAATAGGAAGCACAAGTGGCTTCAATACGTTGTGGCACGGTGTGGAGACCATGCACGATGACCAACCAAAGTAAGCATATGTCACTGGCCATGACCATATAATGTCACTAAGTGTGGTAAATGTTGTCAACTCATAACACGAGTCACAAATGGTCAGGGTGGAAAATAATGGTTTGTGAATACTAGTTATCTACTAGCAAGTACAAATACCTTTAATATGTAGTGGCACAATGTGGCTTCAATGCACAGTGACCAACCAAAGTATGCATATGTCATTAACCATGACCAACAAATTTCACTTCATGTGGTCAACGTTGAAAACGCATAACACGAGTCACAAATGGTCAGAGGGGAAAACAATGGGTTGGGAACACTAGTTATCAACTAGCAAGTACAATGACCTTCAACAAATAGTGGCACGGTATGGCTAGCGTGCACAGTGACCAAGCAAAGGATGCATACGTCACTGACTACGACCGAATAAGTCCACTATGTGTGGTCAACATTGACAACTAATAACACGAGTCACAAATGGTTAGAGGGAGAGACAATGGTTTGGGAAGCCTATGTATTGACTAGAAAGGACAAAGAACATCAATACGTAGTGGCACGGTGTGGCTAATATGCACACCAAACAACCAAACTAGGCATATGTCAGTGATCATGACCAGAGAATTTCAATATGGGTGGTCAACGTTGACCAACCATAACACGAGTCACAAACGGTCAGGAGAGGAAACAATGCTATGGGAATATCGGTTCTCAACTACCAAGTACAACGACCTTCAGTCAGTAGTAGCACGGTGTGCCTACCATGCACAATGACCGACCAGATTAGGCATGTGCCACTTACCATGACCAAATTATTTTACTATGTGTGGTCAACGTTTACAACTCATAATACGAGTCACAAATGGTTAGAGGGAGAGACAATGGTTTGGGAAGCCTATGTATCGACTAGAAAGGACAAAGGACTTCAAAACGTAGTGGCACGGTGTGGCTAATATGCACACCAAACAACCAAACTAGGCATATGTCAGTGATCATGACCAGAGAATTTCAATATGGGTGGTCAACGTTGACCAACCATAACACGAGTCACAAACGGTCAGGAGAGGAAACAATGCTATGGGAATATCGGTTCTCAACTACCAGGTACAACGACCTTCAGTCAGTAGTAGCACGGTGTGCCTACCATGCACAATGACCGACCAAAGTAGGCATATGTACTGCCTTTGACCAAAGAAATCCGCTGTGTGTGGTCAACGTTTATAACTCATAATAGGAGTCAAAAATGGTCAGAGGGGGAAACAATGGTTTGGGAATACCAAGTATCACATAGCAACCACAAGGGGCTTCAATACGTTGTGGCACGGTATGGAGACCATGCACGATGACCAACCAAAGTAGGCATATGTCACTGACCATGACCAAATAATGTCACTAAGTGTGGTAAACTTTGACAACTCACAACACGAGTCACAAATGGTCAGGGTGGAAGGTAATTGTTTGTGAATACTAGTTATCAACTAGCAAGTACAAATACCTTCAATATGTAGTGGCACAATGTGGCTTCAATGCACAGTGACCAACCAAAGTCTGCATATGTCACTGACCATGACGAAAGAATTTCACTTCATGTGGTCAACGTTGAAAACGCATAACACGAGTCACAAATGGTCAGAGGGGAAAACAATGGATTGAGAATACAGTTATCAACTAGCAAGTACAAAGACCTTCAATAAGCAGTGGCACAGTATGGCTAGCGTGCACAGTGAACAACCAAAGGATGCATACGTCACTGACTACGACCGAATAAGTCCACTATGTGTGGTCAACATTGACAACTCATAACACGAGTCAAAAATGGTCAGAGGGAGATACAATGATTTGGGAAGCCTATGTATGGACTAGAAAGGACAAAGAAATTCAATACGTAGTGGCACGGTGTGGCTAATATGCACACGAAATAACCAAACTAGGCATATGTCACTGATCATGACCAGAGAATTTCAATATGGGTGGTCAACGTTGACCAACCATAACACGAGTCACAAACGGTCAGGAGAGGAAACAATGCTATGGGAATATCGGTTCTCAACTACCAAGTACAACGACCTTCAGTCACTAGTAGTACGGTGTGGCTACCATGCACAATGACCTACCCAAGTAGGCATACATCACTGCTCATGACCAAAGACATTTTGTGTGTGTGGTCAACATTCACAACTCATAATACATGTAAAAAATGGGCAGAGGGAGAAATAATGGTTTTGGATTACTTGGTATCGGCTAGTAAGTACAAAGACCTTCGATAAGTGGTGGCACGGTGTGGCTACCATGCACAATGACCAACTAAAGTATTATTGTGTCACTGAATGTCATAAAAAGAGTTTCACTATGTGTTGTCAACTTTCCTTCTTACGGCTGGTCAATCGGAGCAATGGTTGAGATGTTATTCAAGTTCAAAGTTGCAAAATTCAAAATTTCATCTGCGTCAATTTTTTATGAATAAACTAAATTTGTTATCATTCATAATGTTGAAAAATACCCTCTAATCTTACACCCCCTTATTTTATGCCCTTTACCAATAGGAACCCTTATAGTGTCATTTGGACATCATATGAACACCATGCGAGTTGGCTAAGTGCTTATAGTGTTAGATTCTGGAGCGATAGGTCCTAGGTTTGAATCCTCCTACGCGCAATATAGAATAGGCTCGCGACCTGGGGGGCGGGAGGGGGGGGGCGTGTTATGATACCTCAACTCTACCTTCGAGCCTAAGCCGTGGGGGGGTAGGGGGGGTGTCATAATGCGGTCGCAAATATGTCCTCCAGGTCGTCCACGGAACATCCCTCTAGAGGGGGTGGGAGGGAGTATTCAAGTGAAGGCACCATCGCGTAACCAATCAACAAAAACCGACCTGGTGTCAAAGGGAGAAACCTTTTGCTATTTATTGACTAGCAAGTGCAAATACTTTCAACAAGTAGTGGAATGGTGTGGCTACCATGCACAATGACCGACCAGATTAGGCATGTGCCACTTACCATGACCAAATTATTTTACTATGTGTGGTCAACGTTGACAACCCATAATATGGGTCCCGAATTGTCAGAGGGGGAAACAATGGGTTGGGAATACTATATACCAACTACCAAGTAAAACGACCTTCAGTCAGTAGTAGCACGGTGTGGCTACCATGCACAATGACCGACCAAAGTAGGCATATGTACTGCCTTTGACCAAAGAAATCCGCTGTGTGTGGTCAACGTTTACAACTCATAATACGAGTCACAAATGGTCAAAGAGGGAAACAATGGTTTGGGAACACCAAGTATCAAATAGCAAGCACAAGGGGCTTCAATACGTTGTGGCACGGTGTGGAGACCATGCACGATGACCAACCAAAGTAGGCATATGTCACTGACCATGAGAAAATACTGTCACTAAGTGTGGTAAACTTTGACAACTCATAACACGAGTCACAAATGGTCAGGGTGGAAGATAATGGTTTGTGCATACTAGTTATCGACTAGCAAGTACAAATACATTCAATATGTAGTGGCACAATGTGGGTTCAATGCACAGTGACCAACCAAAGTATGCATATGTCACTAACCATGCCCAACAAATTTCACTTCATGTGGTCAACTTTGAAAATGCATAACACGATTCACAAATGGTCAGAGGGGAAAACAATGGGTTGGGAACACTAGTTATCAACTAGCAAGTACAAAGGCCTTGAACAAGCAGTGGCACGATATGGCTAGCGTGCACAATGACTAACCGAAGGATGCATACGTCACTGACTACGACCAAATAAGTCCATTATGTGTGGTCAACATTGACAACTCAGATCAAGAGTCACAAATGGTCAGAGGGAGAGACAATGGTTTGGGAAGCCTATGTATTGTCTAGAAAGGACAAACTACTTCAATACATAGTGGCACGGTGTGGCTATTGTGCACACCAAACAATCAAACAAGGCATATGTCAGTGATCATGACCAGAGAATTTCAATATGGGTGGTCAACGTTGACCAACCATAACACGAGTCACAAACGGTCAGGACACGAAACAATGCTATGGGAATATCGGTTCTCAACTACTAAGTACAACGACCTTCAGTCAGTAGTAGCACGGTGTGGCTACCATGCACAATGACTGACCAAGGTAGGCATATGTACTGCCTTTGACCAAAGAAATCCGTTGTGTATGGTCAACGTTGACAACTCATAATTTGAGTCACAAATGGCCAGAGGGGGAAGCAATGGTTTGGGAACACCAAGTATCACATAGCAAGCACAGGGGGCATTAATACGTTGTGTCACGGTGTGGAGACCATGCACAATGACCAACCAAAGTAGGCATATGTCACTGACCATGAGCAAATAATGTCACTAAGTGTGGTAAACTTTGACAACTCACAATACGAGTCACAAATGGTCAGCGTGGAAGGTAATGGTTTGTGAATACTAGTTATCTACTACCAAGTACAAATACCTTCAATATGTAGTGGCACAATGTGGCTTAAATGCACGGTGACCAACCAAAGTATGCATATGGCACTGACCATGACGAAATAATTTCACTTCATGTGGTCAATGTTGAAAACGCATAACACGAGTCACAAATGGTCAGAGGGGAAAACAATGGGTTGGGAACACTAGTTATCAACTAGCAAGTACAAAGACCTTCAACAAGCAGTGGCACGGTATGGCTAGCGTGCACAGTGACCAACCAAAGGATGCATACGTCACTGACTACGACCGAGTAAGTCCACTATGTGTGGTCAACATTGACAACTCATAACACGAGTCACAAATGGTCAGAGGGAGAGAAAGTGGTTTGGGAAGCCTATGTATTGACTAGAAAGGACAAAGAACTTCAATACGTAGTGGCACGGTGTGGATAATATGCACACCAAACAACCAAACTAGGCATATGTCACTGATCATGACCAGAGAATTTCAATATGGGTGGTCAACGTTGACCAACCATAACACGAGTCACAAACGGTCAGGACATGAAACAATTCTATGGGAATAGCGGTTCTCAACTACCAAGTACAACAACCTTCAGTCAATAGTAGCACGATGTGGCTACCATGCACAATGATTGACCAAAGTAGGCATATGTACTGCCTTTGACCAAAGAAATCCGCTGTGTGTTGTCAACGTTGACAACTCATAATACGAGTCACAAATGGTCAGAGGGGGAAACAATGGTTTGAGAACACCAAGTATCAAATAGCAAGCACAAGGGGCTTCGATACGCTGTGGCACGGTGTGGAGACCATGAACGATGACCAACCAAAGTAGGCATATGTCACTGACCATGAGCAAATAATGTCACTAAGTGTGGTAAACTTTGACAACTCATAACACAAGTCACAAATGGTCAGGGTGGAAGATAATGGTTTGTGCATACTAGTTATTGACTAGCAAGTAAAAATACCTTCAATATGTAGTGGCACAGTGTGGCTTCAATGCACAGTGACCAACCAAAGTATGCATATGTCACTGACCATGACCAACAAATTTCACTTCATGTGGTCAACGTTGAAAATGCATAAAACGAGTCACAAATGGTCAGAGGGGAAAACAATGGGTTGGGAACACTAGTTATCAACTAGCAAGTACAAAGACCTTCAACAAGCAGTGGCACGGTATGGCTAGCGTGCACAGTGACCAACCAAAGGATGCATACATCACTGACTACGACCGAATAAGTGCACTATGTGTGGTCAACATTGACAACTCAGAACATGAGTCACGAATGGTCAGAGGGAGAGACAATGGTTTGGGAAGCCTATGTATTGGCTAGAAAGGACAAAGAACTTCAATACGTAGTGGCACGGTGTGGCTAATATGCACACCAAACAATCAAACAAGGCATATGTCACTAATCATGAACAGAGAATTTCAATATGGGTGGTCAACGTTGACCAACCATAACACGAGTCACAAGCGGTCAGGAGAGGAAACAATGCTATGAGAATATCAGTTCTCAACTACCAAGTACAACGGCCTTCAGTCATTAGTAGCACGGTGTGGCTACCATGCACAATCACCGACCAAAGTAGGCATATGTACTACCTTTGACCAACGAAATTCGCTGTGTGTGGTCAACATTGACAGCTCATAATACGAGTCACAAATGTTCAGAGGGGGAAACAATGGTTTGGGAACACCAAGTATCACATAGCAAGCACAAGGGGCTTCAATACGTTGTGGCATGGTGTGGAGACCATGCACGATGACCAACCAAAGTAGGCATATGTCACTGACCATGACCAAATAATGTCACTAAATGTGGTAAACTTTGACAACTCACAACACGAGTCACAAATGGGCAGGGTGGAAGGTAATGGTTTGTGAGTATACGTTATCTACTAGCAAGTACAAATATATTCAATATGTAGTTGCACAATGTGGCTTCAATGCACCGTGACCAACCAAAGTATGCATATGTCACTGACCATGACGAAAGAATTTCACTTCATGTGGTCAACGTTGAAAACGCATAACACGAGTCACAAATGGTCAGAGGGGAAAACAATGGGTTGGGAACACTAGTTATCAACTAGCAAGTACAAAGACCTTCAACAAGCAGTGGCACGGTATGGCTAGCATGCACAGTGACCAACCAAAGGATGCATACGTCACTGACTACGACCGAAAAGTCCACTATGTGTGGTCAACATTGACAACTAAGAACACGAGTCACAAATGGTCAGAGGGAGAGACAATGGTTTGAGAAGCCTATGTATTGGCTAGAAAGGACAAAGAACTTCAATGCGTAGTGGCACGGTGTGGCTAATATGCACACGAAACAATCAAACTAGGCATATGTTACTTATCATGTCCAGAGAATTTCAATATGGGTGGTCAGCGCTGACCAACCATAACACAAGTCACAAACGGTCAGGAAAGGAAACAATGCTATGAGAATATCGGTTCTCAACTACCAAGTACAACGACCTTCAGTCAGTAGTAGCACAGTGTGGCTACCATGCACAATGACCGACCAAAGTAGGCACATGTACTGCCTTTGACCAAAGAAATCCGCTGTGTGTGGTCAACGTTTACAACTCATAATATGAGTCACAAATGGTCAGAGGGGGAAACAATGGTTTGGGAACACCAAGTATCACATAGCAAGGAAAAAGAGGCTTCAATACGTTGTGGAACGGTGTGGAGACCATGCACGATGACCAACCAAAGTAGGCATATGTCACTGACAATGACCCAAAAATGTCACTAAGTGTGGTAAATTTTGACAACTCACAACACGAGACAAAAATGGCCAGGGTGGAAGGTACTGGTTTGTGAATACTAGTTATCTACTAGCAAGTAAAAATACCTTCAATATGTAGTGGCACAATGTGGCTTCAATGCACAGTGACCAACCAAAGCATGCATATGTCACTGACCATGACGAAAGAATTGCACTTCATGTGGTCAACGTTGAAAACGCACAACACGAGTCACAAATGGTCAGAGTGGAAAACAATGGGTGGGGAACACTAGTTATCAACTAGCAAGTACAAAGACCTTCAACAAGCAGTGGCACGGTATGGCTAGCGTGCACAGTGACCAACCAAAGGATGCATACGTCACTGACTACGACCGAATAAGTCCACTATGTGTGGTCAACATTGACAACTCATAACACGAGTCACAAATGGTCAGAGGGAGAGACAATGGTTTAAGAAGCATATGTATTGACTATAACGGACAAAGAACTTCAATACGTAGTGGCACGGTGTGGCTAATGTGCACACCAAACAATCAAACTAGGCATATGTTACTGATCATGTCCAGAGAATTTCAATATGGGTGGTCAACGTTGACCAACCATAACACAAGTCACAAACGGTCAGGACAGGAAACAATGCTATGAGAATATCGGTTCTCAACTACCAAGTACAACGACCTTCAGTCATTGTAGCATGGTGTGGCTACCATGCACAATGACAGACCAAAGTAGGCATATGTACTGCCTTTGACCAAAGAAATCCGTTGTGTGTGGTCAACGTTGACAACTCATAATGCGAGTCAAAAATGGTCAGAGGGGGAAACAATGGTTTGGGAACACCAAGTATCACATAGCAAGCACAAGGGGCTTCAATACGTTGTGGTACGGTGTGGAGACCATGCACGATGACCAATAAAAGTAGGCATATGTCACTGACCATGACCAAATAATGTCACTAAGTTTGGTACACTTTGACAACTCACAACACGAGTCACAAATGGTCAGGGTGGAAGGTAATGGTTTGTGAATACTAGTTATCTACTAGCACGTACAAATACCTTCAATATGTAGTGGCACAATGTGGCTTCAATGCACAGTGACCAACCAAAGTATGAACATGTCACTGACCATGACGAAAGAATTTCACTTCATGTGGTCAACGTTGAAAACGCATAACACGAGTCACAAATGGTCAGAGGGGAAAACAATGGGTTGGGAACACTAGTTATCAACTAGCAAGTACGAAGACCTTCAACAAGCAGTGGCACGGTATGGCTAGCGTGCACAGTGACCAACCAAAGGATGCATACGTCACTGACTACGAACAAATAAGTCCACTATATGTGGTCAACATTGACAACTCATAACACGAGTCACAAATGGATAGAGGGAGAGACAATGGTTTGGGAAGCCTATGTATTGACTAGAAAGGACAAATAACTTCAATACGTAGTGGCACGGTGTGGCTAATATGCACACCAAACAACCAAACTATGTATATGTCACTGATCATGACCAGAGAATTTCAATATGGGTGGTTAACGTTGACCAACCATAACACGAGTCACAAACGGTCAGGACAGGAAACAATGCTATGGGAATATCGGTTCTCAACTACCAAGTACAACGACCTTCAGTCAGTAGTAGCACGGTGTGGCTACCATGCACAATGACCGACCAAAGTAGGCATATGTACTGCCTTTGACCAAAGAAATCCGCTGTGTGTGGTCAACGTTGACAACTCATAATACGAGTCACAAATGGTTAGAGGGGGAAACAATGGTTCGAGAACACCAAGAATCAAATAGCAAGCACAAGGGGCTTCAATACTATGTGGCACGGTGTGGAGACCATGCACGATGACCAACCAAAGTAGGCATATGTCACTGACCATGAGCAAATAATGTCACTAAGTGTGGTGAACTATGACAACTCATAACACGAGTCACAAATGGTCAGGGTGGAAGATAATGGTTTGTGCATACTAGTTATTGACTAGCAAGTACAAGTACCTTCAATATGTAGTGGCACAATGTGGCTTCAATGCACAGTGACCAACCAAAGTATGCATATGTCACTAACCATGACCAACAAATTTCACTTCATGTGGTCAACGTTGAAAACGCATCAGACGAGTCACAAATGGTCAGAGGGGAAAACAATGGGTTGGGAACACTAGTTATCAACGAGCAAGTACAAAGACCTTCAACAAGCAGTGGCACGGTATGGCTAGCGTGCACAGTGACCAACCAAAGGATGCATACGTCACTGACTACGACCGAATAAGTCCACTATGTGTGGTCAACATTGACAACTCAGAACACGAGTCACAAATGGTCCGAGGGAGAGACAGCGGTTTGGGAAGCCTATGTATTGACTAGAAAGGACAAAGAACTCCAATACGTAGTGGCACGGTGTGGCTAATATGCACACCAAACAACCAAACAAGGCATATGTCACTGATCATGACCAGAGAATTTCAATATGGGTGGTCAACGTTGACCAACCATAACACGAGTCACAAACGGTCAGGACAGGAAACAATGCTATTGGAATATCGGTTCTCAACTACCAAGTACAACGACCTTCAGTCAGTAGTAGCACGGTGTGGCTACCATGCACAATGACTGACCAAAGTAGGCACATGTACTGCCTTTGACCAAAGAAATCCGCTGTGTGTGGTCAACGTTTACAACTCATAATATGAGTCACAAATGGTCAGAGGGGGAAACAATGGTTTGGGAACACCAAGTATCACATAGCAAGGAAAAAGGGGCTTCAATATGTTGTGGCACGGTGGGGAGACCATGCACGATGACCAACCAATGTAGGCATATGTCACTTACAATGACCAAATAATGTCACCAAGTGTGGTAAACTTTGACAACTCACAACACGAGTCACAAATGGTCAGGGTGGAAGGTACTGGTTTGTGAATACTAGTTATCTACTAGCAAGTACAAATACCTTCAATATGTAGTGGCACAATGTGGCTTCAATGCACAGTGACCAACCAAAGTATGCATATGTCACTGACCATGACGAAAGAATTTCACTTCATGTGGTCAACGTTGAAAACGCACAACACGAGTCACAAATGGTCAGAGTGGAAAAAAATGGGTTGGGAACACTAGTTATCAGCTAGCAAGTACGAAGACCTTCAACAAGCAGTGGCACGGTATGGCTAGCGTGCACAGTGACCAACCAAAGGATGCATACGTCACTGACTACGACCGAATAAGTCCACTATGTGTGGTCAACATTGACAACTCCTAACACGAGTCACAAATGGTCAGAGGGAGAGACAATGGTTTAAGAAGCATATGTATTAACTAGAACGGACAAAGAACTTCAATACGTAGTGGCACGGTGTGGCTAATATGCACACCAAAAAACCAAACTAGGCATATGTCACTGATCATGACCACAGAATTTCAATATAAGTGGTCAACGTTGACCAACCATAACACGAGTCACAAACGGTCAGGAGAGGAAACAATGCTATGGGAATATCGGTTCTCAAATACCAAGTACAATGACCTTCAGTCAGTAGTAGCACGGTGTGGCTACCATGCACATTGACCGACCAAAGAAGGCATATGTACTGCCTTTGACCAAAGAAATCCGCTGTGTGTGGTCAACGTTTACAACTCATAATACGAGTCACAAATGGTCAGAGGGGGAAACAATGACTTGGGAACACCAAGTATCACATAGCAAGCACAAGGGGCTTCAATACGCTATGGCACGGTGTAGAGACCATGCACGATGACCAACCAAAGTTGGCATATGTCACTGACCATGACCAAATAATGTCACTAAGTGTGGTAAACTTTGACAACTCACAACACGACTCACAAATGGTCAGGGTGGAAGGTGATGGTTTGTGAATACTAGTTATCGACTAGCAAGTACAAATACCTTCAATATGTAGTGGCACAATGTGGCTTCAATGCACAGTGACCAACCAAAGTATGCATATGTCACTAACCATGACCAACAAACTTCACTTCATGCGGTCAACGTTGAAAACACATAACACGAGTCACAAATGTTCAGAGGGGAAAATAATGGGTTGGGAACACTAGTTATCAACTAGCAAGTACAAAGACCTTGAACAAGTAGTGGCACAGTATGGCTAGCGTGCACAGTGACCAACCAAAGGATTCATACGTCACTGACTACGACCGAATAAGTCCACTATGTGTGGTCAACATTGACAACTCATAACACGAGTCACAAATGGTCAGAGGGAAAGGTTTGGGAAGCAAGGGGTATCAAGGGGTATTGATACCTCTATAGTAGACTAAATCTACCATAGAGGTATCAATAATGTATTCCATGTGATCGCTCACATGGAATACATTTGGAGAATGCTCACTATGGTGGCATATCCACATACACTTTAGGTTGATGTGGACTTGCACGATTTTTGGCTGTTGATTGCTTTGGTTAGTTGCCGGTTGCTAATTTCTCTGGGATCATGGTTCAGGATGTTTCTGACAGCAGCCACTCGTAGAAGAATTTGTGAGGTTGGGCCCAGTCCTAAGGGTGTAGCGGTCACACCTCGTGTGTGATGCATGAGGATTTCACTTCGTCACGTAACCTAATTCTTAGCTCCACCCAACACCTCAACACTATTGATTCATGTTTTCCAAGTAATCTTGCAACATCCATGGCATCTCTCATACCTTTTCTTCCTTGCTCCCTCTCCCTTGCACGCTTCTACCAACTACATGGGATGGATGAAATGGCACTCTGGTATGTTAGCGTTTTTACAACTACGGACATCCCCTCGTTAATGTTTTGAAAATTGAGGCACGACTTCATCCATCCTTGAAGTGAGGCATGTGTCATGTATGATTAGAGCAGCACACCAGTTGAACCCTTCCAAAGTACTCAAGCTTCCCATTGTCCCACATTCTGTTATGTTAGTCAACGTCTACCTCTTAACCATATATATTTCACTTCACATTCTATTGCTTGTTTCTCCTGAATGGTCTCGTACTAAGGAATTTCACATAGGTTTCATATTAATTGAGAGTTGAATGACAAATTAAGAATACATAGATGAGTACGAAACCCATAAAAGTGAATATTGAGTTATTTCTGCCAATCTTAATTTTGTTCATCACCATATAGTGTAACGGGCTGAGTCTCCAGCTCCTGCTCTGAAGTCGTCGTCGGAGATCGCAGAATGGCGTTCTCAGTCCGCGTCAAGGGTTTACCCCCTTCCCAAGACTGAGGGGCAATCGTCATCAACGACCCAGAGCAGGGAGACTCAAATATCTCGAATCTCCGGAGGCCCATTTCCGTTTTTAACCAAACCCCTGGTTTGGGACCCAAACCGGGGGTTTTTACCTCGAACTCGTGTGTTCGCACGAGTTATTCCGTTTGTTTTACGTCAAAGTTCGTCGTAAACGAACTTCGAGTTTTGTTTTGTCGTTCTGGCGCAAAATCGTTGCGTGCGAGGCACGCTGGCGATTTCGCGCTAGCAAATTTGACCTCACCCTCGCTCCCCCTATCCCTCGTCCTCTCTTGCTCGTTTGCAAGGAGGGCGAGGGGGGCGAGGGCACGAGGCCACGAGGTGGCTGGCCGGCCGGTGGCCGGCCGGTCACTTGGCCGGCCGCCGGCCGCCCAGCCGGCCGGCAACGAGCTGGCCGGCTGCCAGCGAAGTGCTGGCCGCCGGCCAGCCCTCGCTGACACAAGGGGTGGTGCGCAACCACCCCTCGCTTGAGCGAGGTGGGAGGGCCGAACCAGCCCTCCCGCTACATTCCTCCCCACTTATTATGAACCGTCCCGGTTCATGAACAACAAGTAGGATTATCAATCAGTGAGTCATCAACATTGTGAAAGAAAATTAATAATTTCAATCACCAGCTCAACATGAACACGTGCATGGTACTTAGACCTAAGCTGCAGCTTGTAGGTCAGCACGGCTAGCGGCCTCCCCCCTTTAGGCTGGAGCGTCCCCGCGACAACCATGTTGGGCGTCCCCAACCTCCTATGGTCGCTGTCCATGAATGTTTCCCTGTGGGAATATTGTTCACTTTTCCGCTTTCAGGTGGTACCTCCTCCCACGCGTCGATCTGTGCGAGCAACAAGCTCGCTCCAGTACTCGTTGACCACCCCTATGGGCAACCAAGATTCAGGCTCCCATGAATTTCTGTTCAGGTCCACAACCGGCCCAATGAACGAGGTACTCCCTGACAACGCGCGACCGAAGAGTACGCTCTCGGTGCTGGAGTAGGCGCAGGACCTCGTATTGGCCGTCGGCAGCCAGGACTGCTGGCGGTGGCTGAACGGTTCCTTCTGCCGTGTATGGAGCCAGCAGGCTCACATGAAACACGTCATGTATCTTCATACTCGACGGAAGTAGCAATCGGTATGCCACTGGCCCGATGCGTGCCACAATGGGAAACGACCCAATCCACTTCGGTAGAAGTTTTCTTGCCCCTGGCGACTTCAGCCAAAGGTTTTTACTGCTAAGCAGCACTTTGTCACTGATGTCAAACGAGACCTCTCGACGACCTTTGTCGGCATATGCCTTTTGTCGCTGCCGAGTTGCTTGAAGGTGACCCTTCGCCTCCTGTAACAAGGAATCGATGCGCTCGGCAAAGGCTTGAGCAGAAGGAACCTGCCCTCCTGTACTCCCACTCTTCACTAATGAAGAGGGTACCACTGGATGCCGACCACTGTTCAACACGAACGGTGTGAACTGTGTGGGCTCGTTCACCGAGTTGTTCACCGCAAACTCTGCCGGTACTAGGAATTCGTCCCAATAATGCATGGCAGGGTCCACGTACATGCGGAGCATCTGGCTCCAGAGTGCGATTCATGCGCTCTGTTTGTCCGTCAGTTTGAGGGTGAAATGCTGTCGACATTTGCGACTCACTGTTGAAGTATTCGTGTCTCCTTTGCCAGAAATTACTAGCAAATTTTTTATCTCGATCGGAGATAATGCGCAACGGCAAGCCGTGGTACTTTACAACGCCCTCAAAGAAGAGACGAGCGGTCTCCTCTGCGTTCACGTCAGTGGTTGTAGGAATGAAATGTGTCATCTTCGTCAAAAGATCCACAACCAGTAGTATTGCATCGTGGCCACGGGCCGTGTCCGGAAGACCAGTAATGAAGTCCATGCTGACGCACTCCCATGGAGTCCCAGGAATGGGAAGCTGCTGGCTTCTTGTTACTAGCCTTATTCCGAAGACATGGGTCGCATGCCATGCAATACTTACAGACATCGACACTCCACCCTGGCCACCAATAGTGGTCCAAGAGTGCCTGTCCGGTCTTTCGGGGTCCCACGTGACCTGCGACCGGCGGGTCGTGGAACTAGGAGATAACCTTTGCTCGAAGGTCTCCCGAGTTTGGCACAACAACTTGTTCTCCGTGCCAGAAGATTCCTGCGGCCTCCACCAAGCCATACTTGTCCAGATTTCGAGAGTCTTGAAACCAAGAATCCACACAGTATCCCATCCGGATCCTGTTTACAAAACCGTTGTAATGGATAATTCTCGTGGTGGTGGCCGCAGAGGTGCAGGGGATCTGGTGGTTGTACGGTTGCTGTTGCAATGGCCATAAAACACCAACTGACCTCGGTGTTTGCTTGGTTTGGGAAGCCTATGTATTGACTAGAAAGGACAAAGAACTTCAATACGCAGTGGCACGGTGTAGCTAATTTGCACACCAAACAACCAAACTAGGCATATGTCACTGATCATGACCACAGGATTTCAATATGGGTGGTCAACGTTGACCAACCATAACACGAGTCACAAACGGTCAGGAGAGGAAACAATGCTATGGGAATATCGGTTCTCAACTACCAAGTACAACGACCTTCAGTCAGTAGTAGTACGGTGTGGCTACCATGCACAATGATCGACCAAAGTAGGCATATGTACTGCCTTTGACCAAAGAAATCCGCTGTGCGTGGTCAACGTTTTCAACTCATAATATGAGTCACAATTGGTCAGAGGGGGAAACAATGGTTTGGGAACACTGGGTATCAAATAGCAAGCACAAGGGGCTTCAATACGTTGTGGCACGGTGTGGAGACCATGCACGATGACCAACCAAAGTAGGCATATGTCACTGACCATGACCAAATAATGTCACTAAGTGTGGTAAACGTTGAAGACTCACAACACGAGTCACAAATGGTCAGGGTGGAAAGTAATTGTTTTTGAATACTAGTTATCTACTGGCAAGTACAAATACCTTCAATATGTAGGGTTCTCCCCTCCCCTCCCCTCCCCTCCCCCCTAACGAGACGTTCGCTCTTGGGAACGCATGCGGGTTCGACTCCCGCTCTCGTTTCAACCCATTCCACTACATCAACAGCCCGCAAACCCGGCCACGCACCGCCGTCGCACACCAACGCACTACGCTGCCTGCACAAGTCGCACACCCACGCATCGCCAACCCGTTCCACGCCCACCCGCACGTACCAACCCAAGCGCATGCACGCCTCTTTCCCTCCCCACGCGTCGTACCAACCCAGGCACCCCCGCGCCTCTTTCCAACCCCACGGGTCGTACCGACCCCAAGCACACGCACGCCTCTTTCCCACCCCACGACTCGTTCCGACCCGGGCACCCCCGCGCCTCTTTCCAGCCCCACGGGTCGTACCAACCCAAGCGCCCGCACCCCTCTTTTCCACCCCACGAGTCGTACCAACCCAAGCTCCCGCACCCCTCCTTTCCACCCCACGAGTCGTACCAACCCAAGCGCACGCACGCCTCTTTCCCACCCCACGACTCGTGCCGACCCGGGCACCCCCGCGCCTCTTTCCAGCCCCACGGGTCGTACCAACCCAAGCGCCCGCACCCCTCTTTTCCACCCCACGAGTCGTACCAACCCAAGCTCCCGCACCCCTCCTTTCCACCCCACGAGTCGTACCGTCCCGCTCGCGCCATCCCACGCACGCACCGCACGCCTCGTCTCCGTAGCCTGGTCCCCGTCGCCTCCCGTTAATCCCACCACCTTGCGCGCCACTAACACGACAAGCCTCCACAGTGCCCAACCGCCTCTCATACGTCGCATTCGCATGTCGCTACCGCCACCCCACCCCACCCCTCCTCGACACCGCCCGTGCTGCCCGGTCCCCAAACCATTTCCATGCGCGCACCTCCGTCCTCCCTCCCACACCCCCTCCCCTCCTCCCCGTGTGGAAATACAACGCATCGACGTGCCCATTCGGCTCCTTCACGTTGCATCGCCGTGCCCGCTCACGCACGTGTCACATTATCGGCCCATCCCTTTCAAAGCATGGTACGATCATACCTGGGCTACTACTCCGGATCCCATTCGAACTCCGCAGATAAGCACCCATGGGCCAGAATAGTACTGGGATGGGTGACCTCCCAGGGAACTTCAATACGTAGTGGCACGGTGTGGCTAATATGCACACCAAACAATCAAACTAGGCATATGTCACTGATCATGACCAGAGAATTTCAATTGGGTGGTCAACGTTGACCAACCATAATACAAGTCACAAACGGTCAGGAGAGGAAACAATGCTCTGAGAATATTGGTTCTCAACTACCAAGTACAATGACCTTCAGTCAGTAGTAGCACGGTGTGGCTACCATGCACAATGACCGACCAAAGCAGGCATATGTACCGCCTTTGACCACTGAAATCCGCTGTGTGTTGTCAACGTTGACAACTCATAATACGAGTCACAAATGGTCAGAGGGGGAAACAATGGTTTGAGAACACCAAGTATCAAATAGCAAGCACAAGGGGCTTCAGTACGCTGTGGCACGGTGTGGAGGCCATGCACGATGACCAACCAAAGTATGCATATGTCACTGACCATGAGCAAATAATGTCACTAAGTGTGGTAAACTTTGACAACTCATAACACGAGTCACAAATGGTCAGAGTGGAGGATAATGGTTTGTGCATACTAGTTATTGACTAGCAAGTACAAATATCTTCAATATGTAGTGGCACAATGTGGCTTCAATGCACAGTGACCAACCAAAGCATGCATATGTCACTAACCATGACCAACAAATTTCACTTCATGTGGTCAACGTTGAAAACGCATAACATGAGTCACAAATGGTCAGAGGGGAAAACAATGGGTTGGGAATACTAGTTATCAACTAGCAAGTACAAATACCTTCAACAAGCAGTGGCAAGGTATGGCTAGCGTGCACAGTGACCAACCAAAGGATGCATACGTCACTGACTACGACCGAATAAGTCCACTATGTGTGGTCAACATTGACAACACAGAACACGAGTCACAAATGGTCAGAAGGAGAGACAATGGTTTGGGAAGCCTATGTATTGACTAGAAAGGAAAAATAACTTCAATACGTAGTGGCACGGTGTGGCTGATATGCACACCAAACAACCAAACTAGGTATATGTCGATGATCATGACCAGAGAATTTCAATATGGGTGGTCAACGTTGACCAACCATAACTCGAGTCACAAACGGTCAGGATAGGAAACAATGCTATGGGAATATTGGTTCTCAACTACCAAGTATAACGACCTTCAGTCAGTAGTAGCACGGTGTGGCTACCATACACAATGACCGACGAAAGTAGGCATATGTACTGCCTTTGACCAAAGAAATCCGCTGTGTGTGGTCAACGTTTAAAACTCATAATCTGAGTCACGATTGGTCAGAGGGGGAAACAATGGTTTGGGAATACCAAGTATCACATAGAAAGCACAAGGGGCTTCAATACGTTGTGGCACGGTGTGGAGACCATGCACGATGACCAACCAAAGTAGGCATATGTCACTCACCATGAGCAAATAATGTCACTAAGTGTGGTAAACTTTGACAACTCACAACACGACTCACAAATGGTCAGGGTGGAAGGTAGTGGTTTGTGAATACTAGTTATCAACTAGCAAGTACAAATACCTTCAATATATAGTGGCACAATGTGGCTTCAATGCACAGTGACCAACCAAAGTATGCATATGTCACTGACCATGACGAAAGAATTTCACTTCATGTGGTCAACGTTGAAAACGCATAACACGAGTCACAAATGGTCAGAGGGGAAAACAATGGGTTGGGAACACTAGTTATCAACTAGCAAGTACAATGACCTTCAAAAAGCAGTGGCACGGTATGGCTAGCGTGCACAGTGACCAACCAAAGGATGCATACGTCACTGACTAAGACCGAATAAGTCCACTATGTGTGGTCAACATTGACAACTCATAACACGAGTCACAGATGGTGAGAGGGAGAGACAATGGTTTGGGAAGCCTATTTATAGACTTTAAAGGACAAGGAACTTCAATACGTAGTGGCACGGTGTGGCTAATATGCACACCAAACAACCAAACTATGCATATGTCACTGATCATGACCAGAGAGTTTCAATATGGGTGGTCAACGTTGACCAACCATAACACGAGTCACAAATGGTCAGGATAGGAAACAATGCTATGGGAATATCGGTTCTCAACTACCAAGTATAACGACCTTCAGTCAGTAGTAGCACGGTGTGGCTACCATGCACAATGACCGACCAAAGTAGGCATATGTACTGCCTTTGACCAGAGAAATCCGCTCTATATGGTCAACGTTGACAACTCATAATACGAGTCACAAATGGTCAGAGGGGGAAACAATGGTTTGGGAACACCAAGTATCACATAGCAAGCACAAGGGGCTTCAATAAGTTGTGGCACGGTGTGGAGACCATGCACGATGACCAACCAAAGTAGGCATATGTCACTCACCAGATCAAATGATGTCACTAAGTGTGGTAAACTTTGACAACACACAACACGAGTCACAAATGGTCATGGTGGAATGTAATGATTTGTGAATACTAGTTATCTACTAGCAAGTACAAATACCTTCAATATGTAGTGGCACAATGTGGCTTTAATGCACAGTGACCAACCAAAGTATGCATATGTCACTGACCATTACGAAACAATTTCACCTCATTTGGTCAACGTTGAAAACGCATAACACGAGTCGCAAATGGTCAGAGGGGAAAACAATGGGTTGGGAACACTAGTTATCAACTAGCAAGTACAAAGACCTTCAATAAGCAGTGGTGTGGTATGGCTAGCGTGCACAGTGACCAACCAAAGGATGCATACGTCACTGACTACGACCGCATAAGTCCACTATGTGTGGTCAACATTGACAACTCATAACACGAGTCACAAATGGTCAGAGGGAGAGACAATGGTTTAAGAAGCATATATATTGACTAGAAAGGACCAAGAACTTCAATACGTAGTGGCACGGTGTGGCTAATATGCACACCAAACTACCAAAGTAGGCATATGTCACTGAACATGACCACAGAATTTCAATATGGGTGGTCAACGTTGACCAACCATAACACGAGTCACAAACGGTCAGGAGAGGAAACATTGCTATGGGAATATCGGTTCTCAACTACCAAGTACAACGACCTTCAGTCAGTAGTAGCACAGTGTGACTACTATGCAAAATGAACGACCAAAGTAGGCATATGTACTACCTTTGACCAAAGAAATCCGCTGTGTGTGGTCAACGTTGACAACTCATAATACGAGTCACAAATGGTCGGAGGGGGAAAAATGGTTTGGGAACACCAAGTATCAAATAGCAAGCACAAGGGGCTTCAATACGCTGTGGCACGGTGTGGAGACCATGCACGATGACCTACCAAAGTAGGCATGTGTCACTGATCATGCCCAAATAATGTCACTAAGTGTGGTAAACTTTGACAACTCATAACACGAGTCACAAATGGTCAGGGTGGTAGATAATGGTTTGTGAATACTAGTTATCGACTAGCAAGTACAAATACCTTCAATATGTAGTGGCACAATGTGGCTTCAATGCACAGTGATCAACCAAAGTATGCATATGTCACAAACCATGACCAATAAATTTCACTTCATGTGGTCAACGTTGAAAACGCATAACACGAGTCACAAATGGTCAGAGGGGAAAACAATGGGTTGGGAACACTAGTTATCAACTAGCAAGTACAAAGACCTTCAACAAGAAGTGGCACGGTATGACTAGCGTGCACAGTGACCAACCAAAGGATGCATACGTCACTGACTACGTCCGAATAAGTCCACTATGTGTGGTCAACATCGACAAATCATAACACGAGTCACAAATGGTTAGAGGGAGAGACAATGGTTTGGGAAGCCGATGTATTGACTAGAAAGGACAAAGAACTTCAATACGTAGTGGCAGGGTGTGGCTACTATGCACACCAAACAACCAAACTAGGCATATGTCACTGATCATGACCAGAGAATTTCAATATGGGTGGTCAACGTTGACCAACCATAACAAGAGTCACAAACGGTAAGGACAGGAAACAATGCTATGGGAATATCAGTTCTCAACTACCAAGTACAACGACCTTCAGTCAGTAGTAGCACGGTGTGGCTGCCATGCACAATGACCGACCAAAGTAGGCATATGTACTGCCTTTGACCAAAGAAATCCGCTCTGTGTGGTCAACGTTTACAACTCATAATACGAGTCACCATTGGTCAGAGGGGGAAACACTGGTTTGGGAACACCAAGTATCATGTAGCAAGTACAAGGGGCTTCAATACGTTGTGGCACGGTGTGGAGACCATGCACGATGACCAACCAAAGTAGGCATATGTCACTGATCATGCCCAAATGATGTCACTAAGTGTGGTAAACTTTGACAACTCATAACACGAGTCACAAATGGTCAGGCTGGTAGATAATGGTTTGTGAATACTAGGTATCGACTAGCAAGTACAAATGCCTTCAATATGTAGTGGCACAATGTGGCTTCAATGCACAGTAACCAACCAAAATATGCATATGTTACTAACAATGACCAACAAATTTCACTTCATGTGGTCAACGTTGAAAACGCATAACACGAGTCACAAATGGTCAGAGGGGAAAACAATGGGTTGGGAATACTAGTTATCAACTAGCAAGTACAAAGACATCCAACAAGCAGTGGCACCGTATGGCTAGTGTCCATAGTGACCAACCAAAGGATGCATACGTCACTGACTACGGCCGAATACGTCCACTATGTGTGGTCAACATTGACAACTCATAACACGAGTCACAAATGGTCAGAGGGAGAGACAATGGTTTGGGAAGCCTATGTATTGACTATAAAGGACAAAGAACTTCAATACGTAGTGGCACGGTGTGGCTAATATGCATACCAAACAACCAAACTAGGCATATGTCACTGATCATGGCCAGAGAATTTCAATATGGGTGGTCAACGTTGACCAACCATAACACGAGTCACAAACGGTCAGGACAGGAAACAATGCTATGGGAATATCGGTTCTCAACTACCAAGTACAACGAATTTCAGTCAGTAGTAGCACGGTGTGGCTACCATGCACAATGACCGACCAAAGTAGGCATATGTACTGCCTTAGACCAAAGAAATCCGCTGTGTGTGGTCTACATTTACAACTCATAATACGAGTCAAAAATGGTCAGAGGGGGAAACAATGGTTTGGGAACACCATGTATCACATAGCAAGCACAAGGGGCTTTAATACGTTGTGGCACGGTGTGGAGACCATGCACGCTGACCAACCAAAGTAGGCATATGTCACTGACCATGACCAAATAATGTCACTAAGTGTGGTAAACTTTGACAACTCACAACACGACTCACAAATGGTCAGGGTGGAAGGTAATGGTCTGTGAATACTAGTTATCGACTAGCAAGTACAAATACCTTTAATATGTAGTGGCACAATGTGGCTTCAATGCACAGTGACCAACCAAAGTATGCATATGTCACTGACCATGACGAACGAATTTCACTTCATGTGGTCAACGTTGAAAACGCATAACACGAGTCACAAATGGTCAGAGGGGAAAACAATGGGTTGAGA
Source organism: Penium margaritaceum (assembly GCA_023375785.1). Classification (NCBI taxonomy): domain Eukaryota; kingdom Viridiplantae; phylum Streptophyta; class Zygnematophyceae; order Desmidiales; family Peniaceae; genus Penium; species Penium margaritaceum. The sequence continues at coordinate 221,890 of SZWC01000627.1, read as the reverse complement.
ACATCAGTTATCAACTAGCAAGTACAAAGACCTTCAACAAGCAGTGGCACGGTATGGCTAGCGTGCACAGTGACCAACCAAAGGATGCATATGTCACTGACTACGACCGAATAAGTCCACTATGTGTGGTCAACATTGACAACTCATAACACGAGTCACAAATGGTCAGAGGGAGAGACAATG